>JAUPFN010000004.1:14216113-14823613 GCA_036924255.1 Apodemia mormo | reverse complement strand
CTCCCAGTATTCCAATACTGGCTGAGTATAAGTATATTTATACATACCATAAATAGTGATTGATGACATTTGCATATTCATGCAAATCATTAAATATATTGGGTATATATCTAGACAAAATCTTGGAGGGATCAAATAAGGGTAGCTAGTAAAAGTAGTAGTGTTTACGGCTTGGAGCTCACAAACAAAATTACAAAATCTACTGCCCACCCCTCCTGAATTTATAATTATAGATTCCTTAATTCTATTTACCCTCGTTGATGCAGATACTTGTTATGTTGATGTAATCAGTGAACATCTAAATGAGATGAACTTCAGCGCCTTCTTTTCATCAGATTGATATTTATTTTACGTAAGCCATTTAAGTGGCTCTCAATCTATCTGAGCCGCAATACTAACGTTCTTTTTATTCTATAGTGTATTCTGTTTGATCAGCATCCACTAAAATGTTTAAAGAAGTCATTTGGATTTCAGCGAAATCGTTGCAAACGGCTAAGATCAGTTGATAAAGTTTCTCTTCGCATACCACCTAGAAACAAACATTATTATAATTTTCTATATTGGGGAATTAATCTTCAATATATTCGAGCTAAAATATTTTAGTGCCTTCAAACAAATTAAAAGTGATTGCGAAAAATAATATATAAGGCTAAAAAGCTGTAAGTCTTTGCTTTTCAACAACACAACTTAAAATATTATCTTAATTCATAATGAGGATAACTTAAAATTTTCTTAATGCAACAATGTTTCTTACGTCTTTATATTCTTTTCCATCTTTTGTCGCAATTAATTAATTAATTTATTTATTGCTAGCTGTGCACGTAACTTCGTTCGCGTTGAAAATCGTATCATCATCGTGTCATTTTGAGAAAGTTGAGTAAGATCGACATATTAGTAGCTAAGACATTGCTGAAGAACTGGATGTTGATCATAAACAGTTTGACGTTATTTTCGAAAGTTTGAGTACAAGAAAAAACTTGACATTTGGGTACCATATGATCTCGCTGAGAGAAACCTAATGCAATGTGTTTCCATTTGCGATTTTTTGTTGAAACGTAACTATTCCGAACCATTTCTTAAACAGTTGATGACGGGTGATGAAAAATGGGTGACTTACGATAAGAATGTGCGAAAAAGATCATGGTCGAAGCATGGACAAGCCCCACGGACCGTGGCAAAACCCGACCTGACTCGGAACATGTGTGTGTATGGTGTGTGTGTGTGTGTGTGTAACTATGTGTATGGTGGGATTGGAAGGAATCGTCCACTATGAGCTCTTGCCACTGGGTAAAACTATCGATTCTGACCCCTACTGTCAGTAACTGATGAGGTTAAAAAAAGCTATTGAGAAAAACTCGCTGGAGCTGGTGAATAGGAAGTGCGTGGTGTTCCACTATGACAACGCCAGACCACACTCATCTATAGCCACGCAGAAAAAATTGAGAGGGCTTGGTTGGGGTATGTTGAAGCTTTCTTCGTATAGCCCTGACCTTGCTCCATCAGATTTCCACCTGTTTCGGTCATTGCAGAACTCTTTAGGAAGCATAAAGCTATCCTCTAAAGAACACTGTGAAAACTACCTGTCAGATTTTTTAAATAAAAATCTCAAAATTTCTACAGGAATGGGATCATGACACTACCCACAAGATGGCTACAAATCATAGATCAAAACGGCACATACATATTATTACAAATAAATAAAAAAATATACTTTAAAAATTTTTTTTCCTTTGTATGAACAATACAAAAACATCTTTGCCTCGACCTTATATATAAATACATAATCAGAATATCGGGAACGCCTTTAAGGATTTTAATGAAACTTAGTATGCAGGGGGTTTCTAGGGAGATCATTCGATCTAGCTAGGTTTCATTTTTAGAAAACGTTGTTGTTAGCACATACTTAAACCCACTAGGAAGCATGCATGTTTAGATGTAATTGCTAGCAATTTGGAAAATGTTCAGTCTTACACTCATTATCTCGGTTTATCTGACCATGAGACAGCCCAGAGTATAAAAGTAAATATTGAGTCCATCTCAAACTTTAAACCAAAACGAGCTTTTTGGTTTGAAACAAAACAACTTTTTAGTCAAGAAAATAAGAAAAAGTTTTTTGAATGTCTATCATCCTTAAGTTTTAATGAAGTTCTTGCAAGTTCAAATTGTGAAGAGGCATTTAATAATTTCCACGACATATTCTTATTGTTTTTTGAGCTATGCTTTCCAAAAATTCGTACTAAGGTATCAAATAAACCAATAAAAAATAAATGGCTGTCAAAAGGACTTCTTAAATGTTGTAAAGTCAAACGCCAGCTATATTTAAATTATCGGTTTGGTAAATCTAATAAGAATGAAAATAAAAATAATTACTTGCGTTACAAAAGAATTTTATCAAAATGTATACTAGAATCGCAAAAGCAATCATCTCTGAAATTTATTGAAAAATGTTCCAATAAATGCAAAGCTTCGTGGGATTTAATTAAAAACACATTCCAGAATAAAACAAATATACAAGAAATTGAGAAAATTAGAGTGAACAATACAGAGTATACAAAATCCCAATCAATTTGTAACCTATTTAATGATTTTTTTATAAACCAATCAAAAACAAGTATTAACAATGACAAATTCACAAATACTTCAAAAATACTTGGGTTACCTAGTAGCAGTAAAACTATGTTTCTTACACCAGTAGATGAGCATGAAGTATTTAAGATCATAAACTCCTTAAAAAATACAAGTGCAACTGGTTATGATAATATTAGTACAGAACTACTCAAAAATGTTGCTGCTGTAATATCAAAGCCGCTCAGTCATATTATTAATTTGACATTTTTAGAAGGGAAGTTCCCACAACGACTAAAAAAGTCTATAGTTAGACCAATACTTAAAAAAGGTAATCCTTGCGATATGAACAACTATAGACCCATTACATTAATTCCGATTCTCTCAAAAATTTTTGAAAAAGTTATGTATGATAGACTTCATAATTACTTACTGAAATGTAATATATTAAAAAATAATCAATATGGATTTAGAAAAGGTAGGTCGACAACCTTAGCATGTTTTGAACTGGTAAATAGTATAACGGAATGCCTAAATACAAAAAGTTATCCACTTTGTGTATTTTTAGACATGAGTAAGGCATTCGACTTTGTTTCTCATAGAATTCTGTTGGCAAAACTTGAAAAATATGGTATAAGAGGAAAATCATTAGAGTGGATACAAAGTTATTTAGAAAATAGGAAACAGTGTGAGCTCCGGCCCAGAGGTGAGAACAGTACTCCATGTGAGGTCGAATTTGGGCCTTGTAAAGTTGAATGCGATGGGCTGGCATGAAGTACTGCTTTGCTCTACTGAGTATGCCAAGTAGTTTAGCCTTTCCTTGCAAGTGACCGCGGAACTGGACGTTGTTGGATATGTCGACTCCCAGTATTCCAATACTGGCTGAGTATAAGTATATTTATACATACCATAAATAGTGATTGATGACATTTGCATATTCATGCAAATCATTAAATATATTGGGTATATATCTAGACAAAATCTTGGAGGGATCAAATAAGGGTAGCTAGTAAAAGTAGTAGTGTTTACGGCTTGGAGCTCACAAACAAAATTACAAAATCTACTGCCCACCCCTCCTGAATTTATAATTATAAATTCCTTAATTCTATTTACCCTCGTTGATGCAGATACTTGTTATGTTGATGTAATCAGTGAACATCTAAATGAGATGAACTTCAGCGCCTTCTTTTCATCAGATTGATATTTATTTTACGTAAGCCATTTAAGTGGCTCTCAATCTATCTGAGCCGCAGCATCTGTTTGATCAGCATCCACTAAAATGTTTAAAGAAGTCATTTGGATTTCAGCGAAATCGTTGCAAACGGCTAAGGTCAGTTGATAAAGTTTCTCTTCGCATACCACCTAGAAACAAACATTATTATAATTTTCTATATTGGGGAATTAATCTTCAATATATTCGAGCTAAAATATTTTAGTGCCTTCAAACAAATTAAAAGTGATTGCGAAAAATAATATATAAGGCTAAAAAGCTGTAAGTCTTTGCTTTTCAACAACACAACTTAAAATATTATCTTAATTCATAATGAGGATAACTTAAAATTTTCTTAATGCAACAATGTTTCTTACGTCTTTATATTCTTTTCCATCTTTTGTCGCAATTAATTAATTAATTTATTTATTGCTAGCTGTGCACGTAACTTCGTTCGCGTTGAAAATCGTATCATCATCGTGTCATTTTGAGAAAGTTGAGTAAGATCGACATATTAGTAGCTAAGACATTGCTGAAGAACTGGATGTTGATCATAAACAGTTTGACGTTATTTTCGAAAGTTTGAGTACAAGAAAAAACTTGACATTTGGGTACCATATGATCTCGCTGAGAGAAACCTAATGCAATGTGTTTCCATTTGCGATTTTTTGTTGAAACGTAACTATTCCGAACCATTTCTTAAACAGTTGATGACGGGTGATGAAAAATGGGTGACTTACGATAAGAATGTGCGAAAAAGATCATGGTCGAAGCATGGACAAGCCCCACGGACCGTGGCAAAACCCGACCTGACTCGGAACATGTGTGTGTATGGTGTGTGTGTGTGTGTGTAACTATGTGTATGGTGGGATTGGAAGGAATCGTCCACTATGAGCTCTTGCCACTGGGTAAAACTATCGATTCCGACCCCTACTGTCAGTAACTGATGAGGTTAAAAAAAGCTATTGAGAAAAACTCGCTGGAGCTGGTGAATAGGAAGTGCGTGGTGTTCCACTATGACAACGCCAGACCACACTCATCTATAGCCACGCAGAAAAAATTAAGAGGGCTTGGTTGGGGTATGTTGAAGCTTTCTTCGTATAGCCCTGACCTTGCTCCATCAGATTTCCACCTGTTTCGCTCATTGCAGAACTCTTTAGGAAGCATAAAGCTATCCTCTAAAGAACACTGTGAAAACTACCTGTCAGATTTTTTAAATAAAAATCTCAAAATTTCTACAGGAATGGGATCATGACACTACCCACAAGATGGCTACAAATCATAGATCAAAACGGCACATATTATTACAAATAAATAAAAAAATATACTTTAAAAATTTTTTTTCCTTTGTATGAACAATACAAAAACATCTTTGCCTCGACCTTATATATAAATACATAATCAGAATATCGGGAACGCCTTTAAGGATTTTAATGAAACTTAGTATGCAGGGGGTTTCTAGGGAGATAATTCGATCTAGCTAGGTTTCATTTTTAGAAAACGTTGTTGTTAGCACATACTTAAACCCACTAGGAAGCATGCATGTTTAGATGTAATTGCTAGCAATTTGGAAAATGTTCAGTCTTACACTCATTATCTCGGTTTATCTGACCATGAGACAGCCCAGAGTATAAAAGTAAATATTGAGTCCATCTCAAACTTTAAACCAAAACGAGCTTTTTGGTTTGAAACAAAACAACTTTTTAGTCAAGAAAATAAGAAAAAGTTTTTTGAATGTCTATCATCCTTAAGTTTTAATGAAGTTCTTGCAAGTTCAAATTGTGAAGAGGCATTTAATAATTTCCACGACATATTCTTATTGTTTTTTGAGCTATGCTTTCCAAAAATTCGTACTAAGGTATCAAATAAACCAATAAAAAATAAATGGCTGTCAAAAGGACTTCTTAAATGTTGTAAAGTCAAACGCCAGCTATATTTAAATTATCGGTTTGGTAAATCTAATAAGAATGAAAATAAAAATAATTACTTGCGTTACAAAAGAATTTTATCAAAATGTATACTAGAATCGCAAAAGCAATCATCTCTGAAATTTATTGAAAAATGTTCCAATAAATGCAAAGCTTCGTGGGATTTAATTAAAAACACATTCCAGAATAAAACAAATATACAAGAAATGGAGAAAATTAGAGTGAACAATACAGAGTATACAAAATCCCAATCAATTTGTAACCTATTTAATGATTTTTTTATAAACCAATCAAAAACAAGTATTAACAATGACAAATTCACAAATACTTCAAAAATACTTGGGTTACCTAGTAGCAGTAAAACTATGTTTCTTACACCAGTAGATGAGCATGAAGTATTTAAGATCATAAACTCCTTAAAAAATACAAGTGCAACTGGTTATGATAATATTAGTACAGAACTACTCAAAAATGTTGCTGCTGTAATATCAAAGCCGCTCAGTCATATTATTAATTTGACATTTTTAGAAGGGAAGTTCCCACAACGACTAAAAAAGTCTATAGTTAGACCAATACTTAAAAAAGGTGATCCTTGCGATATGAATAACTATAGACCCATTACATTAATTCCGATTCTCTCAAAAATTTTTGAAAAAGTTATGTATGATAGACTTCATAATTACTTACTGAAATGTAATATATTAAAAAATAATCAATATGGATTTAGAAAAGGTAGGTCGACAACCTTAGCATGTTTTGAACTGGTAAATAGTATAACGGAATGCCTAAATACAAAAAGTTATCCACTTTGTGTATTTTTAGACATGAGTAAGGCATTCGACTTTGTTTCTCATAGAATTCTGTTGGCAAAACTTGAAAAATATGGTATAAGAGGAAAATCATTAGAGTGGATACAAAGTTATTTAGAAAATAGGAAACAGTGTGAGCTCCGGCCCAGAGGTGAGAACAGTACTCCATGTGAGGTCGAATTTGGGCCTTGTAAAGTTGAATGCGATGGGCTGGCATGAAGTACTGCTTTGCTCTACTGAGTACGCCAAGTAGTTTAGCCTTTCCTTGCAAGTGACCGCGGAACTGGACGTTGTTGGATATGTCGACTCCCAGTATTCCAATACTGGCTGAGTATAAGTATATTTATACATACCATAAATAGTGATTGATGACATTTGCATATTCATGCAAATCATTAAATATATTGGGTATATATCTAGACAAAATCTTGGAGGGATCAAATAAGGGTAGCTAGTAAAAGTAGTAGTGTTTACGGCTTGGAGCTCACAAACAAAATTACAAAATCTACTGCCCACCCCTCCTGAATTTATAATTATAGATTCCTTAATTCTATTTACCCTCGTTGATGCAGATACTTGTTATGTTGATGTAATCAGTGAAGATCTAAATGAGATGAACTTCAGCGCCTTCTTTTCATCAGATTGATATTTATTTTACGTAAGCCATTTAAGTTTTATATTATGGTATAAGGCTTAAGTGGCTCTCAATCTATCTGAGCCGCAATACTAACGTTCTTTTTATTCTATAGTGTATTCTGTTTGATCAGCATCCACTAAAATGTTTAAAGAAGTCATTTGGATTTCAGCGAAATCATTGCAAACGGCTAAGATCAGTTGATAAAGTTTCTCTTCGCATACCACCTAGAAACAAACATTATTATAATTTTCTATATTGGGGAATTAATCTTCAATATATTCGAGCTAAAATATTTTAGTGCCTTCAAACAAATTAAAAGTGATTGCGAAAAATAATATATAAGGCTAAAAAGCTGTAAGGTCTTTGCTTTTCAACAACACAACTTAAAATATTATCTTAATTCATAATGAGGATAACTTAAAATTTTCTTAATGCAACAATGTTTCTTACGTCTTTATATTCTTTTCCATCTTTTGTCGCAATTAATTAATTAATTTATTTATTGCTAGCTGTGCACGTAACTTCGTTCGCGTTGAAAATCGTATCATCGTGTCATTTTGAGAAAGTTGAGTAAGATCGACATATTAGTAGCTAAGACATTGCTGAAGAACTGGATGTTGATCATAAACAGTTTGACGTTATTTTCGAAAGTTTGAGTACAAGAAAAAACTTGACATTTGGGTACCATATGATCTCGCTGAGAGAAACCTAATGCAATGTGTTTCCATTTGCGTTTTTTTGTTGAAACACAACTATTCCGAACCATTTCTTAAACAGTTGATGACGGGTGATGAAAAATGGGTGACTTACGATAAGAATGTGCGAAAAAGATCATGGTCGAAGCATGGACAAGCCCCACGGACCGTGGCAAAACCCGACCTGACTCGGAACATGTGTGTGTATGGTGTGTGTGTGTGTGTGTAACTATGTGTATGGTGGGATTGGAAGGAATCGTCCACTATGAGCTCTTGCCACTGGGTAAAACTATCGATTCTGACCCCTACTGTCAGTAACTGATGAGGTTAAAAAAAGCTATTGAGAAAAACTCGCTGGAGCTGGTGAATAGGAAGTGCGTGGTGTTCCACTATGACAACGCCAGACCACACTCATCTATAGCCACGCAGAAAAAATTGAGAGGGCTTGGTTGGGGTATGTTGAAGCTTTCTTCGTATAGCCCTGACCTTGCTCCATCAGATTTCCACCTGTTTCGGTCATTGCAGAACTCTTTAGGAAGCATAAAGCTATCCTCTAAAGAACACTGTGAAAACTACCTGTCAGATTTTTTAAATAAAAATCTCAAAATTTCTACAGGAATGGGATCATGACACTACCCACAAGATGGCTACAAATCATAGATCAAAACGGCACATACATATTATTACAAATAAATAAAAAAATATACTTTAAAAATTTTTTTTCCTTTGTATGAACAATACAAAAACATCTTTGCCTCGACCTTATATATAAATACATAATCAGAATATCGGGAACGCCTTTAAGGATTTTAATGAAACTTAGTATGCAGGGGGTTTCTAGGGAGATCATTCGATCTAGCTAGGTTTCATTTTTAGAAAACGTTGTTTTCACCGAAAAGAAAATATCGGTCATCCAGGTCGTAATTATAAATATACGGAAAATTTTATACACGTTATCCATTACGTTATCAAATTATTTCATTCTTTTAAATACTTTGAAGCAAATGTTTCGACTTAAAACCATGGACCACACGAATACTATTAGACACGGTGTTGGATAGAGAATATGTAGCCGTGTAGGAGCAAATGCTCCTAAATATTAAACGCTTGTAGATATGTAAAATTAGGAAACATAAATACTATTTTATCGTGCCGAATATGAGGCCAAGGTTTAAAAAAACTCCTAGGGTGATTTCAGTTCATCGGTAAGTACCACGGAATAAATGGATACGTCTTTCAAGACAATTTCTTAGTTTGTCAGTGTAGCTTGCATTTACAAACAAAAATACGGAGCTATTTTTATTTTTAAACCTTGCCATCTCATTTGGTACGATTAAACCGTACAACATGGTTTATTTATATTTTTCACGCTATAATATTTTTACAAATTTATGACACGTTTGACAGTAATAGGAGCATTTGCTCATACGCGCGGCGACTCCCATTGGCATGTCTGTTAGTATTCATGTGATCTGTGGTGAGTACTTATAACCTCTGGGTGTAAAAACAAGTTACACTAATAACCTGAGAAATTGCCTTAAAAAGCATGTATAGTTTAATGGGTGGTAAAAAAATTGTGTTTCTAACAATATGCATATGCATAGGTTATATAGATATATACCCTTCGGCCACACCTCTACATGTATCGTCCCGAAACAATGTGCCGAAGCTTTGTACGATTTGACACAACAAAAATATTACGATAAAAGCTGTGAACGGCAACAATCCTTTGTACTAAAAATCGTATAGTAAACCAAGACAGCTGAAATCATTTTCAAACATGTAAGTACGGACAACGTACATGAGTGCTAACAATTCATCGCCAAAATGTTTTTTTCCCACATTTTGGATCCCATATGATGGGCTCAGGTTTATACTTATGGAGGAATTCCAATACCATTTCGTCGTTCCGCTTCATTTTACACACCACCCGCATACAGCTTAACTGATCGAAAACAACGGTTAAACGGCTGAAAGGCTTATCATGCTGCGCGATATTTTGGCACGCTAAATTCTTTGATATACTGACACCCGCGCGATATGACACACGCACCCCCAATTTTCGCGACGATAGCCGATAATAGCCGGCCACATTGCGTGTATCGTATCGTTGTAAAGCTTTGTGGCGATAGACGTAAGCGCGGCCCCTCTATACGTAAAACTATTAAAAACAAACTGCAAAACCATTAAACAAATTAATTAATATCACAAACTGTGTATTTCAGTTGTGAAAAAAGAAAAAATAGCAAATAAATCAGCATGTTTCCCGCGTATAATTAATAACGAGAATGTTAAATACATAAAACAAAAAAAAAAACAGAGATTGCCCGAAACCATTACATATTTTAGGCATTGTCAGAGAGTATAATTTTATGTTCTTTGTACATTAATTACTTTAATCAGAATTTAATTAATTATAAGGTCAACAAGTACATGCAAAGAAAGCTAAAAACGCAAAAATAGAGACTATGCTAAGCAATTACACAGATTAAGCTATATCAGAGAGTGTTAAATATAATTTAAGTTGTTAAAGCAATTGTGAATACAGGGTGTCGGAAACGGTATCCACTTAATTGACACAGAACATACTTTTTTAGATCGGAACACAACGTAAGAAACTTAATGGTTTAGACACAGAATAATTTATTGATTTCATTATTTCTACAAATCTGTATATTTTGTTTACTAAACGTTGCCATTTCTTTCTAATTCATTTACAAGGAATCTACCAGAGTTCATCAATGATATCGTAATTTATTCCCTGACAATCTGTACAACGCCGGCAAAAACAATGATTATTTATCTTGAGTGACAGTTAAAGTTAGTAGTATTATATTTATATAGTATTATTATATAGCAAGTATTGGTACGATTTTAAGTTTTATATAACACAACGAATTAGATTGCTTGAAATATATTTTTTATTTAAATCAATTATTTATTACTTTGAAGTATGTATATAGACTAATGAAAGCCGAGCTTAAAACAAACAAAAAAATTATCAGTGTTTATTATATATAAGCACCCACCCTGCGGTCGATATTTGACCATAGACTAAACAATAAAATCTTTTTCAAGTTAGAAAATAGATTTCAGCCGCAAAAAAATAGTATACAATACATGTGTGTATACTATTTTTTTTGATATCCGATATCCAGATTATGTATTATCATGCATGTGTGTCACATCAATGTAGTGTGTGTAATGTATTTTTATTAAATAAATGTATTCTTTTTGCATATTATTTAAAAAAAGTCTGCAGTCCTCCGCGTATAAATTTTATACTCCACCGTTTACGTTACGTTATTGCCTTTAAAAGAGGTATAAAGTTTTTACAAGTGTTAACTTATATATATAAATATATATATATATATATATATATATATATATATATATATATATATATATATATATATATACATATATATACATATATATGTATATATTTATCTGTATTGAGTTAGTGAGACAGAAGATATTAGAGAATTTTTTTTATAATAATTCAGTTTATTTTTGGCAGATTGTATCTCATTTTAAACAACACCACCCATGCGAAGCTGGGGCGAGCAGTTACTTTTGTAATAAATATACTCCAGTAGGGTAAAAATAAGCAAGTATACAGGCTTGCTTTACGGTATGGTTGGATTAAATTTCTACGTGGCCGTGATCCGTCCCTTGCTGAGCCCCACCATTTTACAAATTCCTTAATTGGATAAGATACCTTACTTTCTAGTAATGTCGCAAATGTTAGCAAAACATTTATCACTATTAAATTTTATCTCATTTTTTATATTATGATAATTATCATTTATAATTATAAACAAATAAATATCACTCGACGAATCACACCAATTAATCTAACCCCAAAGTATATATATCCAACCCCAATATTTATATATATATATATATATATATATATATATATATATATATATATATATATATATATATATATATAAAATAGGCCTTTGCCCTGGTTTGTAAATTTTATTTGCACTCTGTCTTGCTTAGCATCACACCAGAGATTCTTATATAAATCTTTTAAATATCTCGTATGAAAGAATTTTTTCAGTTTCTCATAAATAAGTGAATTTTTACTTCATTGCCTTTTCAGTCAATGATTTATACATGTCACTCTCTCAGTGAATAATAAATGAAATTAATCTAAATTATTTCATGTCCAGATTTGCACGTCACACCAAATATTAATATTAAACATCAATCGAAAATTCAGTGTGAGCGAATGAAAACCTTAGCATAAATTTTGATGTAATTTGCACGCGGACGTCGTGTAATTATTCTAGATCTAAGTTAGATTTTAATTTATATTGTGATTGTTTTTAAATTTTCCAATCAACATTCCGGTGAACTACATTCCAAAAAGCTGGAAAGAACTTTCTCTTCGCATCCTTGTGTGTCGTCATTAATCTCCGCAGTGGTGACGTAACCTCGATGGTCATCAACTCCTACAATCTGATTCAGGTTTCCATACATACAGCAGTGAAGGTCGGTTATTTCAGTTTTACTGCGTTGAAATTATTTCTAAAATATGTTTAAGAAATTAGTCGAATGTGTGTTAGTATGTGAATGTTAACATCGTATTAATATGTATGGTTTTCGCGAAATTTATGTGGAAATACTAATTTTAATAAAAGCAAACGTCACATATATTTTCATGTTTTGATAAGAACGTGTGAAAGCTAAAGATGGTAAACAATAATTGTCAGAAATAATTTGTGCAAGCCGAGCATCACTTACCTTTGACATATTTGGAATGACAAAGTAAATTTTGTTCGACACGAATATCTTGTCTATATACTACTAAATAAATATGTTGCGTCTATCTGTAAATTCCTATTTTAATGTGCAATATTATTCATTGCTCTTGCCTGGAAGATGTGGGTGTGATTACTATTCAAGACTGGTTAGTTTTTTTTGTTAAGTTTCGTATAAAATATTCGTCTTATGACATCAATTTTACCATTTATTACATTTTTGTTTGTCTGTATGTCTCGTTATAACTCAAAAACGGTTCGTGACCGATATTGCTTAAAATTGGTTTACAGTTACAGTAATGTAATCGCGTAAATGATAATTCATATATTTTTTTTAATTTCTATGAATTTGGGGCCAGCAAAACAGACGGGTTTTAGCTACACTTTTATATATAGCAATGTTTACGCAGATTTTAACGTTATAAGCTATTGTTGGTCCTGGTTCTTTTAAATAATAGACCCCACCGCTCTTTGCCAAATAATTCGTAAAGGGCGAATGGTTGACTAATATGGCACAACCATCATGGTTATTTAGTAAAACTTCTGCCACTTCATCCTATATATAGCGTAGGTCTGGTGCCTTCCCCTAAATTCGTATAATTCTTTGTGCAATTGTGTCAATATAGTATTTTGGTTTGCAAGGTAAGCCAATGCATGTGGCACTCGCCAAACGGATGGCATATAACACATACCTATGGTGCCTATTATTAGGTCATGGTTGTCTTTTTTTAACAGGGTGGATATCTGATGTTTTTCTTCTAATTTCAATTATTTGCTGGAAATCAAAATAAGAATGAATAAATAATATAAAAAAAAACAGTGAGAATACGTTGCTGTCGCCGTATTTTGCATCTTTAAACAAAATATTTTCTTGTTGATACCGATAACGGTATGGACAGATTTATATACTTTCTAATAGTAGATAATAGTATTCTTCAATTCCAAGCTCTTTTAAGATTTTCCTCAATATTCTCATAGTTGTGACTACATTATTGCAATACAGCGAATATTTGCGTTATCGAGATGTATGTGGCCAACCAATTCGCTGCATTGCAAATCTTCAAGATTGTCAGTTTTTTACGAAACTTAGTTCATTTTGGTTTACATATACGCATCGCAAGTTGAAGCAAGATCTAGACTATTGTCTTCTACATGTAGATACGTAGGTTGGAGTAACGAACACAAACAAAAAGTTTTTTCGCAACAATTCTCATCGAATCTTTGCACGATAATGTAACCTCAGAGCTATGAACGTTTTGGTATATTTCATGCCAGACTTCCTTTCATTTCCTTTTATCATTAATATCAATAAGAATTAATACTTATTGATATTAATGATAAGTGTCATTAATATCAATAAGTATTAATGGCGGGGTGATGGCAAGATATGTGGTAATCATTTACCCGAATTACGGGCGTATGTGCACACCGTCATTAGATTGTAAAATTTCCAAATATATGTTACTCAACACAGGAATCCAACTTGGAACATTAGGCTACTTCTTAGAACTAGAACTCATTTTCATTTTCACTTTTCATTAAAGAAGTTACTTTAAATAAAAATACTGATATTGTAAATTTTTTCCCAACGCTAAAATTTTTTCTCAATCAATTTAATAACCTCAATGACGGAGAGAATTTTATTTTGTGTAAAAGTATTACGTTAAAACTCCTAACTAAGGTTTTGTTTTCAAAGAGCCGGTTTTCATTCGCTTATCTGTAATTGGTATTTTTTAATTTATTATATCTTTATGCATACGATCATTTTTTTATCGGTAATTTTAGCCACTCTCACAAAGTTCATAAATTTAGCTTTATGTATTTAACTGTACGGCTTACGGCTGTAATTTCTTTTTCTTATATTTTATATTCCTTACATCAGAACTCGATCATTTATGAACCGATTTTGAAAATTATGTTTTTGTTTGGGAGGATTTACTTCCCGTGTGGTTCCATTTTAATTTAGTGAAGATTTCGGAGGCACAGAAAATGGGAAGTCGGTTGCAGCGGTTTTGCGGTTAAAAAATTATAATAAGTATAAACATAGAGTTATTTCTATCATTTTCCATATGCTCGCCCACAGAGTGGGGTTTTGACAGCGACCGGAAATCTGACTGCCATTTTGAACTCTTTTCTGTTTGCACTAGACGATGGATTAAACTAATAAACAACCTACACTGTCGTTTTTTATATCATCAAACGCCTAGTTTATAAAATCCCAGTTTATTACAACAAACATTATTTTCATTTCAGATGTCCTTTTATTTAAAAAAAATAATAACCAAGACAATTTGAATCATATTTTGTTCAGTATTTATACCACTATGCGCACAAAAGGGCTCTCACAGTTTCATTTAAATACATTATATTATAAAACAGCTTTTCACTTAAATCTTAAAGAAAAATGATCAGTTCGTTCCGCCATTGTAGAATAGACTACCTAACATTCTGCCTGGCAGTTTGTAAATAGTGAGCGATTGGCTAAACGTTTCACTACCATTGTAACTACTAGGTGGTAGAATTTTTAAGTCAATAAGGAAAATGTAAGATAACCCCAAGTAAACATAACTGATAAACATAATGACTGCCTCGTGCTCTCATGATCTGAGCCGAATAGGCTGAGCAGAATAATACCGGGTTCAGAAATCAGAAAACAGAAGAACTTTATTCAATAAAACTTTTTACAAGTTATTTTGTCACGTCAACATTTTTAAAACAACGGAAACGCGGCCACACACTGAGAAGATCCGGCGGAAGAAACTCAGTGGCCTTATTCCGGCGGAAGGAACTGTTCGTTCTCGGCAAATGTGTTATTGAGGGGTTACTTTCGGTACCGATTATCGATAAAAATAGTCGATAATCGTTAACAGGTCGGTAAATGTGACGATGAGGAAACCGGTGAATCACGGTAAAGTAAAAAGTTTATAGACACTCGGTTTACTCTACCTACCCCGCAAGGGAACCGTCGTGATGATACTTTTAAACATAATTATGCTTATGCGGTTTAAAATAAACAAGATGAAATTAGTAGGCAGTATTTTTAGCTAGGTTAAAAGCAACTCCGTTGTAATGTGCTGTAATCATAAGTTCTTAATGAATGTTATTGGACAAAATTGTTAGATGCCTTACGTTTTGAATATTCTTGTTCAAATCCGTGTGACAAATATTAGTACTTAATATTACAAAAGTGCATTGCTTTTAGTAAATTATACTACACGTTTTTATAATAAAATCTTCAATCTCTATACTAATGTTATACAACTACACTTCAAAAATATATAATATAAAATAATAGGTTATCAATCTTGTTCGTATGGACATAACACACTTTTAGAATTGTGTAATTAAAATCTGTTTACTTGCATAAGTATGAATCGTAAATTATGAAAAATAAATATTACAAACAGATAGCTTTAAAGATATTTTAAAGTTACAGCTAACTTAACGAAAAATAATACTACATTACAAATACTACAATCTTTACAATTTTTTTTTTCTTTTGAATTAAAATCTATTCAAAAGGATTTTCAAAAAAATGTCCAATCAACATATTTTCATGCAATTTTGCAAATACTCGTAATTTTGCATTATTTAAAAGAAAATGTGTGGTGTCGCGGGACACCAAATAGGGACAAAGTTCCTTATTATAAAAATATTAATTTCAAGTTCTATTCGAGGTATGAAGAAAAGAATAATTATAGGGGTATAGATTTTTTATTACGATCAAAATAACAATAGCAAACTGCAACTATTGTAACAGTCGTCACGTAGACTATACATAAGACACTGTATAGCCATTGTTTAATTAGTAATTAAACGATACTTGTGTTTGATAGGTACTTAGTAGTTTCACGTGCTACTACAAAGTTTACACGTCATGATCATAGATGATGCAGTTCAGTTTTAACTCGCGGTATCATGTAACAACGTGATTACATCATATGTAGACTACACGTATTTAAAATATCACGCTTTAAGAGGGTCCCGAGCCTATATAGCGAATCAATATCTGTCATTATATGCGCTCTGTGTGTGTGTGTGTGTGTAAGACATAATAGCCAGTGGTAGGCATGTGTCGTTCTTTCGATTAGAAAGTTCCATATCAATTATCAATACTGACCTGTCGTCAGAAAGACCCGGGTCTTATGACCCGTTCAATCGATTGATGGATATAGTCATTGATATAAAAAACCCTAGATGCACAGTCCCGAACAAAAGTGACACTCAAAAGTGTCCCTAATTTCTTTTAAGTATTTATAGATATGGCAAAAACATATGTCTTTGCATATCCAACCTTAAGTGCAAGACTTATAATTGTTTTTACAAAGCAATGTACGAAAATAAATAAAAATGACAGTGACGCGGCCGACGCGATTCTATTTGAAATGAGTGCACAATTTAAAATTGTGCACTCATTTTTGGAGGACGTTTTTGACACACTGATTGTGTATCTTGGGTTTCTTATATCAATGGATATAGTTTAACACTTCAATGTAATCATGGGTTGTGAACAAGTCCCACGAGTTATGGTTCAATCGATTGATTGGTTTTCTTTAGATCAACTTATATTGATTAGTGATTCAATCTTTTACAATATATATCTTAATATATTTTTAGGGTTCCGTAGCCAAATGCCAAAAAGGGGAACCCTTTTAATTTCTTCATATCCTTCTGTCTGTCTGCCCATCTCTTCGTCCGTTCGTCCATCCGTATGTCGCTTATTTTACTCTGAAACTATGGGTACCATGTGGTTGAAATTTTGAATTCATTGATTTTTTTGTTTATGTAAAATAAATAAATTAATTAATTAAATACACTTATGTTATACTTCATAACGCAGTATATTTGTTTTATGTATTAAGATTTCTCTATCTTGGGTTAGCTGTAAGATATCTCTCTTTAGTGATAAGCTCACCAAAATTTCGACCGAACTTCAAATTTCGACTGAACGTCGAATTTCGACCACACGTCGAATTTCGACCAAGTGTCGATTTTCGACCGAATGTCGGACTTCAGCCAAATATCGGCCCATACTAGTAATAAACTGTTAAATTAATAAGATAAAAAAAATAACCGTTTTTGAACTTATACCTGGAGACGCGACTTAACTAACTGAAAAACTAATTTCCAGAAATTAAAAGTGACTGCATGCGTGATGGGTCCTAACAAAAACTTAAAACCATTTTATGTCACTGAAATTGTTTTATTTTTGGCCTTTTTTGGTCTTTAAATTCAATACACTAATACAAAAAATAGACAGCAGTTTTATTCTGGTAAACAAACAAACGGTTACTACGTTGACCGAAGGACAAAGATAATTCGATTCGTTCATCTTCTCGTAAACTTCAGCGAAGAACGTGTGACTCGACCCATTACCGGACTTGGATCGCGAATCATCGCGATTGAACGAATCACTTACAAGTAAGTGACCCTATCAATCACACAGATTCTAGGACCCGGGTCTTTTGATTCGATCAATCGCGAACGACACATATCTAGCCGGTGCTGTGGCGGCCAAACATGGCATACGTAGGGTTACCACTCCCCCAGTTTTGACCTGGGTCAGATTTGAATAGTGCATTTTTGAATTGGAATTTTTTCGGGTCAAATCGGACCTCGGATCGGCGAGGGCCTCGTAAGTGAGTGAGTGCGGTGGTCGGCCGGGCCGAGCGAGAAGAAATGAAAAGGGAGCAGTGGCGAAGCAGGGACCAGGGTTCAGCACGCGACAAACATTAGATCAAAACAATAGCTCATTTTTTCGTAATAATTGCACAAGCACCAGTGGTTTTTTGTTTTCTTTGATTTGATAGATTGTTTTTAAATCGATTTTCTTAATAAAAGTACCTAGTGTAGTGTGTTCACTATGTAATTGGCATTATGGAAGACGAAGAATCTCAATCAAAGAAGAAAAAAGGACGAATCTAATTTTTAACAATCGTGGTTAGAAAATGAGAAGTACAAAAATGGGTGAGAAAACTCGATGAAAAACACATTTACTACTAGAAAATACGCAAAATGTGTCATTTGTAATGTAAACTTTACAATGAAATGGGATGGTGAAAAGGCTTTACCGACTCATCTCAACAATGAAACGCATTATGACAAAGGCGAGAAATGTAGATATAAATCAGTTGATGATAATCTTTCTGCCAAAGAAAAATTCTTCTAAGAAGCTAAACTTAGCGATAATCGAAATTGCGTTGGTTTATCTCGCAATTTGTCACCACCACATTTACTTATGTACGGATTGCAGGATTAAATTGAATGCCTCTCTTTATTCCAATTCACACCTATCTCAAATATTCATTGTGGTAGTCCCAAAGATGAAGCTATTGTTTTGGATGTCCTAGCATGTCAAATTCAATAGAGTCAACAATTCGATAAATCTCAATCAAGAAGTTGGACTTGCTTTTCAATTGATTCATATTCAAAAAAAGAATCCCTGAAAATTGTCCAATAGTCATTAGATACTTTACCAAAAAAAGTTGTTCATCATAAATTAACGGATTATTTTTAACCCTCGAAGAAAATTATTTGGAATTGCGTCTATTTGATACATCATTCCAAATGATGGATGCATACATTAGAATACTATTGAGTAACGAGTTATACAAAATATGTTTTAATATTCTTACAATCTTTACATTGTTGAAAGACAAATCCTAACATTTTGTAAGTTGTAGCAGTAAATTTGTTAATGTGATATGCAAAATAAATCTCACTATCCAGAAGTACTGTTTATATTACGTACAGAGTTAAATTTAAAAAAACCATTAAAACACAAAAACATGAACAACTGTGAGGTTAGTATATCTTCGTGAGTATTTTCCAATAGCAATGACGTGTTCATAGAATTAATCACCGAAGACCACTTATTTAAAAGTACACCACTTGAATATTTAAAAATACACCATTCGGAACAAAGAGTATGGCTGCTGTTTAAGTAAAAATATTGACTTAGTTCGTGGCAGCCTAAATAGATGGCGCTGATTGTATTTACATCACGCAAGCCTTGTTTTCCCTCACAGACATTTATTGATTACAAGTCAAGAATGAAGGATGATTTAAAAAAGATATCACCGACGGAGGAGCGTTCTAGTTCAAGTCATTGCCAACTTGCTCTTACAAGTGCCGAAGTTAAGTTGCCTGTGATTCAGTTGCCCAGATTTTCTGGAAGTTATGAGGAGTGGCAGTCATTCCATGATATGTTCGCTTCATTGATTCATACAAATAAAACTATGAGTGCCGTTCAAAAACTACATTATTTAAAGGGAAGTTTATACGGAGAAGCCGAGCAATTATTGAAAAATCTCACAACAACTGAGTCCAATTACGACGAAGCATGGAAACAACTAATACACCGATACACCAACAAGAGGTTTAACTGCAATGAGGTTATGAAACGGTTATTTGGTCAGAGAAGTCTGTCTACTGAGTCTGCTGCGGGAATAAAGCAACTACTTGACACCACATCTGCATGTTTGAAATCTTTACAAAATATAAACATAGATACGAAGTCATGGGACGCAATTATTAACTACTTAGTGCTAATAAAATTAGATCATGCGACGCGGAAGCTGTGGGAACTTCAAGTGAGCTAATCAAAGTTAGAGGAATTGGCTACCTGGAAACAACTGACTACCTTTCTGGAGACAAGATTTCGAACGATAGAGATGTTAGATGGCGGTAAAGTTGCTCAAAAATCCGCTCATAATTTTAATAACAATGTGAAGCCAAATTTAAGCAAAAAAGCATTTCATTCTGCGAATGTTGAGCAAAAGAAAGGTGTGACTAACACACACGCTGTTTATCAGTGCAAACAATTTGAGAAACAATCCCCAGAAGAGAGATGTGAGTTTGTAAAATCGAAGGGATTGTGTTTTAATTTTTTGTCTTCAAACCATTCAGTAAGATTTTGTCGCCAACCTATGTGTTGTCGTCGTTGTGGCAGAAGACATCATGTGATGTTGCATTTTGATCGAGTTCCTAATCAAGATTTTTGTGTTTCACAGTCGAGTGATCAAAAGGAGCTAACCAATCCAGAGCGTAATGTGCAATCCACAAGTATTGAGAAAAGAGTTGTAGCACATTTTGCCACGGAAAGTAAGGAGAGTCGTGTTTTGTTAGCTACTGCTAAAGTTAGAGTTAAGTCCAGTAGAGGTCACACTTTTATTGTGAGAGCATTAATTGATCAGGGATCTGAAGTATCATTTGTGACAGAGGCTATAGTGCAAGCGTTAGGTCTTAAAAAGACATATATAAATGGCGTCGTGTCTGGGGTAGGTGAGGGTGAAACCAAAACTAAAAGTATGGTTTCTGTGGAGGTAGAGTCCCTCTATCAACCCGATTTTTCTTTTAATGTCATTGCTTTTGTTTTAACTAAGCTAACCAGTTTTCTTCCAGCGAAACAGGCATTCATTCCCAATTGGCCGATGATTGAGGAGTTGAGTTTGGCAGATCCAACGTATGGGTCGCCAGGGAAAATAGACATGATCTTGGGTGCTGACGTCTATAGCATTATTATGAGTGAGGGTTTGCTGAAACACCCTTCAGTGAGTGGTCCGATTGCGCAAAATACGCGTCTTGGATGGATTTTGTCTGGGAGAGTTCTGAAGGATGATTCATCAGCTGTTCGTCATGTCGTCAGTCTTCATGTACATTTAAGAGAAGAGGATGAGTTGCTTAAACAATTCTGGGAAATTGAGAGAGAGCCTGATTATATTGGTAAAAGTATGACAAAAGAAGAGTTGAGATGTGAGCAAATTTTCGAGGAAACTACAAAACGAGATAGTAGTGGTCGGTACATTGTACGGTTGCCTTTTAAAGGACCTAATCCACAGTGTTTAAAAGGAAGATCTAAAGAAATAGCGATGAAGAGACTTATGCAGTTAGAGAAGAAACTGTGTAAGAATACGGATTTACAGAAAGAGTATAACAGTGTAATGGACGATTATTTAAAACAGGAGCATATGGAAATTATAACAGAGAGAGAAGAAATAGAGGACAAACAAGTGATTTATCTTCCACATCATGCGGTTGTAAGAGAAGATAAGGAGACTACTAAGGTAAGGATAGTTTATAATGCTTCTTCCAAAGGTGTAAACGATGTATCGCTAAATGACGATCTTTTAGTCGGACCGAAGCTGCAGCCTGATTTGAGACACACGTTAATGAGGTGGAGACGTCATGAGATATGTATTGTAGCGGATCTAAAAGAAATGTATCGGCAAGTTAAGGTGAGTGTTCAAGATGTAGATTTTCAAAGAATATTGTGGAGAGGAGATTCAAGTGAACCAGTGCAACATTATCGTTTGTTAAGGCTTACCTTTGGAACAACATGTGCTCCATATTTAGCTGTGAAGTCACTTCAACAACTAGCTAAGGATGAAGGTGAGAAATATCCGATAGCGTCAAAGATCACTATGAATGACTACTACATGGATGATTTATTAACAGGATGCGAGAAACCAGAAGAAGCTATTGAGATATATGAACAGATGAATGCTTTAATGAGAGCAGGTGGCTTTGAGTTGCAGAAGTGGAGCACAAACTGTGGAGAGCTGTTGAATTATATTAAAACTGAAAATCAGAAAATGGACCAGTCTTTCATATTTAAACAGAATGAGATGATCAAAGTGTTGGGAATTGTGTGGAATAAAAACAACGATAACTTCGAATACAACTTGCATATGCCGAAAAGGGCAGAGACTATGACAAAAAGAAAGGTGTTATCGGATATTGCGAGATTATACGATCCTATGGGATGGATCGCTCCTGTTATCATAAATGCTAAGATTTTCATACAAAAACTATGGAAATCTGGTCTAAGTTGGGATGATGACTTATCTGAGGAACTGCTGCAAGAATGGTGTGATTTTCGAGATGATCTTGATAACATAGAAAAAGTCGTTATTTCCAGATGGCTGGAAACAAAATGTGATGATTCTGTAAAGCTTCACGTGTTTGCAGATGCCTCCCGAACAGCATACGCCGCAGCCGTCTATCTGAAATCAAAAAATAGTAGTGGAGATATAGAAGTAAATTTAATAACAGCAAAAACTAAAGTTGCGCCAATTGAAAAGGAGATTTCAATACCAAGGATGGAGTTATGCGCTGCTCAGCTTGCTGCAAAATTAATATTCGAAGTGTCACAAATCATGAATGTGCCTAAAGGAAACTTACACGCATGGTCGGACAGCACTATTGTGTTAGCATGGATAGCCGGAGAACCAAGCAGTTGGACTACCTTTGTTAGTAACAGGGTATCTGAAATACTTACCATTCTTGATAGAGAGCAGTGGAAACATGTTAAGACTCACCAAAACCCTGCAGACTGTGCGTCGCGAGGTATATCTGTTGATGAGCTTATCAACAACAAATTGTGGTGGCATGGACCGAAGTGGTTACAGCATCATGAATATACTGGACAGACCTGTGAAAATTTTGTGACAAACGAAGAAATTAAACCCGTCAAATGTTTTAATGCAACCGTAACAAAAGACAACTTTCTTTGGGTGAGATTTTCTGACTTACCTAGAATGTTAAGAGTGTTAGCCTACTGTAGAAGAATATTAAATCTGAAATTGAAAAAAGGAGAGAGACCGGTGGTTACTGAAGTGGTGACACCAGAAGAAAGAAAATAAGTTTTAAAGATATGTATTAGAAAGACCCAAAAGGTGCAATTTGAAGAAGAGAGAAAGATGATTGAAAAGCATGGATGTGTAACCTCAAATAATAAACTCCATATACTTAGCCCTTTCATTGAAAAAATGGGATCATGAGAGTAAGTGGGCGAATACAAGAAGCTGAAGTGGGGTTTGAAACAAAACACCCGGTGATTCTTCCAAGTGATAGTCACCTTACCAAGTTAATCATTGTGGATGCTCACACTAAATCACTTCATGGAGGACCTCAATTAATGTTAAATTTACTAAGGATGAAATTTTGGATAATTCGTGCAAGAGAGCTAACAAAAAGTATTACAGAAATTGTGTGAAGTGTACTAGATATTCTAAAAGAGAAAACACGCCCTTTATGGGTCAAATACCAGAAGCGAGACTTAAACCGATCAGACCTTTTAAAATTTCCGCAGTTTACTTTACGGGACATATCAATATCAGATTCTCACCTGGAAGAGGTTCCAAATCCTACAAAGGTTATATTTGTGTGCTGGTATGTATGTTCTCTAAAGCAATTCACCTAGAAGCTGTATCTGATTTGACAGCACAAGGATTTTTAGCCGCGTTCAGAAGATTTGTAGCAAGAAGAGGCCATTGTCAAACACTGTACAGCGACAATGGCACCAATTTTGTGGGCGCCAGTAAAGAGTTAAAAGCAATTTTCAATCGCGCTATATCTCAAGTACCGGACGAGATAGGAAAAATGTTGGCCAATGAGGGGACCACATGGAGTTTTATACCTCCACATGCTCCCAATTTCGGTGGTTTATGGGAAGCCGGTGTTCGCTCTACAAAAGCCCATTTGAAGAGGGTGATGGGGGACTCTGCTTTAACATTTGAGGAGTTAGCTACAGTTTTGTCGCAAATTGAAGCGTGTCTAAATTCGCGTCCTCTGTCACATTTGAGCAGCGTGCCTGATGATCCTATGCCTCTTACACCAGGACATTTCCTAGTTGGAGAGCCACTAATTGTTCTTCCCTTTGATGAAAATTATGATAATAAAAATGTCACAGGTTTGCAGAGATGGAGATTGACGCAAAAGATAGTTAGTGATTTTTGGAAAAAATGGTCCGAAGAATACTTAGTGACTCTCAATCAAAGATATAAATGGTTTGTAAAAAAATCTGAGCCTGAAATTAATGATGTTGTGATTGTTAGAGATTTTAATTTGCCACCAGCCAAATGGATGTTGGGTAAAATTGTAGAAAAACATACAGGCAAAGACAATGTAACAAG
This sequence comes from Apodemia mormo, assembly GCA_036924255.1. Taxonomy (NCBI): domain Eukaryota; kingdom Metazoa; phylum Arthropoda; class Insecta; order Lepidoptera; family Riodinidae; genus Apodemia; species Apodemia mormo. The sequence goes on along the minus strand of JAUPFN010000004.1, from coordinate 14,799,079 downwards.
AGTAGTTACACTTAAAACTAAAAACGGATTTTGTAAGAGACCATGTAACAAACTATGTTTTTTACCTAAATCGGACGATGATTTTGTTTAAGTGTGTATTCTTGTTATCTTTTCATTTGTATTCAATACTGTATTATTTGATTATAGATTTAGATTTATAGTAATTCATTGTAGGTTCTTAGATATAAGAGAAAACTTTTGAGTTGTGTTATTTAAGATTTTTATTTATTTTTCTTACCTTGCTCAAGCATGGTGGGCGGGTCTTGTCTTTGATTAATTATAGGATAAGAGCTATTTGGCAATTCTTTTCTTTCCAAAATGTTATGTCATACAGAAATAAGCTTTTTTTGTATTGAGTCATGCATCATACTGATTGTTTGTCTAATTTTGTATTTTGTGAAAGAACGTAGTTCTTTGGTGAGCGGGATGTTTAAGTAAAAATATTCACTTAGTTCGTGGCAGCCTAAATAGATGGCGCTGATTGTATTTACATCACGCAAGCCTTGTTTTCCCTCACAGACATATAAGCAATCGGAGTTATAATAAATTATTGGTTTGTAGGCTTGGGCCTAACCGGCACTACAAAGAGCGCTCAATTTAGTTCATATTCCAAGGATGAACTAGTTCATTCTATTAGTTCATTAGTTCTTTTTTTTTGAAATAATTTATTAAGAACATAAATTAAGAAAAAAATATAGTTATGATTATTGTAAGTTTTGTTTATTGTTATTTAAAAAATACAAAGTATTACATGAAAATTTTACACGTCCATTTATGTAATATGAGATTTTTTATTTAAATAATGAAAAATAAAATAATTTATATTAATGATTAGTCAACAGCTAGGCTAGTTCCTAGTATAATATGTAATTATATTAGAATACTTAAAAAGTATGAATTTTTACAATTAAAGTTGACTTTTTTGTTATGGCACATAAAATCTTTTATCGAAATAAAAACGAAAAAATAAAATGATTTATATTAATAATTAGTCATAATTAACGTGATATATAATAATAATAATCAATTATTTGTAAAAATAAATGGGAATAGAAGAGAATTTTTTAATTTTAATTAAACTTACCGTAAAATAAGACATAAATGGTATTAGTATTCTGTTTGATAATTAACCAGCAATACTTCAGTTGACGATTGTTATGATTTCATATGATTTGATAAAATTTCAACCATGGGGATTTGAAGTTGTTTAGTATCGATATCGATTATCGATATATCAAGGCGCGCACAGTAAAAGTAAATAACTCGGTTGGTCACATAGTGCCACTGTCTAGTAAAGTGGACGCTAACAGAAATATAAAAAGAACTAAGAGCGGGATTTTCAATGAACTAGTTCGCATAGTTCACCTAAAAGAGCGCTCTTCCCACCTAGGTCGCTCGCGAACTACCCAAGACTATTGGTTTGAAAGTATAAAGCGGTGTTTCATTTCTTATCTGCGCGGGCAGCTGCCTTTGTCACTTATACTAAAATAATTAACCATTTGCTTTTAAAATACATGTTTTCGTTGTAGCTTGGAATATTAAAATTTTATTTGCTTTGAACTTTAGTTAAAACTTAATATCAATACAGGGTAGTAAGCAATATTACGTGAGATATAAAAACATGCACAATCAAAGGTGGACGATATTATAAAACGTGTCATTTATGCTTCAAAATATAATTGAAATGTGTTTCCAACATATTTTCATCACATACACTTTACAATTTAATTTTATTTGCAATGAGAAGTTACTACCTTCATCGACATTCAAAAATCCTCTTACCATAATGAATATGTATGAGACATTCAAAAACATTTTCATTTTTACGGTCAACACTCGGCAAAATGATTTTATAATTTTAAATTGTTGTTATTTATTCTAAGAACCGAACTGGGTATTTCTAAACTTTCTGCAACCAAAATTTTCATGTTAATACATGGACATGAAAACACGTCTAATCACGTACATTTACATTTACACGTACATTTACAACGCATGTGCAAGCACACACGCATACATACGCATTTTATTAGTAAAATCATTCACTTAGAATTTAGATTCTCTTGCATCGAGTGCAGGAGTTGAATGTTTAACTTATTCGGCGTGATGGATTACTCAAGCTAGTAATTATCTGTGTTAATAATATTTCTAGGGAAATAAGACTTTTTAGTATTATTCCAAAATGACAATAAACAAAAATTCGTGATATATATAATGCTAGAATTTGTCAGTATCAAGGATAAATAATAGTAGCACATTTAAAAAGCTTTACACGTTTTAGAGAATGGAGACGGAATTGATTCCAGCGAAGTTATTCGTAAATGAACAATACTCAGAAATTTCTACATTTAGGGTTGTATGTCGTCAAAAAATACAATTTCTACATATACGAGTAGAATTTATTAGGGAGGTGTAATGCTGTTCGTTGGGTAATGCCGTTTACAGCTATAGGCGGACAAGCTCGTAACTGAAAATATAGCATAGTTTGTCGGTCGTGAGGATTTGTAACATCAACAGGATTGTCACAAAAAGCTCACGACGCTCGTGGTAGTGCACCGTCAGCGATGAGGACGACGTCGCCGACGTGCAGCTCTGCCCCTCTTCCGTGAGGCTCCCGCCGCTTTTGGAGCAGCGGAAGCGCTTCTCGTACCCAGCGTGACCAGAAGTGGTAGGCCAGCTGTTGTGAGTGCCGCCAGTGGCGGCGGCCGATGGTGTCGCCTTCGGAGAGCGTGCCCGGGATAGGCACGCGTGATGGTACACCCAGCAGTAAGTGATTGGGCGTTTATGGTGCCGGGTCTTCTGGTGAAACCGACACGTGAGTGAGAGGCCGGCTGTTGAGCGTATGCTCAACCTCTACCAGCAGTGTGTGCAGTACCTCTTCAAGTGGATGCCGCTGTTACAGCACGGTGAACAGTGCAGCCTTGACAGAGCGCACCATGCGCTCCCATGCGCCTCCCATGAAAGGCGCGCTTGGCGGAATGAACTTTCACCGGATCGAATAGTTGGCTGCTGCTTCTTTAGTGGCGTCTAGTGCGGCGCGCCTCAGCTCTGAATCAGCGCCGCGCAGGTTGGTGCTGTTGTCGCTCCAAACCTCGGTGGGGCACCTGCGGCGTGACATCATGCGCCGCAAGTGCCATTACTGCGGAGTCCGTTGTCAGGTTGGCAGCTATCTCCAGGTGGACCGCCCGTGAAGTGAGGCAGATGAAAAGCGCCACGTACCGCTTCTCGTGGCGCCGCCCGAAGGTCAATCATTCACTTAAAATTTAGATTCTCTTGCATCGAGTGCAGGGGTTGAATGTTTAACTTATTCGGCGTGACGGATTACTCAAGCTAGTAATTATCTGTGTTATAATATTTCTAGGGAAATTAGACTTTTTAGTATCATCCCAAAATGACAATGAACAAAAATTCGTGACATACCTAACATATATAATGGTAGAACTTGTCAGTATCAAGGATAAATAATGGTAGCACATTTAAAAAGCTTTACACGTTTCAGATAATGGAGACGGAATTGATTCCAGCGAAGGTATTCGTAAATGAACAATACTTAGAAATTTCTACATTTAGGGTTGTATGTCGTCAAAAAAATACAATTTCTACATACGAGTAGAATTTATTAGGGAGGTGTAATGCTGTTCATTGGGTAATGTCGTTTACAGCTATAGGCGGACAAGCTCGTAAATGAAAACATAGCATAGTTTGTCCGTCGTGAGGATTGGTAACATCAACAGGATGGTCACAAATGCTCACGACCGACAAACCATGTCAGGATTTATGACAATCCCGTTGATGTTACAAATCCTCACGATGTTGATGACCAGGAGATGACATATTATTTCATCAGTCTTTGTGCGCTGACATAATTTTTGGTTTAATATTTTTGTTTGAAAAATAAGGTACTTAGTAGAAAGCTGGCATGCATGAGTTTACCGACTTACTCTCCAAACTGGGCAACTAAAAACTGACGATTACGAGATTATTGTCGTAGAAAATTTGAGGCGCCGCGCTGGTACTTAACCCGGAATTTGATATTGGAAAATTCTACATCCAATTTATTTTATTATCAAATATAAAATATAATTTACATAGTAGTAAGGTTTATCTTTAATAGCATATTACGATTTTCTAAAATTATCAGCAATATGATTCGACTTTACATAATTTTAAAACTGATGAAATAACTTTCAGTCGTTTTTACTTGATTGAGTAACAAATATCCAAAAATCAGAACTTTTTTATTCATGATATTTATATATACTAATCAGTTTTTTAAAAGCAACACTTACATTTGTTTGTTCTATTTATGTTTCTTGGTATATTTTTCCGGTTTTTAGAATCGGTTTATCTGCAGATAGCAGTATCGATGAAACAATAATTATTTTTATTATTCTTTCGGCGAACCGAGCTATCGGTAAAAAAAGGTATCAGTTAAAATTGTCTCTTTGTATCGATGAACGGTGAACAGCGATTTCTATGTACAGTTACTTCGTTCAAGAGTAATTCTGTAAATCATTCGGAGCTCCGCGATCTCGTCCGGCTCGCGCCATCAGTGTTCTAGTGACACTTTATACAAAATATAGTCTATAACGTAGGACGCTAGAAAAATATAGTTTATAGTTTATAACGCGCCTCAAGAAAAAAACCTCAATCATAATTTGCCGGACCCGGAGATCGAACCCGGGACCTCATGGTCTGAGTGAGACCATGAGGCGGTCAATTATTATATAATATGTATAAAACAAATAGCACAGAATTTAAACACCAAGTTAAACTTTTCGCTAATATGCATTTATTAAATTTATATACGAGCCAATCTCAAGATTTTAATTTTGCAGCCTCTTCAGGGTTATAACATCATCGATAATAGCAATTTAATGAATTAATTTAAAATTTACAAATGAAATTTGCAGAGTGTTGTATCTTTAAAAAGACAAATAAACATTATAAGATATTTTTTATTTTGCGATAATTTTAAACTATTTAACCACTCGAAACACTATATTTACTGATTTAGTCTGTATTTGTGAAGCAACAGAAACATATTTTATATATGTTAGGTAGAACTAATTCTGAAGTTTCACAAACAGTGAAAAGTTGCATCTGTCTAACAAAACATTAAGGTCGTCTTACACCAAATCATTTGAATACTTATTAAATGACTTTTGTTATGGATAAATACGTTGAAAATTATTCAAATAATTTAATACAAGCCAATCTTAATATTTACACCAAAAATGTCCTCTGTACTAAACAATGATATAAGTTATAAAACAATATTCCTAATAATTTGAAAGAGTTGCCTACCATTGAAAAATCGTAATACGTTGTGAAAGTTGCGAGACTTAACTTATTTCAATGTAAAAAATATTTTTGTTGATAAAATCATATGCTTAAATATGATTTAACGTATTTAACCTATTTCAATAATTTACAATTTTATGATTTCTGTACATGTGTATTAAATATATTTTTAATTGCATTGATTTTTTTATGATTTTATATTTATAAAATAAAAATATAATTTACTATGTTTTCATGATTATCAAAACTTAACATTTATTAGATAATTACAAAATATTTGACCGCCTCGTTGGTCAAGTGGCTAGCGACCCTGACTACGCAATCGACGGGGCTCGGGTTCGATCCCCGACGGGGATGCTTGTGCATTTGTGTGATAAGCATAAATGTTTGTATTTCCGGGTTTGGGTGTTTATTAAATATATATTCTAGTATTTATTTATGTATTTCTATGTATTAGTATCTTTGACTAACACCTATAACACACAATTTGCTTACTTTGGGGTTAGATCAGTAAGTGTAATTTGTCCCGTGAATATTTATTTATTATTTATTATTAAATATTTGCTTATCTTACATATTGAGTTAGTGTATACAAGTAATATTAAATAGTATATAACTTTAACAACATAAAAATAATACCTAATAAAGATATTTGTTTTTTTACTAATTTATTTATTATGATCAAGTAAGAATTAAAATAGCCGCGATAATTCTTAAATATAATAAAAATAAAACAATACCTACCTTTCTATATTTATGTATTTTAAACTAACTGAATTTACGACATACCCATATTATGGAAACAATTTAGCCTACTTGACTTAAGAAAAACTGTTAAATATTTGATTTACTAGCTGTTGCCCGCGACTTCGTTCGCGCTGACTTCGTTTACTCCGCACAGCTCCTCCCATGTAGGTGATAGCGTGATAATATGTAGCCTATATGTTGACCCGACCTGTTGGTAATATTCATGCAAAATTTGAAGTAAATCCATGCAGTACTTTTTGAATTTACCCCGGACATGCATTGACTTTCCTACGATTTTATGATACGAGGTGTGTTCAAAAAGTATCGCGACTTCTGAATTTTCGCGGGTTACGTATATTCGAATTTCGGTTTTTTTGTGGCGTTATGTTGGTACTCATGTCTCTCACTTACGCCGACAAGTTCGGCCATTTTGAATGTTCAGTTAATTGTTGACAGCTGCTTTGCTTGCACGTGTTTTGGCTCGTCTTCGATTTTGACTTATTAAAAAAAATGGATCAACGAACCTGTATCAAATTTTGTGTAAAAAACGAAATTAAGTACGTGGATGAATTCCTAATGCTGACTGTGGCATACTGAGCTACCTTGGACCGAAGCAATGTTTATCGGTGGTAAATGTTCTCAAAAGACCGAGAAGATATGAATGACGAAGAGCGCGCCGGACGCACGAGCACTTCAACAAAAGACGACAAATTTGATGTGCGCTTTTTTCGGTCTTTGTTCGTGCGGCAGCTTCCATTGAAATTATTGAGCTTTGGTTCCACGTCATAACCATAAACCCACAATTTGTCAACACGAATACAGGTTCTTTGATCCATTTTTTGAATAGGTAAAAATCTAAGATGAGCCAAAACACGTGCAAGCAAAGCAGCTGTCAACTATTAACATTTACATATTAACAACATTTAAAATTGCTGCACTTGTCGGCATAAGTGAGAGACATGAGTACCAACACAACGCCACAAAAAAATCGAAATTCGAACATACGTAGCCTGCGAAAATTCAATAGTCACGATACTTTTTGAACACACTTCGTATGTATAATATATTCGTATGTATATGAACCTTGTTATATATATGAACCAAGAATATTTTTTTTTTAATATCGTGCATTTATAATTAAAATTTCGGGTTTCAAAATTTATTCATAATATAGTACCGCGAAAACGCGCTAGACTGTCATGGCGTCTAAACGACACGCCGTGGTCACACATACATCACATACCACGGAATATTTGTTGTGTTACATACTCTGTGGTTTCTATGAAAATGTCAAAAACAATATGACGTTTTAGAACGGTGTGACGTAACACTTGCAGATTTGCGTTTACTGTCACTTGACTTAATAATTATTTTTGCTGAAATTATATCGAAAAAATATTATTAATACTTATCTTCTACAATCTATATCTTCTTATCTTCTATTTATATCGTCTATCTTTTACAATAAATATTTTAGTTTTTTGTTATCTCTATATCATATTTAATCATTAGAAACTACAATATATTCGATTCATTCTTAGTGGAAATAAGCCAATTCTGTCAACCCTAACTACATTACGGTCCGATTTAATCTTTTCACTTAGTGATAACGCCATTCCATTTAAAATTGGGTTTCATTTAAACGAATTATTCGTGTCAATTGTAGTCGCTTAAGAATCTGATGTTTTGTTGCCACTTTCAAGTCACTGGGGAAGAAGAATTCCGATTAAATTATTTGCAACTTGCTGCGATTATAATATGTAAAATACTGAGTAAATATGTAGAAACTGAAGTTATAATCTACAATATTACAGTAATTGATTCTGAAATTATTGTCTTGCGTCTTTTGTTAAACAATGTATTATATTATGTATATATTATGTATTTTCGCGAAGACAGGACATAGCTGCTACTTTTGGATATCTTTAAGCATTGACTGGCCTTCCTATTACTATCTCCATGGCAAGGTAAACAGTGATGCTATAGCGGTGAAAATATTAAGTAAAATTTTTGAAGAATAAATATTCTGACCTTCCTACTAATCAGGTTGTATAAGACAAATAATTCGTCAATCTTGTCACTATCATCGTGACTATTAGGTAATAGAATTCTGCAACGTCTGGCCTGGGCTTTGGCAACACCTCATATATTTCTGCCACTATGCGATTAGCGATACTGATTACGTAATCAATAATGGTCGGTTACGACTCCAGATAGGGTTCCGTGTCATCTCACCCAGGTATTTAGTACCACCGCCTCACTGTGGTCCCAATTTCGACGCTTCATATTCATAGAACTCGATTGTTAAAAATCGTTGTTTTTTTGGTCAGTAACATTTTAAGGCATTGTCTTAATATAAACATTATGTTATAAAACTTCTAAGTTCATTTGTGTGCATGCGTGTGCGTGTATACGTGTGCGTTCTAAGTTCATTTGTTTTGTATGGAAGAAAACATTCAAATCCATTTTATTCCGGACTGACAGCAACTGAAAGTTTAGGATTCACAGGGATTGTTGTCCTACATGAGACGCATTCTACAAGCTACAACACTTCTGCCCGTTCTTTCCTGTTCGAACATAATTTACATAAATGTGAATTTTTCTATGACCGAAATCATTCAAATTCATTTTATTCAAAACTGATTAAAACTAACACCTTGACATTAACAGGGATTGTTGTCCTACTCAAGACAAATCCTACAAGCTATATCACATATATCCGTACTTGCCCATTTGGACGTGAGTATATAAATGGAATTCTTTTTAATGGGTGAAATCATTCAAATTCATTTTATTCGAAACTGATTACAACTGACACCTTGGAATTCAAAGGGATTATTGTCCTACCACAGTTGATTCACAATTGTATCCGTACTTGCCCGTTTGAACGTGAGTACATAAATGAGATTTTTTTATGGACGAAATCATCGTTTAAGTTGTATATTATTGATAAAAATAAATGTGAATGATTTCGTGCATAAAAAAATATTTCCATTTATAAACTCACGTCCAAACGGGCAAGAACGGGTGCAAGTGTTATAACTTGTAGCAATTGTCTCAGGTAGGACAATAATTCCTTTGAATCCCATGGTGTCAGTTGTAATCCGTTCCGGTTAAAATTAATTTGAATGATTTTGTCAAATTTGGTGTATAATGCGAAAATAAGCGCAAGAAATACGGAACTTTAAAAAAAAAAAAAACACTCATATCAACTAAAAGATCTCATGATAATTAAGTAAAAAAAACAATAATCTATGAAATTAAAATCTTCTAACCATGTTTTAGGAAATTATCATGCAAATAATTGATTAGTTTCACGAAATTATTACTTACGATTTATAATTCGATTTGTAAACATCGATGTAGATTTACTCGATTTTGTAATCGATAATATTAAAAGTTAGTAAAATAAGAGCAGGTAACCCCGAATTAAGAAAGTTATATTTTACTCGGAATGCTCACACGCGCTTCAAAATCGTTCCGAAGAGTACCACGACATGAGTGGAGTGTGTCTCTTTCTACTAAATAAAGCGCCAATCGCCATATACATATAAGTGCGGTCATGCGTAATTTTCAAATTACTACTAATTCCACTAATTTGAGAAACAGTTTTTGCATTGCATATGTAATTACGTAATAATTAAAATCAGCACGTTTTACAAATTACTGTGTTAATTACAATACATTTTATGCTAATGTATTTATCAACGTGTATGAATAAAAGGGATTTAACGATTACCGAATATATAAAAATCTACCATCAGATAGTTTTATTTACATTGGCAATTGCAAGAAAGGGCCAAGATCCACTCTTGTCGTTGTCTTGCTCAAAACTTTTTTCCCCTCTGTTAAGTAAGAAACAAATGTCAACTTTATAAGTAACAAAATAAAGTATATTTTTATTTTTCAAATATTGCTTTTGCATTGCATTCTATTGAAAGCTGCCATACGAAGTGGACGTGTGCTAACCTATTGGCTCTTAATCTAGTTAAATGTTGCCGACTATGTGTTATGTAGTGCAAAACTTTGAAGTAGTCAAATAAACAGATGTTAGATAATACAAGAGTGCCTTTATTTTGAAATTCTTGTCGTCACTTAGTACTTATCATGAGCGTTGCTCATGATAAGTACTAAGTGCCAAGACCGCTATGACGCTTATTCCGACAGTTATATACCTATTAATTTCTCCTATACGGCTGAATGTCAACTTTTGGGCTATCACTGATTCGTATAAAATACTAGAATTCCATATAGCCCATAAACCAGACTATATGGAATTCTAGTATTCTTTGTTGCTTGCAAGTAGCTTATGATAATCTCTGGGACAAAGATAATCTGACTAACCGTTTAAGATAATAAAAAATTACAAACACTGATATTACAGATATATCTTTGCAGTTGGGAAAAATAAAATTCACTAACAAGTCAAGAACTTTTTTTTTATTATTGTCGATAGGGAAGCGCTTGACCACGATCTCGCCTGATGGTAAGCTAAGATGCGGCGTAAGATGGAACGCGCTTCCCTAGAAGTTACCTGTTCACTCTTCTCTTGAAGAGCCTCTTAGCACGCCTCTCTATCGCCTCAAGTGTCTCCAGCTGGTATTTGGAGGTGAGAGCAGTATTCCATGCACGAATGGACTTGTGCTTGATAAAAATTGAGCAACTATCCCGAGCTGAAATACTGCCCTCACCTTCGCCAGAACACCAAGCCTTTTTGAGGTAACTTGGGCTTTAGATTCGATGTACGAACCAAAGTTGAGAGTAGTCATTAAGATGATACCAAAGATATCGAGGTGGTCAGTTATCGGCACGGACACACCCCGAAAAGACGGAAATAGGTAAAATGGACTCCGTTTAGCGGAGAATAGACACGCCTGGGTCTTAATAGCATTAAACTTGACCAGATTGGCATCACCCTAATCAGAGACTGCCTGTAAGGATAGCTTCAAACGATCGACCATCGCCTCCCTGAGAGACGGATCTGTGCCGTACTGGCCCGCACGCTAAATGCGTAACTCTCCACAACAGTGCTATCTATATGCTATTAATAGAAACTTTGGGGTTTCGTACAGCACTAAATGAAAAATTTTTTCTCGAATAATATTGACAATCAAAGCTTTATATTTTATTGAGGCTTAATACATTTATACATTTATGTATATTTATAAAAATAGAAATGTAGAGGATCAAGAAACGATTTTTAATATTCATGTTTATTTGTTCACCCTCATCACACAGATAGATAAAGCTTGACTTAAAGCAAAACTTAAGTTGTTGTGATTAAATCAAGTTAGATGATATAAAAGAAATTTTCGCTTAAATTCCGATAGTAAATATTACAGAAGGTAAAACTAAATTCAACGTGGATGTTGTCCCAGACCATAGCTAGTTTATATAATAAGTGTAACTATTCTGCTTTTCTATATGCAAGCATTTACACCGTGTTGGTTCCGGGCTCCTTTGAAGAATAGATCAACTGCCATTCTGCCAGGCAGGTCGTAAAAGGCGACTGATTGGCTGTGTAAGTCATTACCATCGTGGCTACTAGGTGGTAGAGTTCTGCATTGTCCCGCCCGGGTCTAGTACCATCGCCTTGTCTATTCCTGCCGCAATAATGTCAGTGCTTGTTGCTGTCGTGTTCCGGTTTGGAGGGTAAGGTAGCCGGTAAACTTATGCATGTGGCATAAGACCTCGCCACAAGATAGAAACGCACCATTAACACCTTTGGTGTCTATACGCGATGGTTGACTCTTTCCATCAGGAGACCCATATGCTTGTTTGCTATTTTATGATATGAAAAAAAAGCAAGATGTTTAAGAAAAACAATTAAAATTGGTTATTGTGAATAGACTCGTTGAGATTCCAAACTCGTTCAAACGTAAACGCGTTACGATAAATAAAAAACCGGCCAAAAAAAGTTTGTCGTATGTATACTTAAATATTTATTTTTATTCTGTTTTAGTTGTTAATATCCAAATTAAATCCATGATCTTTTGAAAATTGCTTAAAAATTATTTTTGTTGCATGGGATAATATTTATTTTATTTTTATTTAATTATTTTTTTAAAGGTAATATACAACTACTTATTCAGTAAACATTTTAATCGTCTACCTGTTATCATTTGTAATATTGAGCAAAAAATACGCAAAAAAAACAAGTTTATTGTATGTCTTGACGCGGTCCGTACTCCACTGTATTAGGTATTAACAATCAATTTTCTCAAAGCACACAATCTAGCAGCCTTACCATCTTAGGCCACAGTACTCAGTATAAAATTAACTTAAATAGTTTTATTTTTCCTCAGATCACAAAATCTTTGCCTGTTTCATACATAGATCCTCAGAGCATTAAAATATCTAAGTATGTTAAACTTGCTGACCCTTCTTTTACAAACCTTCACCAGTCGACGTTTTGGTAGGCGCGGAAGTGTTTTGGGAAATACTAGGTAATTCTTTCATAAGGCTAAGTACAAATAAACCTATTTTGTATGAAACGAAATTAGGTTGGATTACGTCAGGGTATGTAGCACAAATAAACATACGAGATATTCATTGAAATTTTCAAAAAACGAATTAAACCCAGATTTAATGAAATTTTGGGATTTAGATAGCATACATCCAAAACATCATTTATCGGCCGACGAACGTGCTTGTGAACAAAGCTTTTTATTAAATACAAGGCGTGATAAAAATGGCTCTTTTATGGTCACCATTCCACTAAAAGCTTGTCCAACCGAATTAGGAGACTCCTACAATATAGTTAGGAATCGGTTATTATCTTTAGAACGTCGTTTTAAGCGCGACAAAATTTGTAAAGAAAATGACGGAGACTTTATGCATGAAAATAAGCGATTGGATCATATGAGCTTAAATAAAAAATATTTTTTTCTAACAATCACAACATAAAGCACAATTATTTATCTTATTTTGGTATAGAGCGTGAATAATAACTAACACATCAAAATTTTTCAACTAATAATAATAATTTTAATAAATCGTAATAATTTTTCACCGCGTTGGCTCCTTTGAAGAATAGACCTACTGCCATTTTGCCAGACAGGCGACCGATTGGCTATACGTGTCACTACCATCATGACTACCACCTAGTAGTAGGTAGTGACCACACACAATAACATACGATAACGATAAAACCTATAAGTACCCCACGTCTAAAACTTACTGTGAAGGCTTACTGGGTGCAAGTTGTGTACAAAGGTAAACGATGCTTTCTTTTGAATCATAAATAGGTATATATCATAAATATTTATGGTGCGATTCCATGCTGGGATGGTTATCTATGCCCTCTACGCCACTTAAGCCCTTTGTTAGAAATCGCATTAATGAAATAAAAGAAAGTACCCATGGATGTACCTGAAACTACGTGCCGTCTCGATGTAGCCCGGTTGATCTTGTTTCACGTGGTTTAAAAGCTGATGTTATTAGCGAGTCCAAATTATGGAGGACTGGTCCTTCGTTTCTTCTACAAGATGAGCTTGACTGACCTAAGCCTGTTACAAATAAAATAAAACAAGATCTGCCAGACACATTGTCGCATTTTACTGATTTGTATTTGTCTTATTTTAATCACGATTACCGTCTATAATTTATAATTTAATTACAAAATATTCTAATTCGTCACGTTTAAAAAATATAGTTGTTTATATATACAGATATATGTACAATTTAAAATACAAAACTTGCAAAAAGGTAGGCACATTTTCCACTACAGAATTAGAAAACGCATTAACAAATATTTTACACGCAGCACAAATTAATACGTTTCGAAATAAATACACAACTCTCAAATTTAGAAAAACTTTACCCAAAAAACGTCGATTATTGTCTCTCACTCCATTTTTAGACAGTAATAATATCATTCGTGTGGGTGGCAGGCTTGATAACTTGCCACACGAGTATGATATTAAACACCCTATACTTCTGTGTAGTAAACATCATATTTTAACAAAAATAATTTTCAAAACTCTACATAAAACTTCACTTTATGCAGAACCATAAACTATTAGCTCATATATGACAACATTAAATTTGTGGTAAAAACTTAAGTAAACATATTGTAAATAAATGCATGAAGTGTTTAGATATAGAGCACAAAATGCGCAACCTATAATGAGGCAACTCCATTCCTCTAGAAGTAGTCTTTAGTATCCATTTCTTAATAGCTCTGTCGATTTGTAAGCCCGATGTTGATGGCTGTTTGTTTATTTAATATTTTCTTGTGTTATTGGCAAGAAAACTCGGTTTTCGAAAATAGGGGCAAAATCTGTAACTTCCTTATCTGCATACGTAGCGAATAGTTGATAACCATGTGTGTATGATTCCTGCCCCAAACACAAATGCTTAAATGCGACATTTTTGCGGTGGTAGATAAGCTCGTTGGTGCAGTATTTGTGTCGAACAAAATATTTTTCTAACAAAACAAATTTTAACCACAAGAGTCGCTGGCGCAGGGAAGGCAAGTGTAGCGGGCGCAATACGAGAGTGCGTCTAATTTGTTGTTCGCTCGCTTCAGGTGCACACCAAGGGCAGGACGCTTGATGTGTTTCATTTATCGAGTAAACAGACTAAAGACCTAATAACAAACCAATAATTGTTCTATCAACACATTAGTCTAATAGATTTTATAAGTAATCCCAATCGTAACGCAAGTATTAGTACCGACTAATCCAGTGAGCAGTAAACATACGCGACAAAATACCAATCTTGAATTAGCCAATCGGAACACAGTGTTCCTTTTCCTCGCGTCTTAGTTATTGACAAAATTAGTTTGGTGCAAGAAATCAAACATTATTAGTCTAGTGCGGGTTGTCAATGAATATCTATGCAATGAAACTATTAATATAACGTCATTAAATAAATCATTAAATGGTATATACCATTAACCATTTTATAACATCCCTCTGGCGCTGTAGATCAAGCGCGCGGCTCGTGCGCAGTCTATGACTAGTCCCCTTACATCACAGGTCAAATCATTATACGTGTAAGTTTTATCACAGTCGAATACTTCAAATATCAGTAAGTATCATAAAAAAATTGTCGGTCATGATAACAAATCACGATTATTGTATGTCTTTTAACCGTTTACTTGTTTTATTGCGCCGAGGTTATTCCACGAACTCAACAATTAAAAGCCACTATTGGATTTTCTGTATTGGGAGATTCAATGGCTTCTTTAACTAGCCTTGTAGAGCGTTGAAGTATTTCGTCCAATAACATTGTAGTTATTTTAAAGTTGTATTGTTTTATATGCTAATAAGCCACAAATTTAAAAACCTGTGGTGAAAAACATTTTATTATGCTTTTATTAATTTTGCTTAGCTGTGAATATGTTTGTATAACAAATATTGGAAGCCGTATTTTACTGTTGTTATATCGATTTAATTTTTTTTTATCTATGCAATATCGATGTCAATAAAATTTTCAAGTCGATCTGATGCCGGCATCGGTAAAACTAAACTAAATAAATTAAACCTGATTTAGATTTTTCGGTTTCTATTAATAACTCGAATATAGTAACACTTAGTAACAAGGACCTGATGATGCATTCTGATGGTACACAGTAAATAGTAACTAGTTTTCGTTTTAGATTAACTAGTTTTAGTCTTATTTTATATTAGTTATTAAAATATTAGTCAATTTTTATTTACTAGTTTTAGTCTAATTTGTTTTCTTTTACAGTGTGAAATAAGTTACATTTGATGACAAGGCACATATTGTGAATGCCTCCCGAATGTGGATAGGGAAAATTTCCTCATTAGCTTCTACTCGTAGTAAAACCCCCTTGAGGTTGGTCTCAGTATTGATTGCACAATTTATCATTTTTTCAATAAGTAATTTGCATTATGGTTGTGGATATTCCTTCATCACGTTGAAACAGCTGGATGGAGTTAGATGAAATTTAGTGTACCCATATGTATGTTTCTTTTATATAATAGGATAGCAAAAGAAGCAGGAGTGTCCTGTAAAGGATAATGGATAACCATCGTTTATACATACCAAGGATGTTAATAATGCGTTGTCATCGGTATGTCGCGTGTTATGACACATGCATAGGTTTACCGGCTACTTTACCTGCCAAGCTAGAAATCTACAGTGATTAACCTTGACACTCACTATAACCCCGTGTTGGTCCCGGGCTCCTTTGAAAAATAGGCCATTTGGCGTTCTGCCAGGCAGGTTGTAAAGGGCGACCGATTGGCTATACGAGTCACTACCCTCGTGGTTACTAGGTGGTAGAATTTTGCATTGCCTCACCCGAGTCTGGTACCACTGCCCTACGTATGCGCACATACATACCTGCCGCAATGGCGTTAGTCACTGTCGTGTTCCGGTTTTGAGGGTAAGGTAGCCGATAAACTTATGCATGTGGCATTAGCCTCGCCAGAAGGTAGCAACACACCATTAACATCTTTGGTGTCTATAGGCGATGGTTGATTCTTTTCATTAAGAGGTCCATCTGCTTGTTTGCTCTCTTATGATATAAAATAAAGAGTGGTGGTAACAAATTCGGGCGAACCATTACAGGAACCATACCACCTAGTAATAATATGTAAAAATACGTTATTACCTTAGTCTGTGGAAAAACACAAAAATTAGTAAAAAATAGCTTTAAATGATGAATACATACTTGATTCCATCTACTTTTTTCGAAAGAGTTGTTATTATAGTCTTTCTTAAATGAACATGATCAAAATTTGCCACATTTAAAATTTTTCATCCTTAATGGATACATTCTTCGTTTTAATGCGTTTACAAAATAATTTAAAAACTAATTAGAAAAATGTTTTGTTCGACACGAATACTGCACCGATGAACTTATCTACCACTTCAAAAAAGCCGCATTAAAGCATTTGTGTTTGAGACAGGAATCATACACACATGGTTATTATTTTTTTAATTGTTTAATATTTATATAAGTCATCTAGTAATTATAGTGTCTGAGAAATTTTTTGCTGCGTTGTTTTAGGCCGATAGGTTTAGTCTAGTCGAGAAGTTGAATTCCTTAAAACGTCATCTTGTTGATTTTGTTTGTAAAAAGGGCTCCAAGAAATAAAAAACTCATAGATTAATTATTTAAACTTTTATACTGTCATTTATGACAACACAAACCAGTGGAAAACCTATTAACAATTGAATAACTTTTCGAAAAAAATTGATAAAACTTTTATTTTCGCAGAATCATATTCTTTGAAGTGTCTAGATGACGCCAGAATTTTTTCAAATTTTGGAATTAATATTTAATTGCATTAAAAATATTTAAAACCTACGTTTACTACAATGGCGGCGCGCGCAACTAAACTACCTCGCGAAAGCCGATTTTGAACATTAAATTAAAATTATAAATATCGGAGCTACAATTCCAAGAGTCAAGAACTTTTATACAATATAAAAAAATTCCTACTCTTTCAGAAACGTTTGTAATATTTGAGCTATACAAATACTTTTTGAGATTTTTGCAAAAAACTAGACAGCTATTTTTTTCCAGTTTTTTGTTAATAACAATTGCATTTTTACGTGTTTTTTAGATATCATTCCGGATGGTTTAAGCTTAAGTTGAAACCGTCAACCATATTTTTAAGAAACTTGTAACTATTTTTGACAGGAACTTAACTTTTCGACTAGACTAGTTACCTATTTATCTTTGATTGAAAGTTTGTTAGACTCGTTACAAGGACGAAACTCACGAAGTTTCACGTACGTATTCATCTCTACAACAATCCCGGAGCCCGCTAGGATATAGATCACTAGTGCGTAATTAAAGTCATTTTTTTAAATCAAATACTATTATCTTGTATTAATATAACACGTAAGTAGTAATTTAAGATTTAAACCCTGATGATGCAGTAAAATGTGAAACTGGTTGGCTAATTAATCAAAAACAAATATATAGTTTGAGAAATATGAAACAGTACAAGTGTTAAATTTAAAATAGTCGTTATGATCAAGTTTCACCAAGTGCCGGCGATGGAGAGTATGAATTATAACAAATAAATAGATATTTTAGTCGCATCTGTGGTCTAGTGGTCTGGTGTCGGAGTTGACCACATGAGGTACCGGGTTCGATTCCTGAGTCGGGTAATTCAAAAATGTGTTTTTTCAGTTTTCTGACAAGAACAACGTTGCCCGGGATTGTAAAAAGTGCCCGGTTGGCGATAGGCTTGCCACCTATCACATTGTGGGACGTAGTATCTTCGGCAAATCGTGGGTGCACTTGTTGAACCTCTGCCTACCGCTTCGGATAAACGAACGTGAAGATACTTTGTTTTTTTAAATAGATATTTCTTCTGGTAGTAAGAGATCCCTTGATGATCACCATTAACATCTTTGGTGTCTATAGGCGATGGTTGATTCTTTCCATCAGAAGACCCATCTGCTTGTAGCAAATAATCAGATGATAAATGATAAAAACATACCTATATATTTCCAAGACCCATATTTATTTTGAATCCTCCTGAAAAATAAAACATCTGTGTGTATAATAAATTTATATACTAAGGTAAGTGAAGATTAAATCAGGCACTGAAGGTGATTTCCTTATATAATTATACCTGAATATTCAGATCATGACATAATTACTTAACGATTTTGCTATAAGAATTCTAATTTTGCTGTTGTAGGACTATTCTTTGCTATCTTAGATTAATTCGTGAGATAAATATATTACATTGAGTTAAATCGACGTTGTCTCGTTCAGAAGTATTGAAGTGCTGTAGGTGTAAATCCTCGAGTAAAATAACATGCACATCTATACCAAGGAGCTTAATAAAGCTAAGTAAAGATAAAACGTTCCCGTTGTTGGTCCGGGCTCTTATGAATAATAGACCAACTGCCGTTCTGTCAGCCAGGTCGTAAAAGGCGACCGATTGGCTATGAGAGTTACTTAAAAACAACAAAGAAAAATATCGACACGCGGGATTTGAACCTGCGACCATTTCCCTAAAGCCGGGACGCTCTCCGCTGAGCACTAGCTCAAATCCCGCAGGTTCAAATCCCGCGTGTCGATATTTTTCTTTGTTGTTTTTAAGGTTTTTCCCGATTCCCAAGCACGGGAATATATATATGAGAGTTACTGCCGCCGTGGCTACTAGGTGGTAGAGTTCTGAATTTACTCGCCCAGGTTTGGCACCTCCGCCTTACTTATTCCTGCCGCAATAGCGACAGTGTTTGTCATTGTCGTGTTTCGGTTTAGAGAGTAAGGTAGCCTGTTAACTTATGTATGTGGCATTAGACCTCGCCACAAGATAGCAAGGCATTATTAACATGTTTGGTATCTATAAGCAAAGGTTGACTCTTTCCATCAGGAGACCTATCTGCTTGTTAGCTGTCTTATAATAAAAAAAGTGGCGTTACCATTGTGTATGGTAATTTATTATTATTTATTTTATTATTTAATTTTAGTAAAGCAAAAATTTTTTAGTAATACTTGAATTACGAAATGATAGAAAACTGTAATTACATTTCCTTTTTTAAGTATAGGATAGCAAATAAATAGTACGTGTTGGTTCGGGCTCCCTTTAGAGAATAGGCCATCTGCCGTTCTGCCAGGCAGTTCGTAAGGGCTGAACGATTGGCTATACGTGTCGCTACCATCATGGCTCCTAGGTGGTAGAGTTCTGCATTGTTTCGCCCGGGTCTGGTACCACTCCTTACTTTTTCCTGCCGCAATAGCGTCAGTGTTGTCACTGTCGTGTTCCGGTTTAGACGATAAGATACCCGGTAAACATATGCGTGTGGCATTTTAACCCCGCCGTTAGAATAGTAACGCACCAATAACATCTTTGATGTCTATAGGCGAAGATTGTGACTTTTCATCAGGAGAGCCATCTGCTTCTTTGCTATCTTGTGATATAAAAAAACAGCAGTCTATAAAGTGCAACTACAGCAAAAATTGTCATATTCATGTGTAGAGATAGTAAAAATTTGCACGTATTTACATAATGTTAGAATAGTTTAAAATTTTCAAAGAATAATTCTAAAACCGAATATAATGTTTATTATTTCTTTAAAGGTATCTGAAAAAGGAGGACGAGCTCAATATAAGGTAAGATATATTTATCATAATATTATAATTGGACCCTGTTAAGCAGAAAAAATCCAACCAACATTTTATTACTTTTAAGTTAATGCAATTTAAAGTTTGACAGAGAATAAAAAAATCATAGAAGAAAGCAGGAAACAAAACTTTAAATACTTTAAATGAACATTTACAACTTCATGCTTTTTGTATTATACTTTAAATTACTTTAAACTGCATTAATTTAAAAGTAATAAAATGTTGGTTGGATCTTTTCGCTTAACAAGGTCCAATTATCCACTTACCTAGTATTGCCTACGTGATTTGGATAATAATAAAATATAGCTATAAGAATAGATAAGCTGGCATCTTGTTATGTAGAGTCGTTTTTATAGACTTATTTAAGGTTAGAGATCTCACCTAAAATCAAGGCTAGTAGACAATGGTTACGTTGTGGGGAAAACTATGGTAATGGTGGCTTTAAATTAAACCGACAAAAAATAAATTTGAATACCAAATAAAATATAGGTCTATCGTCACTTTAGAGAATTTAGCAGAAGCAGTCAGTGAAATGACTGACGATTTGAATAATAAGATTTATGATTGAGCCAAATCTTTTGGTCTATTAGTAAACGCTATTAAGTCACAAACTTTAATTTTTGGCAGTCGTCCTATGAAGATATTGATCAGTAACAATAACGTTCCAAATTTACGGATATAATAATACACTTTTCTACTGCACCACTAATAATCTAGGAGTAACTTCACGCCAGATCACTTACGGGCTAGGCAGAGAGAACCGAGTGCCATACATCACGATCCTTGCAGGTTTGTTTCGATTCCTCCACATTCACCACTCTCTTCATACACACACGCCGATTGCGAAGACTCTTGACACCACCTTCTGACAGTACTCGATCAATCTGATCATGGTATGTCAGTCTTCCTACCTACATCCTTCCACATTCGCATTGTATATCCATTTTGTTAAACTTTTATCTACCATTCTTTCTTCACGTCCAAACCAACGGAGCATGCCCTTTCTCATCATTACACCGACACTTTCTTTCAAGCCTAATCTCTTTCTCTCTCTCACTTCCACATTAAGAACCAGGTCCGTGAGTGTTACACTATATATTTTAGTAACTTTAAACTCTGATTTTTCTTGAAACATGCATTTCAGTCCTTTAAACCACTTCAAATTTTTTTACCTGTTAAAACAAAAATACTTTCAGCGTATACCCTCATTCTTCCAATAATTATAGATTACGCCGATCGAACTAAACTTTGATGGCTTCCTACTAGACAGCGGAGAAAAACTTATACGCTTTACTTGTTATATAAGATTCGTTTCAATCCTGTAGCACTTAAACATCTCCATGACTCTTTTAGTTTTCACTCTCCTGTGTCCCTTGTTGAGCTTTTCTCCTAGTAATTCTGCTGCTTACTCGTACTCCTTTATGGTTGATGCAGTTTGCGAAACTTTATGCTTAGTGAAATCCACAACTGTCAGACTTCTAATTCCTTTTAAAAATACTTCAAATAACATTTTCTAGCGTAAATTGTAAGCGTTCCTTATTTCATATGTATTTTTAACTTCCCGCTATATGTAAATAAGGAAGTTACTGATTTTGCCCAGATTTTCGAAAATCGAGTTTTTGCCAATCTCCACGTTTTGAGGTCTGAGGAACCTTTTCCGACTATTTTCAAGATGACGTCAGTATATTTGTATGTATGTATGTGTGTGTGTGGCTTATGAGTGTATGTATGTATGTATGTGTGTATCTAAACATCTCATCATTTTTGAACGGCTAGAGCGATCGAAACGCGGTTGACAGCATTCGATTGGATTCTGCTCAATTTAGACTTCCTGAAAATTTGAACCAAGTCGGCCCACGAGATTTTGAGAAATTTGAAAAAACCTGGAAAAAAAATTTGGCGAAACAGTAATTTTTTAACATAACTTCCAGATTAATGTACCAATGGAGTACAAAATCTAATTGGCTCTATTCCTTAAAAACTACGCCTAATGCATAAATTGTATCAAAATCGGTTTATCCGTTTGGGAGAAATCGTTGACGAAAAATATGAAAAAAATGTTATTTCGACATAACTTCGAAATGTTTCAACCAATCATTTTTTTGGTATGCTGCGATATTTTAGTTCTAAAAAAACAACATCGAATGTCGTTTCAAAAATCAAAATCAAATCTAATTTTCAAAAGTTACTAAGAGCTTTTCAAATATTAAAATTACGTTGTTTTTAGCACTTACTTAATATTTTTGAAATAACTTTCAGGTTAATACACCGATTGACTTCAAAATCTTATCAGCTTTTCTCCTCTTAAAATCGGTCAATTTGTGATTTATCTATGAAGAAAGTTTTTTTAACATTCCTTCGAAATTTTTCAACGTATCGGTTATATAGCTAAAGCAATATATAAAGATCAAAAGCGATCATCGTTTACAAAATATACAGCTTTTCAAAAATCGATATACTGCCATTTATAACAAAATAGATATTTGAACTGAACAAAATCTATGCTTATAGCTTTTACTCTTTTGAGCTTAAAATACCTTCATTTAGCGGGAAGTGTCAGGGATGGCCCACAGGGTCAACCGTTTACACATTTTTTTATCATTAATATATATTTAATTTGGTAATGTAACCATAACTTTTTTGTATACCTTGGTATCTCGTCTATTCATTTGATTTTTTTTTCTCCTTTTAGAGGAAAAAAATTCTCTAAGTAGAGACAAACTTGCCCATTGGTCTTGTGTTAGGTTTATTTCTTCCTAATTGTTGTTTTCTGTGCATAATACAGCATTAAAAAATAAATAATTCAGTAGTTTTGCATGAAATATGAACAAGTGAATATACAACGAGTGAGATTCATAAATATTTAAAAAAATAATTAATCTCAAGTTCTATTACGTTAACAAAGAAGTTTAATAATCATTAAACTTATTTAAAGTTTGATCGTGCGCTTAAGTCTGCGCTCATTCTGTGTAGACACTAATCGATGCTACAAAATGAGCGCTATTCTACATGAAAATGTATATTAATAAAAGCTGTGCCAGCGTCTTCGTCCGCATGAAAAAATCTATACATTAAAAGTAGCCTAAGTTACTTCTTATTACATGAGCTACTTGCCAGTGAAAGCCCTGTCAAAATCTATTCTGCCGTTTCAGATATTATCCGGAACAAACACACAGACAGACGATAATTTAAAAAAAATGTTTGTTATAATATGTACTGTGTATATAACCATATGCATTTAGTATAACGCTGTTATTCTAATATTACATACAGACACTCCAATTTTATTTATTGAGAGATGTAGAGAAGAGATTATAAATACGATTTTGGATATATGAAACATTCATACATCCAAAATCGTACCTAATAATGCAAAAACGGCTAGTTCCATTTAGATTAAATTTGGCACACAGGTGATAAATTGGCTATGATGACCTGGAATAGCGTTTAGCCCCGAAAGGATACTTTTTGTCGCCGAAAAATAAGCTATTCTCTTGGGTTTAACGAAATCTTTTATAATTCAGTGGGCTGCAGCCTGCAGCTAGTTCTAAATGAATAAATATTCAGTCAACATATTATTTAACTCCAAAGTAAGCAAATTATTTACTTGAGTTTGTGAATACAGTCAATTACTAAAATGTAAATGTGGAGTCATAGTAATGTTGTACTACACGTTCACTATAACTCCACCTTTATTTATAGCAATTTGATTATTGCGCTTTTTTGAAGTGCTTACGTATAAAAGTTCTAGGTCTTTAGGTACGTATAAACTGTAAATTAAGTAATGAGTGTGTCCAATTTTAAAACGTCAAGTTCAAGAAATAGGTTTTTCAGAAATAATAGAAGATTCCCATCACCACAGTTTTCAATATACTACTATGGTTTGTTATGACATGGACCAAAAGCTTTACGTGCTCTCTGAGGGACAACAATGTTAAAATATCATTAGTAAATACCAGCTACACATTTTGAAATTTCGAATTAAAAAAAGCATCTCATAAGAATTTCTCTGAGCTCAAAAATCGAACCCGGAAACTCATAATCTTAGTTAACAGAGTGACTTTTAGATCAGCAAAAGAAATTCTTTTTGATTGTCGAATTTTTGTTCGGAAACACATAAAATAATGCCGGTGCACAAATGAGCATTCCCTACGAAGCTGATAAATTTTCACTTCAAATGTCACTTGCTTATAGAGAGGATTTTAATTTTCTCGTATCCGGCAGAGAAAGAGCGACGTTAACCGGATATAGTCGACGATATGGTTCGCTCTGTTAGTGTAACTCTATAATATATTCTGTTGGAAATTAGAATCTGAGTTTGTGTATACAATGTTTCTTGCTATGGAACGAAACGAACTAAGTGCTAGAAACTTCACACGGTCATTCAAATCTGACAATACATTCAAATCTGACAATATTGCGCCGTGTTGGTCCCGGCCTCCTTTGTAGAATAGGCCAACTGCCGTTCTGCCAGGCAGGTCGTAAAAGGCGACCGATTGGCTAACGAGTCACTACCATCGTGGCTACTAGGTGGTAGAGTTCTGCATTGTCTCGCCCGGGTCTGGTACCACCGCCTTACCTATTCCTGCCGCAATAGCGTCAGTGCTTGTCGCTGTCGTGTTCCGGTTTGGAGGGTAAGGTAGCCGGTAAACTTATGCATGTGGCATTAGATCTCGCCACAAGATAGCAACGCCCCATTAACATCTTTGGTGTCTATAGGCGATGGTTGACTCTTTCCATCAGGAGACCCATCTGCTTGTTTGCTATCTTATGATATAAAAAAAATAAAAATACATTCGAATCTGACAAAACACTCATAAAAAAGGCAAATAAGTTGGAATCATAAAGCTGGCGTCTTTTCGGGGTAAACAGAATGAATCAGAGGTAGACAGGTTACTTTTAATTACCTGTTTGTGCATTGGCGAAATTGATGCCAAACCCAACTATGCATTTTCTAATCTTAACACTAGAAATATTTTTTAGCCTATATTAGATATTTTATTTAGCGGCAGTGTTTTACAGTGTCTGCTTAAGTTAGCCAATTGCAATATTGGCCCCTTTTGAAAACACCATTGCTGCATTAGCATCAGTGTTTGTCACTGTCATGTTTTGATTTAAAGGGCCAGTAAGTAGTACCTGTGTCATTGGATCCCGCCACTTGGATAACATTGCATCATTGACGTCTTACATACCTATCTAGAGACGATGGTTCTGTTTTTTCTTCAGAAACTGCCTTCAGAATTTGTAGCCTGCAACCCTCTGCATAATAAACGGTTTTGGTGAATGGTTCCATTTTTTCGGAATATAGTCTATGTAGAATTCCGTATTATAATCTACCTATATGCCAAATTTTATATAAATCCATTTAGTCGTTTTTGCGTGAATGAGTAACAAACTTCCATCCATCCATCCACCTATCCAAACAGCCAAATTGTCACATTTATAATACTAATATAGGTGATATAAAAATGACATTAAACAGAATTTAAATCGTAATACTGATCAAAATATTAATTGAAAGTGGTAATTGTACGTTGTTTTGTTATTGTTTACGCGTTGTAGGAAATAGGAACTAGTTTGATTTTGAAAACACTATATTAGTAGTTTATTACAATATATCACATCAAAATAGTGCTTTTGATTAAGTTTAATAATTTTTCAAACTTATTAATTATAGACTAATATCGCTTAATCGAAATTGAGTATCTTTTTGAAGTAAAAATGTCTCCATTTTATTAATATTGCACTTCTGGATTTATTTATCTCCTATTAATAAAAAATGTTAAAGATTGTAGATACTGAGGAGAGTTCTGAGTTCTTGATTCTGATACCTACCGAATATGTAAATTAAATTTTGACCTAATTATACAACAAAGATGATAAGTATGGCCCCACCTGCGCACATATATATATATATATATATATATATATATATATATATATATATATATATATATATATATATATATATATATATATATACACGTATATCGGTCGCAGCGTCAGTACTTGTCTTTGTTGGCGAGCCGGTGTCACCCGCGCAGTGACTATTCTTTTTGGAAACTTTTTTACTTTGTTGAAGTTCACTAGGTAGTTAAGCGGTATTCACTTTTTATTTAGCTTATATTAGTTCAGGCTGTCTATTAACAAATACATTAGAACAATAGATTAACACGTGATATCACCGTTGTTGTTTACCACCATTCGACTGAGCAAGACTGAACACGGACAACAGATGACTGCCTGACAGTCGTCTTTTGTTCGTGATTCAGTGATAGGATTTAAGTCTATTTCTGTCTCATCCATATAATATGTTGTCATTAAACTGAAGGGTGTAGCTACCTTCTCAATTAAAATTTTTAACGGGCTCCCTTTTGTTACACGGATTGTCAATCAGTAAAGCAAGCTAAACATGCGGTAGTGCATCCTGCCATGAACTATTTTAGCTGTCTCAACGGCGGTCAACATATTTTTATTGTAGACATAACAGGAAGATTGCTTGTTGGCGCAATTAGTGCTAGTAGCTTAGCAGTAGTTACAGAAATTCCTAAACTCTTTCCCAGCAAAACATCTACCTTCGTCAGCAATTATACGTGGAGGAAAGCCAAATATGTACGGTATTTGACGCAGTTTTTTTATAGAAAAGCTGACTAGATTTTTAAATAAATCATTATATTTTAGAAAGTTATTTGAAGTAATTTTGCTGTAAACTACGTAATTTTTATATTTGAAAAGTTGAAACTTTTGAAAATTTAATACGATTTTAATTTTTGAAACGGCATTCTACGTAATTTCTTAAGTACTAAAATAATGTAGATCAACAAATTATGGGTTGAAAAACTTCAAAGTTACGTTGCAAAACACTTTTTTCAAAATTTTTCGTCAACGTTTAATCCTGAATGGATAAACCGATTTTGATGCAATTTATGTATTAGGCGCAGTTTTTCAAGGAAAAGAGCTGATTAGACTTTTTACTCAGACAGTGCATTTATTTGGAAATTATATTTAAAAAATACTGTTCCGCAATTTTTTTTTCAAAATTTTTCAAAATATTCTGAACCAATAGATTCAAATTTTCAGGAAATCTAAATTAAGTGGAATCCAATCGAACGCCGTCAACCACGTTTCGATCGGTCAAGAAGTTCAAAAGTTATGAGATGTTCACATACACACATGCGGACGTCATAGTGAAAACAGTCGTAAAAGGTTCCTAGGACCTCAAAACGTAAAGATCTGATTAAAACTCGTCCACCCATGCGTAGCGGAAAGTTAAAAAGTATCGGTATTGCCCAAATTACTCATTTTCTTTCCTACATCACAGGTTAAGGAATATTCATAGAAACAGTTTAAAGTAATCCTGTATGGACACACTTGTTAATATTTAAATATTGCATTTAACGTAAGATTGATCTATACATATCAAAAACACTATATAAGTATGTTATAATTACGCTTATGGATAGATACATCTTGACTCTCTTTAATGAGAGAGCACTCGATACCATAATTAAAACTAAATGAAAACTTTTCACCGGGTTCAATTAAAAGTCAGACTTCAAAGTATAGGTTTTCATCCGATACTTAACATTTGGACTGCTCGAGCTAATATCATTGTTCGGGTTGTGAATTGTAACGACTTTGTTCACTGCATTGTTAGTAACACGTGGACAGCGTCTAGTGCGTTACACCAGGCGTCTGCGTCAAGGCTATAGGGATTAAAGTTGGGTAGAGAAAGACTCGTTTCCAAGTCCTTGAACTGCACATGTTAGTTCCAACATATTTCTTTTCTGCAGCATAATAAAAAGTGATTTTTAGTATTCATAATCAGTGTCAGACAAAAACGCTTTTTCCGTACTGCATCAGATAATCTCACTTCTCATATCGGAATATCAAACGAGCCGGTGAGTTGTGATTACTTATTGTCCTCCATCATGTATACAACAAAACTACTTGTTTTATTTTGGCACTTAAATAATCAAAATAAAAGATTGGCAAGATTGAGATTGATAAAAGAGCCAATTGGTTGGCAAGTGTTATCACCGTTGTTACCATCGTTCGACCAAGCAAAACGGGATCACGAACAACACATCGCCGTGTTGGTCCCGGCCTCCTTTGCAGAATAGGCCAACTGCCGTTCTGCCAGGCAGGTAGTAAAAGGCGACCGATTGGCTAACGAGTCACTACCATCGTGGCTACTAGGTGGTAGAGTTCTGCATTGTCTCGCCCGGGTCTGGTACCACCGCCTTACCTATTCCTGCCGCAATAGCGTCAGTGCTTGTCGCTGTCGTGTTCCGGTTTGGAGGGTAAGGTAGCCGGTAAACTTATGCATGTAGCATTAGACCTCGCCACAAGATAGCAACGCACCATTAACATTTTTGGTGTCCATAGGCGATGGTTGACTCTTTCCATCAGGAGACCCATCTGCTTGTTTGCTATCTTATTACATAAAAAAACACACAGCTATCTGACAGCTGATAAATTATATTATACATAATAATATTATAATAATATTAACACAAATAAATACAACAACAACATATCTTCACGCTAAATCTCTACTGAGTAGGCAGAGAGAATTAAGTGCTATATGTCACGGTCCAGACAGACTTGCCTTGCTTCTCTCTTCATACAAACACGCCGGTTTCGACGACTCTTGAACTCGAACAGCACCTGACTGATTTGATCATAGTCTTGGTCTCCCCTAGTTACCTACATTCATCCAAATTTGCATTGTAAATATGTTTTGTTAACCGTTCATCTACCATTCTTTCAATATGACCGAACCAACGGAGCATGCCCTTTCTCATTTTTACACCTACATTTTCAATCCCAACCGCTTTTGAAGAAATGCACATGGATGTATACACGGTACATATACTAACTAAAATAACAATTTTTACAATTTCTGTATCTCTGTTTGTTTGTTCCGGCAAATCTCTGAAGCTACTGGACCGATTTTGACGGGACTTTCACTAGCAGATAGTTGAAGTAATAAGTACAGAATAATTTAGTCTACTAGACACAATTAACAATGCACTTTTACATCAATTTCACTTGAGTGTGAAGTGTGTGAAATGAAAGTTAAATTAATGTATAAGTGCATTGTTAATTGTGTCTAACAGTAATGAAATTTAACCAGGTGCCGATTATGAAAAGTATAGAGTAAATTTTAGCCTACTTGATGATGTCGAATAATTGTATTTATTAGACCATATGAGGTCCCGGGTTACATTCCCGGGTCAGGCCATATAAAAATGTGTTTTTTCAGTTCGAATTGTTCGACCGGACATTTCCGTAGAACCGTATGGCATGTCATTACATGCTATATGGTGCAACAGGACTAAAATATAGAGAAGCCACTGCCAGGGAACTATTTTGGCACAATTACTGTTATCCGGGATTAAAATGTGTTTTATACTTTAATTCATATTCATTGCAATTGTTCAACAATACGTTTCCAGTAAATCTTAATATATATAAACAACGTGGCACGTTGTTTGTCTGCGATGGACTCCGATACCACTGAACCCATTTCAACAAAATTTTGTACATGTCTACGGTTTGGTCCAACTTAAAAGATAGAATAGTTTTTATCTGAATTAACCTTGCTCACTTCTCAAGCAACCCCACCAAAATTTGAGTGGCAAAACAACGTTTACTGGGTCAGCTAGTCTTAAAATATACAAATTACGTGTCACGTTGTTTATCCACGAACGACTCCGAAACTACTAAACAGATTCCAAAAACAAATTGTAGATATCTATTCTTTGATCCAACTTAAAAGATGAGATAGTTTTTATCTCAATTAACCCCCGTCTTCTCAAGTACCTCACCGATAATATTCAATACAAGTAATTTGTATGGCAAAACAACGTTTGCCGGGTCAGCTAGTTTATCTTTAATTTGCCCCATATTGGTCCAAGCCTCTTTTGAAGAATATACTATCCGCCATTTTACTAGGTGAGTGAACAAACGAATAATGTAGGTGAACGATGCGTGTCATTACATTCTTAAAGCGAGGTATTTTGGCGCG
Organism: Apodemia mormo; assembly: GCA_036924255.1. NCBI lineage: Eukaryota > Metazoa > Arthropoda > Insecta > Lepidoptera > Riodinidae > Apodemia > Apodemia mormo. The sequence continues at coordinate 14,768,924 of JAUPFN010000004.1, read as the reverse complement.
CGTCAATTCTGTAGGAAATGGGTGGCGCGGTATGTTCTGAAACCGCTGAGAAACGTATCAATTTTCGGATAAATAAATATAGGACTTCAGCTGAAAACCAAAATTTAGTACATTCTTTTTTGTATTTAAAACTAAATATCACCATATAAAAATTATGTGGAAGAATAGAAATATTATTAACAACTTATTTGTTTTAGAGATTTTTTAGCCTGTTTTCGGAATTTTATATGATCGAATAAAGTACATTCTATCATATAATGAGTTAGCACATTCCTTAGATAGTATCTTCAGGTATATCGTTTAATTTTTGTAAAATTTTTATTTATTAATTAAAATATAAAAAAAAGACGTGATTTAGCAAACCAGTTTTTTCCCGTTTGTCCCGATACATCGCCTTAACTACCGATTTGTAAATGGCGGCAATATTTTGCCCGCATTCTGTTCCACCGCTTCACCTATTCCTGCTACAGTAGCGTCAATGTTTGGCACTTTTGGTTGCATGTTTAGAAGACAAGGTAGTCGCTAAATTAATGCGTATAGTATTACAGTCACTCCAAACGGATGGCAACGCATTATTACCATCTTTAGCGGCTATAGGAATGGTTATCGTGTTCCAACAAGAGAGCCATTTGCTTGTTTGTCATTCGCCTTTTGAAAAAACATAACTTTTTTTAGACCATAGTTTTTTAAACGGATATTTTCTGATAGTTCTGTTTTGATCAACTATTTCTCGCCTCGTCGTTTTGTGTACCTATATTCCTATCTGAACGCAATAAACGAAAAATATAGAAAATATCTTTTCACAGGCAGTTTTTACCAGAATAATCGAGGAAATTTTAATTAATCCTTGAAATGGATATTTTCATTAATGAGCACACTTTCAGCGCAATGTTAACATGTATTTTAGATTGAATAGATAAAGAAAAAATATATGATCATGTTTTAAATTTAAAATACAGTGTGGTTATAAGCTCGTATATATCTTGCTTTTTTATTGTGATCTGTTTTTTGTGATTTTATTTATTTCTTGTCATCACAAGTCTTATTTAAATATAGAGTAAATATAGAACTATATACATACTAGCTGCCCTGCGCAGGTTTGTCCTCTAGTAAATTAACATATCGATATTTTCATACAAATGTTATGCTCTACATCGGGCCCTTTTCAGGATCAGGATTTTTAAGACATTAAGTTTGTATGTTTGACCTCGAATTATTAACAATCGAATAAGCGGTTTAGCCATGAAAGCATATAAATAAATAAACACATATTCACGGGACAAATTACACTTATTGATCTAACCCGAAAGTAAGCAAATTATTTGCTTGTGTTATGGGTGTTAGTCAACGATACTAATACATAGAATTACATCTATAAATACTATAATATATTTAATAAACACCCAAACCCGGAAATACAAACATTTATGTTCATCACCCAAATGCTTGTCCCCGTCAGGGATCGAACCCGAGCCCCCGAGCCGAGAAAAAATTAAAGTCTCCAGTAAGGCAATTCAAACTGCCTTTAATGATTTTATTATTGTTGTTCCCAAAATATTTTCAGCAAAGGATTTAATGAAATCTAATATCGGATATGCATATATGTATAATAACTTTTCATACTTTGATTTATATATAATATATAATTTGGAATAAAATTTTATAAGTACAATTATATAATTTATTTATATGTAAGGATACATATTACTTAAGACTTGCAAGAGAATTAAGTTGACAAGATAGTTTTAGGATTAATTATAAAAAACATTAAAAAAGATGACATTATTGCTTGCTTCTTAAAACATTATCTACATGAATAATAGATACGATAACTATGAGTAATTTTGAGACCAACCCTGTAACATTAGCGCGCTCGACCAATACCGACATTGATTAGCTACCGATTAGTAACCATTGTAACTTAAACTCTAATAATTTCTGATACCAATTTAAAATAATTTCGGGCAAAAAACGTCGCCATCTTATCACGAGTCTTGTAGGTTAGGTGATCTGTGGGCTGACATATAGAACTGATAAGATCACAGGGCTTCATGAAGGCAAGCTAAATTGTATTTTCCAAATTACTACGAAACTGAAAGTTACTTGATATAGTGATACTAAAAATTTTAGTATTGACAGGCAGTCAAGTCAGGATAAAAGGAAGATTTTTAGCGATAAACGCGCAAACTTGTCTTCTTACGGTTGTATTGGATAAAATTTAGTTGACCCCACTCCAAAACTTTTATCAAAAGCTTCTCGATTTCAGAGATAAGTTTATTCTTGCTCTCGTCGACGTGTTCCCGACAAATATTGACATGACTGGAATATACAACTAACACCTACTGTACTATCATCAGCATGGTAATGTCTTGCAAATATGAATCATTATTATTTGAGTGAGTGGAGATTAGGTGTTGATTTTGGCGTCTTTATTTCAAGGTATAAAACGCCTAAATTGTAAATACTAGCATGTGGTATCAATGTAATCCTTCTAATGTTTTGTACACATCAAATATTTATCCATTTGAAATAAGATTAAGGTCAGTAGAGTATTTCTAAGTCACGTAATAATCTAGAACAAAAGAGGCCCGCGTTACGATGAACAAAAGGGACCCGAGTTACCGTGAACAAAAGAAGCATGTGTTTCAAGCGGTTGCCTTTTTACACCTAGAATCTAGATATTTCAAAAAAAATCTTGATTCATTCAAACAAAATCTTGTTGCATAATTGTAATTGTAATTAATTACTTCTTTGGAATACGTATGTACCATATTGTTTACAAAAGATACCATGTAATTTAAAAACGTCAGGCAAAATATATGTGCATTTATTACAGTACCTATGTCTCCGATTATATCTTTGATTTATAATATATCTATTGGTGAAGTTCAGTAAACTACTTCGGCTACTAATATTCACAATTGTCTTCAAAATGGAACACGTAGCGAATGATTATTCTCGAAAGGCTGTTTATAAGATCAAAAAATCTTACGTAAATAATGAATAATATAGATCCGAAACATGACCGCTTTACAAATAGGCACTTCTTATGGTTTCCCTTTCTATTTGGCAAACATAAATCTAACAATACACAGACAATTTAGTTTTTTACAGCCAGACTTCAAAAAAAATATACCAATAAAAATTTCATTTCTTGTTTAACGAGATTTAAGCAATTGTTCGAGTTTATATTTACATATAAATCTATGTATATATTTTTATAACGTTCAGAAAACAGTTAAAATCCCTTTTTAAGAATACTAGCGATGGCTGGTGATGGAAATTCGACCGTAGACTAAACCGTAAAATCTAAAACTAAACCGTAAAATCTCTTTTTAGTTTCACAATACACTTGGGCCGTAAATCTGTCGTATGTCACATGAATGTAGTGTGTATTGTCTATTTTTAACCTACGACGCAAAACGAGGAGTGTTATAAGTTTCAGATGTGTATCTGTGTATCTGTGTATCTGTGTATCTGTGTATCTGTGTATCTATGTATCCGTGTATCTGTGTATCCGTGTATCCGTGTATCTGTGTGTCTGTCCATGGCATCGTAGAGCTATGGCGGATGGTCCAATTTGGTTGCGGTTTCTTATAATTGAAGACTATTTTGCGAGAGGGTTCTTAGCTTTATAGATCGCCAGTTCTTTTAAAATTGATGAAAGGAATTAAGTAACTTGTAAATATTTTATCAATACTAAATTTTGGTGCTGGACAATTTCTAGTATATGATGATGGAATTGGAACGTAGTCATGGAAACTTCTAAACTAAACAAGATAAGTGTACAAAGTACAATAAATAATTAGGTTAAGCGTGCCGAGCACAATATTTTGTGTCAGCATTTCATATTGAACATTATAACATTTTAATTATTAATAAATCAGTGTACATACAGCACTCGTTGGGTGTGGTTATATCATCCCTTCTTCCCTTTGTGCAGAAACACTACACATCATTTTTGGTCCTTCGTTCCTTCAGGACCTTACTCTCGCGTCGCGTAAACATACAGTTGCTTTACATCCGCGCCGCGTTGTGAGGATACCAGTGACTTTTTAGCACATACAGTGTTACATCTGTGACGAACAGTTGCAGTGACGTACAGTCAGAATTACTCCTAGTGAAGTGTTCAGTGGACTCTGCACCGTGAGTGACTTTAGCACATACAGTGTTACATCTGTGACGAACAGTTGCAGTGACGTACAGTCAGAACTACTCCTAGTGAAGTGTTCAGTAGACTCTGCATCGTGAGGTTTCTGTAGCAACGACAGCCGCAGCGCTCACAGCATCGACAGCAACGACAGCAGTCCCGCAGTAGAGTAAACCACAGAACTAAGTAAAATCTTTCCATATTTTCTTTACACGATGGACAAGCTAATTCAGCAGCAAAATGCGATCCTGGAAGAAATTAAGCGTATAGAGACTAACTTTAGAAAGGATTCACTATCCCGTAAGACGCGCGAACTTGTACACAAAGGGAAAAAGGGTGACATCTCGACCGCAAAAACCGCAGAGTCTGCGCCTCAAGAATATCAATTAACAACAATTACATACGGAACCAAGCCCGCGCCTATCTTGCCATGCGACCACTAAAACAGCTTGCTTTAGGCCATAAGGATGATTTTCCTCTAGCAGCACATACTATTATGACGTCATTCTATATGAACGATCTGCGCACAGGTGAAAACTCTATTGAAAAAGCTAGAGAGTTGCAGAAACAGATCATTAATATATTCAACACAGCAGGTATGAACATTCGCAAATGGTCTAGTAACAATATAGAGTCACTAGAACAGTTGGATATTTCGCTAGATTACAAATGTGCTGAATCGCGGAAAACATTAGGGTTACGTTGGAGTCCTAGAACAGACTCATTTACATTCCAAAATAAATTCATAGATTTAGATAGCGAGGATCACCTTACAAAGCGACAACTACTCTCTAACATTTCGAAGATTTTCGATCCGCTGGGCTGGCTTTCACCCCTTACCGTTAGAGCTAAAGTTTTATTTCAAAGAACTTGATTGGAACCAAACATTACCTGGGATGATGAGCTACCTCAGCAGATAATTTGTGACTGGAAAACATTAAAACAGGATTTCCAACATTTAGATAAATTTGAATTACCGAGATGCTTAGGTGAAACTCATAAATACATTATACAAGAATTTTGTGACGCCTTGGAAAAAGCCTACGCTAGCGTGGTGTACATTACCACTACAAAAGGCGTGTGCACAACGAGGCTATTTACGGTGAAAACAAAACTCGCTCCTTTGAAAAACAAGTTAACGCTACCTAAGCTTGAACTATGTAGCGCAAATCTTTTGACAAGTCCTTTGGATAAGGTTCTGGCTACAATGACAGATAGTCAATATGAGGTGCATTGCTGGAGTGACTCTACGATTGCATTGGCTTGGATTCAAGGTGACATTCACAGATGACAAAAAGTTGTATCCACCAGAGTGCAAAAGATTATAAAAATCGTCAAGCCTTCACGTTGGCATCATGTAAACACAGACTTAAATGCAGCAGATTGTGCTACAAGAGGATTAACAGTTTCTCAACTAGAATCACATTGGTTATGGTGGGGCCCGGAATGGTTTAACACTTTAGATATTAATTCAATTAAGAACATTTCTCACTTAGCTACATGTAACGAAGGAATTAAGCTCAATGTGAACGCTGCTTTATCAACTACAATTATAAAATATAAGACTTTAATATTACAATTAATGAATGAATACAGTTCATTGGCACGTATTGCAACAACAGTGGCATGGCTATCACGTTACATCCTGTGGCTTCGCAACAAACAGAATGTGCCACATCAGAGTTATTTGTCAGCTTGAAATTGAAATTGAAAACGCTTATTGTATTATAATTAAAACTGTACAATCGATAGAATTTAAGGAAGAATTTAATTGTATAATACAAAATAGGAAATTACCTAGGAATAGTAAAATATTATGTTTAAATCCGTTTATTAGTAAGGATGACGGATTACTGAGGGTCGGTGGGAGACTTAATAAGTCTCATTTAGAGGGTTGTGCAAAAAATCCAATCATTTTATCAAATCATAGTCGTCTCACAGATCTCATCATACAGCAAGCTCATACTTTAACTTTACATGGCGGACCCAAACTTACCTTGTCACACATTAGCTACAAATACTGGATACTTAGCGGGCTTCGTACTGTTAAAAGAGAGTAACCCCCTCGCGTCCATTTAGCCATACAGGTGTGGACTTCACAGGATATTTGACATCAAAGCACAGAAGGGGCGTGGAATAAAAACAACTAAAGGATACGTAGCCGTGTTTGTATGCTTATCGACCAAGGCCGTTCATTTGGAGCTCGTGTCCGATCTTAGCACTCCTGGATTTCTTACAGCCTTTCGCCGGTTTTGTGCCCGGCGGGGCACTCCAAGTCATATGTACAGTGACAATGGAACAAATTTTAAAGGTGCTGACAGATTGCTGACTAAAGAGTACAAAGAGATTTTGGCAACAATCGAAAGGAAATTCTTCGCGAACATAAACAGCTTTTATATCAAATGGACCTTCAACGCACCGTCGTTTCCATCTGCCGGAGGTTTGTGGGAGGCAGCCGTCAAACGCAGTCATGTGTTACAAAAAGTGGCAAGTGTAAAGAATCTGTGCGTTTGTCGGTTCCAAAAATTAGTGAAAGTGAAATTAGTGATTATTAATTTTAACTGTGATACAAAGTCGTTTAGGCTAAATATTGTAGAGACATCAAGTTACGTATGGACATTAAGTTTTAGTTCTTTACGTTACATTTAGCATCCTTTTCCCGGCGTCCCAGGATGTACAAAGTACAATTAATAATTAGGTTAAGCGTGCCGAGCGCAATATTTTGTGTCAGCATTTCGTATTGAACATTATAACATTTTAATTATTAATAAATCAGTGTACATACAGCACTCGTTGGGTGTGGTTATATCATCCCTTCTTCCCTTTGTGTAGAAACACTACACAATAAGTGTACCGAGTTTGGGATCCTTTGTTGTGTTTTAACGAAAATTCTAGTTCTAGACTATTTCCGGGATCTTATAATAGAACTTTGAAAAAATGGGGTAAATTTTTACTAGGATTTTGAAGCACGATGGTTATCGGTGCCCGATGATAGAACTGGAAAAAGTCTATGAGAACTCCTAAGCAAATCCAGATGAACTCACTGAGTGTGAGCTGATTGGATTTGTTTTGACATACACTGTGGTGCTGGAAAATTTTAAGGATCTGATGATGAAACTAGAAAGTAGCCATGATAAGTTTAAAACTAAAGAAGATAAAACTTTTGAGTTTAGATTCATTTGTTCTATTTTGACTAATATCCCAATGCTTGGTGATTTCCAGGGTCTTATAATGAAGCAGGAAGGAGGACGTCTTTGCAGCAGGATGGGTTCCGGTATCAGATGATAGAGTGAGAAGAAGTTTATGAGAAATCCTAAGCTAACCCAGAAAAACCGATTTGAGTGTGGGTTGCTTCGGTTTGTTTTGGCATATTTTTTTGGGGCTAGATGATTTGTTGAAATTAATAATGAAAATTGAAGGTAGCTATAGGAACCTTTGAACTAAATAAGATAAATCCATCGAGCTTAGACTCATTTCTTCCGTTTTGAAAGTTACCCTGGTACTACATAATATCTGTGATCCTATGATGAAGCAGGAAGGAGGTTATAGGAACTTTAAATTTAAATTGAGCTACGCCACGATTTAGCGCTCCTTTGGTTCGGTGTAATAAGAACTTTGAAACAGAATGACTTCCAGTTTCTGAAAAAAAAAACTGGAAAAAGTCCATGAAATCTCGTTATACCTGATGAACTCATCGAGTCGAATCAAATATTTGATACTGGAAGATTTTAAGGATCTATTGATGTAACTGGAAGGTGGCTACGGGATCTTTTAAACTAAACGAGATAAACCCATCGCATTTGGCCTTATTTTCTGCTTTGACAAAAAATCTGGTGTTAGATAATTTACAGGTTCTTACGATAATGTGAGAGAAGGCTATGGTAATGAAACGAACGAATGGATAAAAATTCAGCAGCACCATCGATTTTGGTCTTGTTTGATTCGTTCTTTAAGGATTTTGGAACAGGATGTTTTCCAGTGTCTGATGATAGAGTTGGAAGAAATCCATTAGAACTTTTGCGTTAATCTAGATAAACCCATCGAATGTTGGCTGATTCGGTTTATTTTGGCCAATACTTAGGTTTCTAAGATATAATAATTATGAAACTGAAAGGTGGCCATCGGAGATTGAGCTCATATTGGTGGCTTTTAACACTAAGAGTTTCTCAAGGTTTGATAAAGAAACTAGAAAGTAGCCGTAATATTCCTGTACTAAGCAAAATAAACCCATTGAGTGCGGTCTCATTTGTTATATTTTTACACACACTCTGACTCAAAATGATTTACAGGATTACATAGTCCAGTTTGAGGCCATGGGAGTTTTGCAATAAATTAACTCAAGCTCATTGAGTAAGAAACCGTGTTAACCTTAACCTGATGCTGCAAGATCCCCTTTCATAGATCATCAGGTCCTTTCACGTTTTGCACTTAAAATGATGCATATGTAGCGGAATGGCAGACTGAAGATGTGTCGAGGGTTTTTGAAATTCTTAAATTTAATTTAATGTATTTTTAATGCATATTATTTAAAAATATTTGGTTTCTGTTCTCTTCTTCGTAATGTAAACTTTAACTAGACCAAATGTTATACTCCACCGTTCGTTCAATTATTGTAAAAAGGAATTCAAAATTAATACTTCTCGGATTTTTATATATAGATTGGAATATTGATTGGCATTGCATATACAGAGTGTGTGACTTTTTTATAGAAAAGAAAGTTAAAATTTTATATAACATAATGAACATGTATGATGTTCGCTTATTATAATCAAAAGCAAATACTAATGAACAAGCAATAATCGTTAGAGTTGATGAAGTGATTATAGAAAACTATGCATATGAAACAAAGTCCCCCGCCGCGTCTGTTGTCTGTTCACGATAAACTCAAAACCACTGAACGGATTTTCATTCAATTTTTCCCCAATAAATAGAGGAATTTATGAAGAAAGTGTAAGTGTTTAAGTTTATCAAGGTTTTTTACATATGGGTAATATGTAAAAAAACCTAATACCCAAACCCATAAATACAAACATCTATGTTCATCATACAAATGCTTGTCCCTATCGGAAATCAAACCCGAACCCTAATGATTGCGTAGTGAGGGTCGCTAACCACTCAGCCAACGAGGAGTTAAATTGCAAAAGTCTGACATTTGTCTCTCTATTACACTTTCACTGTTAAACCATTGTGAAGATATAAAAAAAAAAAACTTTCAGATCAAGCATACAAAAATTAATTTAATAGGTCGATCTGATTTTATATATAAATTTCAATCGGATGTTGACTATTTATTAAAATTAGGATTACAGGAGTGATAATATTAATTATATTTTAAAATCGCTCGCGTGACATATTACCTGCTACCTCATTGTCGGGTCCAAAAGAATTTATAACATCGGTTAAATAGTTTTGCATTTATCCACTGCACTCATACAATCAAATATTTTCTCTTCATAATATTTGTACAGATTATTAATATTGCATTATTAAAAACGCTGCGAAATATGGAATTGCAGGTCGAGTATCGAGTTTGAATGCCGAGCCGCAGGCAATGCTTTTTTTCTGTTTACATAAATGTGATTGCTAGAGTACTCACTTAATATAAGCCGCATTTTATCGCATGAAAATAAAAAGGACAAAATTATTTATATTTGTGAATTCTAAAAGCTAGAAAGTATAATATAGGAGTTCTGCCAAAAGATGTAAGGCTTATATAAAAGATTTTTTATGCAGGATAACCAACTAGGTTCTCGACTCCTTCAATGGTAAGAGATGACTGTAGATAGTAGATACCAAGGATGTTAATAACGAGTTGCTACATGCAACAAACGATAAGTTTCTTTTTTTTACTAATATAATCAAACTTGTTTACTAAACATAACTATTTTCGAATGTATTGAACCCTCACCATTCCTTTATCGGACAACTAGAGGCAGGCAGAATTTCCATCCGTACGTTTTGGATATACCAAAAAATTGAGCAAAACGGTTTGTGAACTCTTTTTTTGATTTGGTTCGCCAAGATTTGGAACGAACTGCTTCGATCTACATATTTTTACTGAGAAATACAGTTTATTTTGCATGAGCATGTATCAACTTCGTCTTCATCGACATTTCTTCCATGAGATGGAATGGAAGACCAATTCCGATTAAAAAATAATAAAAAACGACGATAAAGTGCAAAATATTTGTTTATGAAATACACATTTGTGAAAAGGTACAAGAATATTGTATCATTAACACACATTGTTGGATCTTCTAATACAAATCTGAGTAAAGCAGATTGGAAAGTAGGTACTTATGGCTTAGTGCCTTCTTTAAACACGCCTGTAATAAAACTGAATTACTATTTTTATATGGCTGTAAAAGGTGAAGGGTTGAATATTTCACGTATATTTAATAATGTTCCTATAACAGCTCTACATTACGGATTTATCTCGGCTAGACAAAATTCCCACAATATGTATCAATGCAATATGTCATTAAAAAGCTCAAAGTAGACACTATGACGTATGCTTTTGAATTCTTTTTATAAGTGAAAGAAATTTATTTTTATGAATAAATGTTCATGTTAGTAAGTAGCATACCTACCAAGAATCTGTTAATAGTTTCGATATGAAGCAAAATGGCTCAACTCCTAAAACAAATAACATAATATGTCAACTAGTGATAATGATATAAGTAGGTGTAAAGAAGTTTATCCAACAAATAAGAGCAAGCAGCCACAACTAATAAATAATAATAATAAATTTCGCTGAGCAAACTACACGAGTTGATCTAACCTTAAAGTAAGCAAATATTTAGGTACTTATGTTGTAGGTAAAATCGAGAATCAACTAATTGATTCTATATAATATATATTCTATATAATAAATTTATGCAGTGGAAAACTAGACATGTATATTATAATGTGGCAATGTTACTGTACAAGCTGGTAAGACTCACATACTAAAGGAAAGTGTTGAGTACTATATTTTGATACGGAATATGTAAAATATTGAAACTTAAATTTTGACCTAACTTCAATAAGACATTGTTGAAGTAAGAAAAGTTTTCATTTTACCTTAGACAAAATTAAAATATTAATTGTCAGGCATTTGTTAAAAAAATAGTTTCTTATTAATATATTATTTTAAAAATCTCATAATTTCAACACGCTAAGAGTAGAATAATCGTCAAAAAAAAAAAACAACAAATATCTAGGACAAAAGCTTTTCTTATTTTTATAAATACTCAAATGATAAGGTAAAAAACTGCTTGTTAGTAATAAATATTTTTCCTTTAACAACTTGACGTGTTTGACGCCCTCGCTCTTTATTACTTATCTGATTCGATATTTTTTGTAAAGGGAAATTATGTGCGTCTCGTCAAAACGTTCCTAGGACCACGGCCTATCACTACTGTAATTGGCTAAGCAACGTAGACAGTCTCAAGGTGGTTCATTGTGAAAAACATTATATTCCCTATTGAATTAACCACGTCAATGATTTTGTAAACAAATTATACCTGTTTACGCATCACAGTAATAATTAATTGTATTAAGTTTTATCTATACCTAAGTTATTATATTATTACCTTTATTTATATTTATATATTATATTTTTAGTTTATTTTTATTAACCCTTACTAAATGCATCTTTTGAATAGAGAGCAGTTATTTTTATTCACAGTCGGCATCGTTGAATAAATTTCGAGAAAATATGTTGGTCCAGAAATTGATATGCCTTCATTATTAACGCGCTTTAGGGAGAAATAACCGTAAACGGCTAATAGATAAATATATAGTTATGCTGGGCCGCATTTGCGTCTATCGTTCCGAAGTAATATGCAAGGCGCATATTACTTCGGAACGATAGACGCAAATGCGGCCGCAGCAGTAGCTTCGTACGATTTGACACAAAAATTATTACGATAGAAACTGTGGTCATATTAGCAGCAACAATATTTTGCACTATCGTGCAATAATCCAAGGTGTCTGAAATCAATTTTCAACGTGTTACTATGGATGACGACTACCTTTACTGTACTGTCTGGCTAGGAAGATCTTCCTTTTCCTCTTCATTGTCCTTGTGTGACGTCATCAACCTCCAGAGTTATGACGTCATCCTGTCAATAGTTGGGCCGCTGGTTCCATCACTATGACCCTTCAGCGGTACCGACCAACGGCGCCACATTTACTTTTATATGTGTGCTTAAAATTAATTACTAAAATGTTTTTTTGTGATTCACATTTTATAAATCCCGTAGGTATGATGGGCTCGACTTGCCATTTCATCGTTCCACTCCATTTTAAACAAACACCCGCATACGCCTGAACTGATCAAAAACAACGTCTGAAGTGAACGTACAACGCTAGCCTAACCACGCAGCGCGATATGATAGCGCGCTAAAACCCTTTTGCGTACTGCCAACCGACGATAAGGCACATGCAGTCCGAATGTTTGCAACGATAGCCGATAATAGCTGGTCACATCTGCATGTATCGTGTAATTGTACGAAGCTTTGTGACGTTAGACGCAAGTGTGGCCGCAGCATTACTAATTTTCGTAATTCCAAATTTTTTTACACGTTAAAATATAACCGCTTGACTAGTAAAATATTGCACATATTGAAGAAGGATATTCAGTATTTTATTCTGTTACCGAATATGTTAAAAATAGGTATCTAAATTTTTACCTAATTATCCATAAAAATTATTTACACTGACATAAACGCTCAGCCTTACCTTGGACTAAGGTAACCTGTACCCTTAGACCAAGGAGGCTGAAAGTTTCCACAGAAATATTGTTAAGATGTATACAAGGAATAAGAATGGATTTTTCTAAAATCATCCCCTAAGATGGTGAAATATTGTGTGAAATTTTTTACATTGACGACATGTTAATTTAGCCGCGAGCAAAACTCGGATCAACTTGTAATGAATAACAATAGAAACGTGAATTGGCCACATCATAATTCAAATTTATTTTCAAATTCCAAGGCTTTGATTAAATTATAATATAGACTCTCCACACAGTAGTTTAATCTTTATCTATAAATATTAAAATGAATGTTTGTCTTTATGGCCTTTATAGAATCGTAAACTATGCATTTGTTCAAGTGGTGATCTTTAGCAAAGTTGTTGTGTATGAGCCCAAGAAGATTTCTGTGTTGGTAATATTACATTACCAACACAGAAATCTTCTTGGGTCTTTCCTTCAAATTTACTTTAGCTGGAGGCATAGCAACACGCGCAGGGTACAGCTAATAATCTTATATATATAAAAATCAATTGTGTGTTCGTTAGTCTCGCTAAAACTCTAGAACGGCTGAACCGATTTGGCTAATTTTGGTTTTGAATTAATTGTTGAAGTCCCGGAAAGGTTTAAAAGGTGAGAAAGTATAGAAAAAAATAAGAGTAGTTAAAAAGGCAAAACAACGTTTGCCGGGTCAGCTAGTATATTATAAAATGATAACACGATAATCTAAAATATTAGACTTCTGAAGAAAAATATACATACAACCTATAATTTACTAATAATATTCATCCGTCCTACAACAATCAACTACTTCATTATATCGATCCACACCATTGCAGTGGAATACGCTAGAATATCACATGACTATTATACAACTGTGATACATTACTTGTGGCTCCATCTTATTAGGCAAATTATAATATCGCCTTTTCCACATCAGCTTACCTCATAGCGTAGTGAAAAAATAAAGTATGTGTTTTTTTCGAAATGAACTTAGACAGTTGTTCCAAATGACCGCTACTGTCAAACCGGGCGTTTGGGGCGAACAAAGTGCTCAGCCAGAGCTTGAGGTAAGTGGGCTAAGAGCCAGCCCTAATTTTGTCTTGTGTGAGACCAAACCTCGGCCTAGGGCATTATCTTGACGATTGGTGGGAGAGTACGTGGCATCAGGATTTCGACTTGTTAATGGCTCTTGACTAGGTCTCGAGTGTTGGGGGGCCGAAATAGTGGGCCGAGTCGCCGCCGGCGGCGACTTTGGCGTGTGCGTGGGCATGTGAATTGTAAAGTGTAGATTATGATGGGATCATCAGGATCGGATAGGACGTGAAGTGGCCTTCTGTGTTTATCATCCGTGACGGTGTCCGTGACTTAGTCTGCCGCGGTTTTGCACCAGAAAGTTTGAGTGTATCATCGCTTTTTCAAAGTGGCGTACTGACATCTCTTCGAAGTGTTTTTATACTGTCGGTAATCCTAGATCTTTGTGAAGATCTATATTACGGACATATTATCATGGGCTGCCGGTAGCCATGCGCATGAATTTGTTTTGTACGACTTGTAATTGGTGTATAAGGTGCGGTCTGGTGTGGGCAAACGCTATACTAAGGTAAAATAAAGTATAATATATGTATTAAATTGCTAAATAGCTGTATCTATAATATGCCATATTAATTTATCTCAAGCAATTGAAGCGCTAAAATACCACTACCGTCGAATAATGTAGGACCGTCTCATATCAAACAACCACATAATATATTGGTACATCTGACAGCAGTCTACACTCTACAGCAATATATTATTATGATACCATTATGATGATACACCAGAGCTACTACTAGTACAGCTAGTCTGTATTTTAGTTTAGTATTCAACATTGTAATATTAATCCATATTGTAAAAACATATTCTATTAGTCCATCTTACAGTTATCATTTATGTTATAACTAGCTCGCCCGCGCAGCTTTGGCCGCGAGTAGACTAACATGTTGTCGATAATGTTTTTCATATGAATTCTCATGTACTTTTTCCGTCTTATAGGGTGGAATTTTCAAAAAGAACCTTTTTCTTACACCCGGACCTTTGACTACCTCAATTCTAAATTTCATCAAATTCAGTTTAACGGTTTTGCCGTGAAAGCGTAAAAAATAAATTCACTTTCACTTTTTAATCTCGACTACTTTATGACTTTAATCTTTCACACCATAATGTTAGTCCATTCTTCTACCTCTCAACACTATCCATTCCAATATTATAAATGCGAAAGTCTGCCTGTCTATCCGTTCATCTGTATGTTTTTATTGATATTTTTTATTGATGAAAATCATATTTTAAGACTTATTATTCTATCCCGAACGAAGACAAATCTAAAGGCACAAAAATCATAAAAATTAGTCCAGACGTTCTTGATTTACAAATGGTGTAAATAACTAGATCGACTTTGTTTTATATATATATATATATAGATTTATATAATACTAGCTACACCTTGTCCAGCCCACTAGCATTATAATTTTTGGTTGGGTCCCACAGTAACAACATTATTTTCTGGGATGAAAAACTTAATTCTGGTTATCATCTATCTGACTTGACAACTTATTTTTTGTGAAATATGCATTTCAAAATAACAAAAACATAAGCGAAATATTACATCAGTTTAATTATATTAAGTTTGACAGGAATTTTCAGAACGCGTATGTTTGATTTTAAACAACCAGGCTGAATGAGAATCATCCCGCTGCCAAAGTATTTAATTAAACAAGAACAAAGAGACTGCCAAATTAAATAAAGGTACTATTTGATTTAAATGACGTTATATTTTTAATCCTATCTGTAACATTTGAAAATGAGATTAAACAGATAATAGATTTTTGATTAGTCAGTATAATTTTGGTGAATCTTTAGAAATTTGAAAAGCTTTAAAAACAACAAAGAAAAATATCGACACGCAGGGATTGAACCTACGACCGATCGCGAACCCTAAGCCGGGACGCTCTCCCACTGAGCTAGTGTCGACAGGCTCGACATGGCGAAATTCTTCTTTGCTATATGATCGATTCCGTCGATTGTACTTATCGCTAGGTATACATAATATTATGTATAACTAGTTAAATGAGTTCATCGTTACTGATGAAATTCACATTTATAATTTATTTTTCAGATTTTTTTTAATATCTATGAGAATTCTGATTATTAATATATATACATTATACATGCATATTTACGTACATATTTTTTTTATATAATAGGAATACGAGAGACAAACTCAAACTTTTTAGAACTGACCACTTGTAAACAATATAATATAAAAATAAGTTTAAATTTTGAAAATTGAATGTCACGTCAGCATGAATTTTATGCGACAAAATTTCCATTCTATGATTTTTTATGACTTTCTATGTTATTATTTAAGTCAACAAGAAAGTTGTGATATTGATTGGCCTTTTACGATAAAGCCACTATTTACACTGTTTGCAACTAGTTTAATGAGTTTAAACGTCTGTATAAAATCTCACTGTATGTATTATAGAGACTGACAAAACAGTGACCTTTCAACATATTCGGGCATGCTTAGGCATAGGTATGAGTCAAGTGCACAAAATCCTATAAACGTATAGCGGCCAAGAGGCTTTCTGCTCAGTGAAAACCACATAATTTGACCGAAACGAAGGCCTAAAACTCCGTTGTATAAATTAGTGCCGTGAAATGCTTCAACATTTAACAGAGGTGACTCAAACGCTGTGTTAGACATGCTTAGGGTAACGAAAGCTGG
This sequence comes from Apodemia mormo, assembly GCA_036924255.1. Classification (NCBI taxonomy): domain Eukaryota; kingdom Metazoa; phylum Arthropoda; class Insecta; order Lepidoptera; family Riodinidae; genus Apodemia; species Apodemia mormo. Next base: position 14,752,271 of record JAUPFN010000004.1, on the reverse strand, counting down.
ATTTCCTGTTATGATCCGAAAATCCAAAGACAGTCAGCTTAGTGGGTGTTTCTTTCCGTGTAGTTGGCAACCAACGTGAAAAGAGACCGAAGTATAGGAAAAAAAATGGTGCCTCATTCTTCGGAAGGACATTACACGACGATTATTTTAGCGGATCAAAAAACAGTTACTGCAGGGTGGTACAATAACTATTCCTGGATTCCTCCTTCACCATGACAACGTCTCGTCGCACACCACCGGGTGAACAAACTAATATTTGGGGAAGTCAGACGTGGAATTACTGGGTCACTCACCCTATAGCCCCGACCTCGCACCTTGCGATTTTTATTTCCGAAAATAAAAGAAAAACTTCGAGGAAAACGTTTTATGGACGCCGAGGAAGCAGTGGCTGCTTTTCAAAAGGTCATCGAAAAGATCCCTAAGGACAAGTGGGGAAAGTGCTTTTCTTAGTGGTTCCATCGGATGCAGTGATGTATTGATGTGTATGTATTGTGTGTACACAATTTTGAAAATGTATAATAAAGCTAGTAACTTGCTAATTTGCTCAGTTTTTGATTTTCTAAGAACTTTCAGTTTTAGCCTCATAGATAAGGTGGTGATACCAGACTTGGTCGTGACAATACAGAACTTCCACCTAGTAGCCACGATGGTAGTGACTCGTTTAGCCACTCTTTCGCCTCTATTGAAGTGCTTCTGATGGTTTATTCTTCAATGGAGCCCGAACCAACAGGGTGAAAACATCTTAATATACCTTAATAGATGTTATAGCTATTCGTTCGCTTCTTATGAACTGCCTGGTTGAACGGCAGATCGTCTATTTATCAGAGGGAGCTCGAAACACGGACACAAGGCGGTTGACACAACGTCGTGATTCACTTTGAAATATTTGCAAATTTTTATTGAAATTGACGAATAAATAGGAGCATTATAAAATTAAAAATAAAATCATTTCATTGGTTTTTTACTATAAATATCGATGAATGACCTATATTATGCTCGTTTGTGTCGGGCAGGGTTTTTGTAGTATGTTTTTGTTTTCGTTTTGAAAATTTTTGTTTTGAAATGTCTTATTATTTTTGAAAAATTTAGATTTGACTTAGCATTTTACGTAAAAAAATTGTTTAAAAAAAGCTTATTTGCTCTACATTGACTTGACTATGGAAAACCCTATCATATTGTGACATAAATAACTATTATACTATAAAAAACATTGTTAATAATTTACTGTATATACATAATGCAGCATTGAAAAATTGAATTTTAAAAGTGTTTCACATTTTGCAAATTACGTTGAGCTCTATGTCAAATAAACGACCATAAATCACGTAATAAAATGGTTATTTTCGTTATCTCGACAAGAATGGGTGAATTGCATTTATTGTGGCGCCAGAGCTTCGCCTTTTATCTCTTCAACTTATAGCAGGTGTCGTATATTTTAAATATGATTATATTTAACAAAACAGATATACAATGCAAATGTGGAAGGATGGAGGTAGCGGAGAAGACCAAGAATGATATATCATGATCAGATCGATCAAGTACTGCCCGAAGATGGTGTCAAAAGTCTTCGCAACCGGTGGGTGCGTATGAAGAAAGTGATGATTGTGGAAGAAGCGAGACAAGCCTGCAAGGGTTGTGATGTATAGCACTCGGTTTTCTCTGTATAACCCGTAAGGGATTTGGCGTGAAGATATGTATGTATGTATGATAATATTTATAGCATAACTAGCCCACCGCGCAGACCACTGCATTTTAAAAGGTTTTGGTGAATCTCGCGGCAACTACTCATTTTTCCGGGTTAAAAAGTAGCCTATGTGCTATTCCAGCTTACAATAAGCTGGAATAGCATAACGGCTACTTTTAAACTCGGAAAAACAAGTAGATGCTGAACGAAGGAGCAATTTAGCTTATCATTTATCTGTGTGCTAAATTTAACACACAGAAAATGATAAGCTGGAATAGCACATAGGGGATGAAATTTCATCCAATTCCATTCAGTAGTTTTTGCGTGATTGAGTAACAAACATCCATCTATTCAAACATCCAAACTTTAGCATTTAAATAATATTATAGATTATAACTAGCTGTAGCGTGCAGCCCGCTGCATTATAAAAGTTTTTCGCGAATCCCGCGGGATCACCCAATCTTCCGGGTTAAAAAGTAGCCTATATGCTATTCCAGGTTATCTACCTGTGTGCCAAATTTCATTAAAATAGTTTTTGCGTGATTGAGTAACAAACATCCATCCAAACATCCATACAAACATCCATCCAAACATCCACACAAACATCCAAACTTTCGCTTTATAATATTAATAAAGAATATAGATAATAAACAAGCAGATGGCTCTCCTAATAGAAAGAGACCACTATCGTCTGTTACACCACAAATGCTATCCATGGAATGGTGAAATCCATGGAACCAGACGCATAAACTTACCAGCTACCTTACCCTACAATTTGGAACACGACGGTGACAACTATTGACAGGAATAGGTAAAACGGTGTTACAAAGCTCAGGCGAGATGTCGATGCAAAGGTTTAACTAGAACAGTTTGAAAAGAGACAAGTGATTTGGAGACAATTGATTTTCCAATATTGTAATATGTAAATATAATGGCAGATAGCCTCTTCTTCAAAATTATAAGCCCGACAAATATACAATATATTGACAATTTTCGCATTGATAATTAATATTATATAACAATATTTAGAAATGTAAAAGCTTTATGGATGTTTAGATATTTGGATATTTGCTATTCAATCACACGGAAACGGCTGAATGGATGCTGTTGAAATTTCGTATGCAGTCAGCGTTTGACTATCCTTAACGCATAAGCTATTTTGTACCTCGGAAAATATATTGTTATTCCCGTGGAATTCTTTCATCAATACCTTGAATGACGCAGCGAGCTGCGAAGATAATTTCATATAAATTACGTGTCACGTTGTTTGTGCGCGCTGGACTCCGAAACTAAACCGATTTCAAGGATTTTTTTGTAATATCTACTATTTGGTTCAACTTAAAAGTTAGGATTGGTTTTATCCCGATCAACCCCCTCCCCCCCTCTCCACCTTCTCTACAGTACCCACTATGGTAAAATAACGTTTTTTTTTATCATATGATATCAAACAAGCAGATGGGTATCCTGATGGAAACAGTCAACCATCGCCTACTGACACCAAAGATGTTAATGAAGCGTTGCTACCTTGTGGAGAGGTCTAATGCCACTAGGCCTCCAAACCGGAGATCTGAAGCTATCGAGGCAGGAATAGGTAAGGCTGTGGTACCAGACCTGGGCGAGACAATGTACAACTCTACCACCTAGAAGTCACGATGGTAGTGACTCGCATAGCCAATCGGTCGCCTTTTACGACCTGCCTGGTAGAATGGCAGTTGGTCTTTTATGCAAAGCAGCCTGGAATCAACACGGGGGAAAACAAATTTGCCTGACCAGCTAGAATTTCTATAAAAAATTATTGTATATATGTGATGTAATGATGATGATGATAATGATCACATGTAATGTTGTGTTGTTTATTTTATTTTCACTAGCTGCATTGTGGATCTAGTAACCAGCCATTATGAAGTCCCGGGCTTAATCCCTGTCTCGGCAAAATAAGTTGCTGTGACAATTGCTGTGAAATTAAAAATATTTTGAGGTTAAGCCTCAGTAGCCTGGTGTCTGATGGTGATGTGCTAACAACTCTGTCACTCGTACAGATTTGTTTTGCATTCTCCACATTCATTACTCTCTTCATGCAGACACACGGGTTTTGAAGACTATTGACGCCATCTTTGGGAAGTACCCGATAAATCTCATCATGGTATATCAGTCTTGATCTTCCCCGGTACTTACATCATTCCACATTCGCATTATATATCTGTGCTATTAACAGTTCATCTTTCATAGTTAACTTTACTGTTATTACTAAAACATATTGAAAATAAAAACTCTAATAAGACGTAAAAACAACAGAAGTTATCCTTATTTCTTTCGGCAATAAAAGGACTCATCTTTCCCGCAAGTTTTATTTCATGGTAAAATGAAAAAGTTAAAAAATTACCAGTTCTTTTTTGTAGCGGAATTCATCATTCTTCGCTTTATATTTCCTGTTTTATGATACCCTTAGACGATATTAGATATTTATTTATATTCGATGCCAATACCACGAAATTCGTACGCGTATATGAAATAGAACCGAGTTAAGAATTTTTGATCTCTAAGAAAGTTAACATGATTTTTAATGTATCCGTCAATCTTGTTTACTCACTATACAAGTCCTGATGATGCGTTAATAAGCTAAAGCTTTTTTTTTATTTTTAGGACTATTTTTTATGGTTCAGGATTGAAAAATACATAAAACCCTAAATTTTCACCCGTCTACCATTAACCCCTATTTTTTATCCAATAATTTATAATGCAAAACAACGTTTACTGGGTCAGGCTAGTATCCTATACTTAATATTAAAAAGCGAAAGTAACTCTGTCTGTGACTTTATCACGGCCAAACCGCTGGGCCTATTGTGATGAAATTTTATAAAGCTATAGGAGCTCGGAGAGTGGCGGGATGGTGTGTTCGGATGAGCACGTAAAGCCGTCAATCCTGGTTATTGGAAGTAATAGTCGATAATCTTTGTCAGGTCGGTAAAACGCGACAATGGAGATAACCACTTATCTCGCCAACCGACAAACCGGAGAATCGTGGTCAACCGGAAAGTCCATAGACATAATCAGTGTTCTGCCTACCTCGCAAAGGAATCCGGGTGTGACACTTTTTTTATTACATATCATAAAAAAGTTTTACCAAACTCTTAGTTGTTACAGAAATTTTTCTAGATAGAAAAGTCCAAATCCAAACTGCAGGGCCAGTACAGCAACCAATACCATAGTTAGGAAATATCTGAGCTTTTTGATTTAGTGCCGGGTTTCACGTTCCGCCGTTATACTACATGTTACAGTGACGACTACCTTGACGATTGGTCATCAACGATACTTCAATTTACCCGTAGGTACCTTCTTAATACGAACGGTAGACTAGTAAAGACGCGGTTTTTCCGAGTTTTTGAGATTAAACTCAAAACGCACTCAACCGATTTTAAAAAATTGTTTCACCTTTAGAAAGCTACATTATCTAAGAGTGACGTAGACTACTTTTATACTCGATAGAGCAATGGTAAATAATGAAAATCACGCAGACGAAGTTGCAAGTAAATGCTAGTCCATACTAAATGCGAAATATTATAAATGCGAAAGTAATTCTGTCTGTCTCTTCTTCACGCCTAAGCCACTGAACCGATTTGAATGAAATTTTATACAAAGAGGTTGAGATCCAAGAAAGATAGAAAGATAGTTTTTTTTTAATTTAGAAAACCCAACGGGAATGGTAACTATGCGGGTTTACGGGACTTTAATTTTAGAAATTTTTCCACGCGGACGAAGTCGCGGGCCTAGCTAGTTTTAAGTAAATAAGTAAATTGCTCGAAGTTGAAATAACTTAAACGTTTAAAGCACATACTTGGTAATGTAAATCTATGAATGTTTGCTGACATTAGACACACAATACCCTAATCATCTGTCCTTTAGGGGGCTCGGTAAGCCTGCTACATTGCCAGTGTTTATTAATGATGTCACAGACCCAACGGTTTGTAATAGTTCATTATGCAGGCCTTTGACCCTGTTAAATTTTATAAGCTACTAGTTAAACCCGGCGACGCTCATTGTGGATCAGTTTAACAATAGTTTTCTGTCGTAATTTCGGAATAAAAATTATATATTTTTTATATCATAAGATAGCAAACAAGCAGATGGGTCTCCAGATGGAAAGAGTCAACCATCACCTATAGACACCAAAGATGTTAATGGTACGTTGCTATTGTAATAAACGACTACCGCTAATGTATAAGGCTTTATGTGTCTTGCAATAACTAAACAATCACGATAATTTCGGATTGCGAGTTACGTATAACCCCGCCGGGCGAGACAATGCAGAACTCTACCACCTAGTAGTCACGATGGTAGTGACTCGTATTGCCAATCGGTCGCTTTTATGACCTGCCTGGCAGAATGGCAGTTGGTGTTTTCTTCAATAGACCCGGAACCAACACGGAGAATATATCTTAATATATCTAAACATATATAATTGTTCTATAGCTAAGTATTAAACAAATATCAGCCAGGTGTTGGCAATCTATTGGCCAAATATTAAGGTTTGTGGACACCAAAATAGATAAAGTAAATTTTATATATAACCTATGTTAATTTCGCCATGTTAAACCAGTTAAAAGTAGCTCAGGACGTATTATTCTTTACTGATTCAGTAAACAATATTACGTCCTAAAGATATTTTGAAAGGCGAAACCGGCCGATTAATTTAAATAATTTAACAGTAGCTCAGTTGGTTAGAGCGTGCCGGCCACAGGCAAAAAAACAAGCTAAATCCTATAGGGAAGAATTTTTTTATAAATTGTAGCTTTTTATATCAAAAGATAATAAACCATTTATATATTATTCTACCATAATATTGCTCCAAGATTTAAAACCAGTAATATTAAAAATAGGAAACTATAAAGTGAACTGCATAGTAAATGGTTTTGTGTGAGAAGCCTATAGTAACTTATGTTCCACGTAGCGCGCATTTTTCAAGATTAGGAGTGTTTTCAAGATTAAGATTCTGCACAAAGGGAATATTGGTTATGGCTCTTAAAGTTTACACTATTTAAACTCTTACGCTATGAAGCGTTACGCGCTTCAAGCAGGAAAACATTTATATTAAAATTTAATTTCTCTTCGTTTATATTGTTACATATTTTAAAGATATTGCTTGTTCATCATGTATTTTAATATTTAAATAGTAGCTAGGGAATATGCTAGATAAAAACTTACTTTTTATAGAATTGGGTAAATAAGAAAATGTTTATAAGGTATTAAACCAAAAATGTTAATTAGTCCATTTTTTGTGCTTAACGTGCAAATATAATAGAACACAATTTTATTTTTATAAAGTCAAGAAGCAGTTTTTTTGTAGTTATTAATGTAGGTCACGGAACAAGGGTTGTGGTCCCATAGATATGGATTTAATTTTACAGTAACCTCCTCATAACATCATTTTAGTATTGATTTTACAACCGTATATATAAGTTTTCTACAGTTCACTGGACTACAGTAAGCAGTAAAGCTTACATTGACTTGTACATAATCTATGGACAACCAACCCACATACACCGCTTGACCATACCGACGACGACGAAATTTTGCCCTTCGCGTGTCTGCACGGTGCCTTACTGTGGTGTTACCTACTTAACCTAAGTGTTAAGTCGCTGTTCTTGGAACTGAGATGTAAATATACCGGCTTCGTTACTGACCAAATAATATTTATTAATGACAAAAATCTACTTATACCAAAGATAACCTACTACTTTATAGCCTAATGTGTAACTCTCTCTTCAGCTCAGATAATTAGGCCCTTTGTTCGAAAAACTAACTTTGCAGAGTTCGATGGTAATTAGTTAATACCTTCATAACTCTGATGATCACGCATATCTATCGATAATTATAGTGAAGACCAAGTGATATTTATTAAAGGCTAGCTAAATACAATGATACCGATTATCATTCATTTCGAAAGCTTACAAATCGTGGATCCGAGGGAACCAGAGCATCTTAGGATGTTCTTTCCTACGCCAGCCTCGATGGGAACCTGCGTAATGATTTTAATTTATCTTTTTTTTATGTCATAGGATAGCAAACAACTTGATGCTTCTCCTGATGTGATGAGACAAAACCATAGCATTGCCTGTAGACCAACCAAGAATATTACTGGTATATTGCTATTCGTGGGTTAGAAACGCCCAGTGGATACACGTAAAATTTACGTATTAGATAAATCAATGAAAGCCTTGTCAGTTGTCGACTTCTAGATACTTAACTGCGGAAAATGGTTGATAACATAATCCGCTGTAAATATTTTTAATTATTTGAACGTACCTAAAATTCAATGTAAATCTCAAGAATTCAGGATAAGTTAAGGACTAAATTTGCAAAACAACCTTTACATACTAAAATTCAAAATCGATATCGATCCGAAACTCTTAATTGCCCTGTGTTGATCCGGGTCCCTTATAAAGAATAGACCACCAGTCATTCTGCCAGGCAGGTCGTAAAAGGCGGATGATTGGCTATAAGTATCACAACCATTGTGAGCACTAGGTGTTAGAGTTCTACAACGTCTTGCCTGGGTTTAGAACCACCACCTAACTTATTCCTACCGCAATAGCATCAATGCTTGCCACTGTCGTGTTCTGGTTTAGAGGGTATGGTAGCTGGTAAACTTATTCATGTGGCATTAACAACGTGCCACTCAGATAGCAGCGTACCATTAACATCTTTGGCCTCTATAGGTGATGGTTTCTAGCAAAAATACCAAAGATATTGCTTTATATAAAAAATAAAAATGTCGTTATGAATTAAACATTTCATTTTTATTATAACCACATTACAATTGAGTTCCAAACTCAATTTCATTGCGGCTAGATATAGTCCAGTGAATACTATAGTTTAACAAAACTACCATTCGAAAATATATTTAAAAAAATATTGATTTGTGTCTAACAAAAGTCGTGTTCAATAAATCATTGTGAAATATCAGAATTCACATGCCGTAAAGTTTACACATACGCAGTAATGACGTACACTGGAAAACGTAACTGAAAACCGATAATTCAATGATGGAAACCGACACATCCGGCTAAAATAAAATGGTCGAGTTCAACCTTGGAACCAAATAATCGGATTACCGCTTGCGGTGGGTTGTAACAGAAAAAAGATAGATTCACTTTAAATAATGCACATAAATTCTATTTTTTGTAGTCGTTATGGTAATATGAGTTGCATCAAGTCGACTGCTGCTTGAAGATCTTGAGTAATTTTATAAACTTTGTCATAGGCATACGCTACCTGATCATTCAGGTAACTCTAAATCCGCTTAGCTATTACACATACCTACAAACACATGCATAAAAATATTTGTTTATACTCTCAAGTGATTTTATATATTTGTTTTTACATATAGGAGAACGAATATTATAGAATTAGAATTGAAACATCTTAAATTTTAATTATTTTTTCAAATTAAAAACGCTAGGTCCTGACTAAAATATAAATTATGTAGTAAATTTGTTTTTGTTGACTTCCTGCAAAGAATACTGAAACTTTCTATAATCGAAAAATTATTGCGTCAATCCCATTTTTGACAATCGAGTTTTTTATAAATCTTGACATTTTAACGTCCAAACAATCTGTTCCATTTAACGATGATTTCAATGTCAATCAATAAATACAAACCTGTAACATACATATATGAGAGTGTGTATGTGTGTAGAGTGTATTGTGTCTGTAAACCGCCGTTCGAATTGCTTAAGTTTTGACTGAGCTAAGTTGACGGCGTTTAATTAGGTTCAAACAAACTTAGATTTCCTGATAATGTTAACCACTTCAGCTAGTAGATTTTGAAAAAAAATATATCAAAAAGCCTACAAAATTTTCAAAACAGGGTTTTGGTAACCAACTTCTATACAGAGTGTATCGATTGATTCTAAAATCTAATCAGTTCTTTTCGATGCCGCAAATCAGATCAAGATCGGGTGACTCGTTTGGAAAATTATCATTCACGAAAAATTTTGAAAAAGTGATCGAAGAGTTAAACTTAGCTGTTTTTGTTAATGATTTTAATGCCGTTTAAAAAATCAAAATAAAAATTTCAGTATTTAAAAATTACAGTATTGCATTTTATTCATAAAAAGTACCTACTGCTCCTAAATTTTGAAAAAGTGATCGAAGAGTTAAACTTAGTTGTTTTTGTTAATGATTTAAGTGACGTAACTTTTTCAATTTTGTACCAAAAACAACATTTTGAGAGCTTAAAAAACAACTTTAATGCCGTTTAAAAAATAAAAATAAAAATTTCAGTATTCAAAAATTACAGTAACGCATTTTATTCATAAAAAGTACATGTAAATATCTATATCACTATATAAATATATATTCTCTGTGTTGGTCCGAACTCCTTTGAAGAATAGGACAACTGCCGTTCTGCCATGCAGGTCGTAAGAAGCGACCGATACTGTCTATATACTGACACTACCATCGTGGTAGTGGCACTACGAGGTGGTAGAGTTTAGCTATGTCTCGCCCGGGAAACTGGTACCAACGTCATAGCTATTCCTGTAGCAATGGCGTCAATACTTGTCATTTTCGTGTTGGAATTTGATGGGTAAGGTAGCCGGTAGACTGTGCAAGTGCAATGCGAGTGTCATTGCCATCCCGCCACACGAATAGCAACGCACTATTAACGTCTTTATTGGCTCTCCATCTGAGCCGTCTAATTGTTTGCTACCTAATGATGTAAAAAATAACATGAATGCAGCACCGATACTATTTTGAAAGCAATAGGTAAGGCGATGTTGACAAACTTGGGCAAAATGATCAAAAACCCTATCACCTCATTAATAATCTCGATAAAAATGACATGTTATGCTCTCACCTTTTACAAGATGCTTATGATGTGAGAATACCTCACATCGTAAGCATCTTGTAAAAGGTGAGAGAAATATTATACCAAAACATGGCCTTCAATACCTGGTAGCCATTAAGCTCATATGTAATTTTCTATACAAATTATAACACTCACAGAAAATGCAAGAGTTCAATGAATGGCCGCAATGCGTCGCATATTGATTCAATTCTACTGCCAGCTGCTGAGCTCGTTCTGTGAAGGTTAAATTTCATTGCATTGGATAATCAAAACATAGACTAGCTTTAATGATTTGCTGAAAGACTAGTATGTGAACATTAATAATAAATACAATTCCTTTAATAAAATACTTAGCAAAAAATAACCTTTACTAAGTGTTTAAGATTACTGCAAGTGGTAGTAATTAGGGTTAGCAAATGCAGCGATGAGAATCTTAAACAAGTTTGATAGCAGGTGTAGTGTAGGTATTACGTTGAACCAGTAGATTTAACATTTGTTAACTTCGTCTACCCTGCCATTGAACCAACGCGGTGAATTTTTTACCAACAAGTAGCAGTATGTGTAAACACTCTTTGTAAGGGAAATAATTTCATAATATTTATTTAGAAAATTAAAGAATATTGTTAAATAAATTTCCGTGCTGATTCGGGCCCTTTTGAAGAATAAACCATTTCGTCGACTTTCTAACAGGCATTCGTAAAAGGCGAACGATACGCAGTTCCAAGTTAAGACTACTTGATGCCCTAAGCCCAAAGCAACGCCTGTGCGTGCCCCATCCGTAAGTAAACTAGTGTCGCTTGTTTGTATGATGAAAAAAATAGTGGTGTCCAGAGGTTGTATTAAAAGTTTCCTTAAGAAAAATGAAGAATGAATAGAGTAAAATAAATGTATCGTACCGTCCCCACAGCCTATCTCTTAAAGTATGTGGCGTGAAGTTATGCAAGTATTTTAAATTTAAAAAGTGAAAAATCTAAGAAAATGCTACAAGAGTAAGCCAGTAAGTAATCAGTTTGTTACACAATTGTCAATTTAAGTTACTTACTTTGAAAAATGGTTAACTTAGTTTAAAACTTATAGTTTTGATTCGTATAGAATTGAAAAACTAAGTTAAAAAAAACTTTTATGACTTAGACTTATTAATGTACGAATGTTTTTATAAAACACTAGCTGACCCGCGCAGTTTTACTCGCGAATAAATTGACATATTTTTGATGTAGTTTTTTATACAAATTTTCATCCCGAAATCAGCCCCCCAAAGGTTGATTTTTGAAAAAAAATTGCTTATATTTGATACCGAATCTTCTTTATTTCACCGCCAAATTTCGTTCAAATTGGGTCAGAGGTTAACCCATGAAAGCGTAACAAACAGACTGATAGACAAACTTTCACATTTACAAAATTAAAATTTTAGTCTAGTCCTTTTAGGGTTATTTTTGAAAAAAAGTAGCCAGTGTTTGACACCGGGGCTTTAACTATCACTTATTGTGAAACAGTACAAGTGTTATCAGCTAGCAAATATTGTGTTAAAAAAAATAAGTGGTGACCTTTCCAAATTTTATTAAAATCAATTTAGTATTATAGTCTTGAAAGCATAACATACAGACAAATTTCCGAATTTATAATATTAATAGTAATTAAAGCATCGATGTAAAAATCTGTTAAAAAATGCTAGTTACCTTCAAAATACGAATAATTACTAAACTTTAACTCACTCCACTATACCGCTCATTTTTTTTTGTGTCTTTTTATATTTTCCGTCGAAATTATGAGACAAAAATCTGTAAATATTCTTTCCTTGTATCAGCCCGGGCCGCCTTTGAAGTTTATATCATCTGGTATTCTGCTAGGCAGTTTGTAAAGCGATAGGCCCAACGTATCACAAACATCGGGACTAGTAGATGGATGAGTTTCGCGACGTCCCGCCTGGGTATATGTTACCATTGTCGGAATAGCGTCAATACTTAGTATCATCACGTCCGGTTCCCTGGCGAGGTAGGCAGAGTAAATCAAACGTCTATTAGACTTTTCAGTTCACCGTGATTTACCGGTTTGTTGGTTGGCGAGATAAATGGTGACCCTCATCGCCGCATTTACCGACATGTTAACGATTATCGACTATTTCCCGTTTGGAGGATTAGAAAACCAGTAAACTAGCGGATGTGACATTTTCATTTCGCCATGAACAGCAACGCAACATTCACACCAAAATCGATTGATTCTTTCCGAATATATCAAGGAAGAAAATTTTAGATTTCTAAACAGACTGCCCCACTTTAGCGAGAAATTTCAAGGACGGCCTTCAAAGTCAACCGGCTTACGGATTTTCTTTTGCTTGACAAGAATCAGTCAATTAGTTCATTCCGCGCATATACGACATAGATTCCTTGTAAATATATAGAAGATTTGCTAGTTTCTGGAGAACAATTCAGTTTAGTCTCATTTTAATTCATTTGATCTCTTTTGAAGGACAGATCATTTGTATTCCTGCCAGGCATTTCCGCAAAAGTGATCGATTAACAACTGCACGTCTCGCTGTATTTGTAATACTTAACTATAATAATATTCGTAATAACTATAGTACTACTCGTCATAACTATAATAACTATAACTATTGGGTCTCGTCTGGTTTTTAGCAATAGCGTCAATGTTTGTCACTGTCATGCACTGGTTTTGAAATACATTTCGATAACACCTAATATACAGACTAATTTTTTGCCCTAGCTTTGTATAATTTGATTTGTTCTAATACTCTACAGTGCTTTCTCTAAAAAAATATTAAAATTTAGGGAAATACAAAAAATAAGCAATGTATTATACGCCATATACTGCGCAAAATAAACGGCTGGTTAGCGAGTTTTCCCGGGCACGTCGAGTCTAAGCAATGTACGATTTACGTGGCGTGAAAATAAGAAAATATCAGAAAGAAAGAAAACACAAATTTTGCATTTCCCACAAAAATGAATTGCAATCATGACTAGGTATATAGAAGGTGTTAAAAAACCCTGTCCTATCCGAAATATATAGGCAAGTCAACGACATATAAAAAAGTAATAAAATAATTATTTTTATTAAAATGAAAAATATCGTATTTTAAAGTATCTCATTTTATAACTAAACTTGAGGAACTTCACCTTAAATAAATATTTGAAATATGCATTTGTCGCCGTGAAATTGTCAATACCTTTTTTAGCTAGTTTTTTTCTTTTACATTTTGTTTTTTATTTAATGTTTTAGTTATGCTCATTTACCTTCATTTAATTTCTATGTTGTTAATTTCTATCTCTTTTTTTTTCAATCTGATTGTTATTATCATTTTGCATCGACCATTTAAAACACATGAAGTGTTTACCTATAATTGTTTGATATAATAAGCTCATATTTACAAGAACTCAAGCTGTTAATTGTTTTATAATTGTATGCAAACGTTGGTAAACCTAATAAATAAATACCGTTAGATATATTATGCCGCACCTGGCTTCCGTCTTTAAAAAGTAATAGGGCATTTACTTACTGCTTTCTTCTGTCATCTTGCTTTTTTTGCTGTAGCTCAACTCTGTCTGGTGTAAAAGTAAAGAATCAATCAAATAAAGGTCGATTTCTTCATATTTGTTTCTCACTTTTGTAAATATATTGTATATAATAAAATATAAAGATGAGGTAATTGCTTTTAGTTCAATATGAAAATAACTCCAATCGAAGACTGGTTTAAATCGGCTTGATTGATGTTCACGATTCCAATTAGCCGACATTTTATAGAAAATAAATTGACTAAAATATGATGTAATTGCGGTATTTATTTCGGTGGAGTTAAAGTCACAAATCTAGGGAACGTAATTGTATGAAATACGAGCTGTTACGCGTGTCTTCGCCCGCACTATTTAATTTAGTCCTCATTTAACTTTTCTTTATAAGCTACTTTATTGAACATCTCTACATAGTTGGATGGGTCGCAAATATTGTGTATAAAAAATAAAATTTAAAATTAAAGTTAATTATGTTTATGTTTTATTATCAAAATTTAAGTAAAAAACGTAGGACTAACCTAAACTTCCTATGGCAATATCGCAATAAAATATGATCTGGCGTGAAGATATGTATGTTTGTATGTACTATCGTTGACTAACACCCATAACACAAGCAAAATAATTTGCTTACTTTGGGGTTAGATCAATTTATGTAATTTGTCCAGTGATATTATTAACGATATATATTACCCTGAAATTTATTTTAAAAATATAAGTTTATTGGAAACAACAAAACATTCATATTTGAAAGCTGTAATTTTTGAAATTCGATTCAATTTTGATTTTTGAAACTGCATTTGACGTAGTTCTTAAGTACAAAAATGTTGTAGAAGGTTGAAAAATGATTGGTTGAAAAATTTCGAAGTTATGTCAAAAAAGCACTTTTTTCTAAATTTTCATCAATTCATACGAAATTTGTTTTCGCCATACTAAATTAATGCGAAATTTCATACAAATACGTCCAAAGAATTAAAAAAACATACAAATGTTATACCCTATATTATCCCCATCGGAGTTGAATTTTGAAAAAGACTTCCTTAGTGGATGTATACATCATAAAAGGAATTCGTTATAAGAGGAAACCCTAAGGGTTTGGCTTGTGAGTTTATATAAAAATTTCATTCCCTGTTTAATACGTATTTCATTATTTTTGCCTTACTCAATTCATACTTTTATGCAAGAATGTCCAAGGAACATAGAGATTCAAGAAAGGAGTAAAGCCATTATGGGCTATTTAGCGAACAGCACTCTATGAAAAAGTAATATTTGCCAAAAATTGTTATATATTTTTTTGTAAATATTGTCTTAAATATGGAGTGACCACATGTTATATTAAAACTCATTATTTTAAAGGACATAAACTGATATTCATCAAAATGGTAATGAGTATAGACTACCATTCTATTTGTCAATGTTGCTAGCCAAACTTTTAGTTCATAAATCAAAATCGATTTATCAATCAGAAATCGATTTTCATGACGTCTTATAATTTTGTCCTATTTCTTAGGTTTTAACTAATATTCCACTTAGACTGTACTGTTAATATTATTTCTAATCAAGATTTTCATAATATTCGTTTGTTGGAGAGGTATTTCTGAATTTGAACGACATTTACCGGTTGCAACATATTCAACGTTTTTGCAATAACGCAAAAAAGTTATTTTCTACTTAATGCTTCTAGCTGCTGTCAACTACAAGTAAATTAGTATGTTACTTATTACTAGTATCTAACAATAGCTAGTAGCTGTTACATACAAATAAGTAAAATATTAATTTTAAAGCAATTAAATTAATCTTTTATTAATAAAAAAAATAAAAGTAGCTGGAACCTATAAGTAGAAACTGAATTAAAATGTATAGACAGCACATACCATTTAACCTACAATATAGAGTATGTAACATTTGAAAAAAAAACATATTGCTTAATTAAGAAAACATTCATTTGAAATTAGTATAACATAAATACTGAAACACTGCAATTATAATAGTTATCATTAAATAAACGTCTTTTATACCGTTACTTATTATATATTACTTAAATATCAACATGAAGTATGTAACTATTATAAAACATTTTTTCTCGATTACTGGAATCGAGTTTGAATTTTTTTACAATGACAACATTTTTAATTGTTGACGGCTATCAAATGTCAATTTTTAAATTGTTATATTTTCACTTAGATACATGCCCTGGTGTATGTTTTTACTGTTTTCGGTGCCCTTTTTATTACTAGATTTTCCTGGTGATTTTTCATAATGCCTTTTTTTGACGAGTCCCGTATGCCTGAGACACTGCACCCGTTGTGACTTACGAAAACTAATGACTACTTAGATGGATACGATTTTACACAAATCAGTGTATTGCATCAATTGTGAATCTAACATTACTCAAGGAAGAAATTATTTTAATACTTAAGTACTTGTGTTAATTGTCATCTATTATATAAGAGATGGGTATTTTACTATCAACGTTTAAAAAATGTTACTTGCAAAGTGATTGATATGTATAAAGTTCAATATTCTAATAAATAGTTATAAAAAAAGTGTAATGTTGTACACAAAAATATGTATACAAATATTATCGCAATAGTTCAAGCTACCTAAAATAACTAAAACCAATTCCTGGTTTTACTGTCCGTATTTAGCCCAAAGGTCTATACAACGTGGTTTATGTCCTTTCATACCCTATTACACCCTCTTGAGGGCTGAATTTTGAATAGTCCTTCCGTAATCGATGTGTACGTTATAGGAGGAACATGTGTGCTTGCATGTGTGTATTGGCCTGTGCGTTTATATAAAATTTTCATTCCCTATTTTACCCTATTAGATGTTGCATTTTGAAAAACACTGAAATACATGACTCATTATTGTTGCTGTACTTAATTCATATGAAATGTCTTGCAAATATATCCAAGGAGTAAAAAGTTTTATACAAATATTTTTTCCTCTATCTCACCCCCTGGAGGTTGAATTGTAAAAAATCATTCATAAGTGGATGCTTGGGTCGTAAGAGAATTATTAGTTCGAAATTTCAAGTATCGAATCCTAAGAGTTCGGCCTGTGCGTTTATATATTTCATTGTCCATTTTACCTTCTTAGGCGTTGAATTTTGAAAAACGCTTAAATACGTAACTCAATATTGTCGCTGCACTCAATTCACATGAAGTTTCATGCAAATATATCCGAGAAATAACAAGTTTCATACAATTTTTTTTCCTCTATTTCATCATCTTGGAGGTTGAATTTTGAAAAATCATTCCTTAGTGTTGCCAATGCTTACGTCACAACAGGAATACGTGTGCGAAATTTTAAATTTCTAGCCTTAAGGTTTTAGCCTGTACGTTTACCCAATGAGGGGCTGAATTTCGAAAAACCTTGAAATTCATAACTCATTATTTTTGTCATACTCCATTCGAAATTTAATGCAATGGTTGAATTTTTAGTTATCCTTTCTTAGTGGATATCTACATCATAAGAGTAGTACGTGTGCAAAATTTCAAGTGTCTAACCCCTAAGGTTTGGCAATGGTTTGTGCGGTTATATAAAAATTTCAACCCCTATTCTACCCCTCTTACGAATCGAATTTCGAAAAACGCTTAAACTCACAATTCATTATTTTTTTGTGCTCAATTTGTATGAAATTTCATACAAATATGTTAAGGGGATAAAAAGTTTCATACAAACTTTTATCTCCTTTTTCACCCTCTTCGGGGTTTAATTTTAAAAAATCCTTCTTTAGTGGATGCCTACATCATAACAAAAATACGTGTGCGAAATTTCGAGTTTCTAGTCCTAAAGACCTGTGCGTTGATACCTCAGTCAGTCACTTTTGCCTTTTATATATACAGATCCATAAATTAAAGGAAATTATATTTCAATGATGAAACTAATTGATTAAAAGCATCTTTCTTTCTTCCTTTAAAAGAAAATAATATTCAGAAGACAAAGCTTATTCCTGGTAAATAAGATTTAAGACTGTCTCATTAAAAATGTTAAAAAAATTGTATGTGCATTGTTTCTTTGCGTTTTAGACAGTGTAAAACAAGTCACTTTGCTTTGTTTACCTTTATTGCCTCTGTGGTCTAGTACTCTGGTGTCGGTGTTGACTACATGAGGTCCCGGGCTCGATTCCCGAGTAAGGGCAATTCAAAAATGTGCTTTTTTTAGTTTTCCCATAAAAACAACTTTTCCCGGGATTGGTAAAGTGCCTGGTAGGCGATAGGCTTGCTACCTATTACATTATAGGGCTAGTTTCTTCAGCTAGTCGCGGGTGCACGTTTTTTTTTACTAGAAGTGTATATGCTATAGAAAGAATGGCGCAAGTGGAATACACCGCATCAATCTAGATTTGTTATTAATTTTTATTATATTTTTAATTCCAATGGTTTTCTGCAACTATTGCATAGTGTATGCAAGTTTATACATATTTTGTTTGCACTGGTTATACTTCTGCCTAACTCTTCCGGGATACGGGCGTGAAGATACTACCTTTCCCATTATGGATAACTTGAACATGCACTTAGTTGTTGGATATTTTACAAGTAACAGTTTTTCGATCCTTTTTTATACTTTGTTTTGGCGATGTGTTCGTTGAAACCAGAAACTACAGTTTTTAGGTTTTCTACGTGCTTTATTTGCAAGAACATCTGTACCATTAGATTCGCTAAGACTTTTACACACTGAATTCTAGAGGCGGCTCGTCCTAAAGAGCGCTGGTGCAGTGCACTCCCACGAAAATTACATTATCTATACTTCTATATAATTAAAATTATGTAGTAATATAATAATTAAAAATAAAATAAATTCTTTATACTATAACTGTACAAAAGAGTCGCTCTTAAGTTTACTGGAAACGTGGAAACTATTAGGTACCTTCGCATACATTTGGATTTTGGCGTCAAGTGTACCGAGTGGAGCGCCAGCGTTTGCGCTCTTATGAAACAAAGTACGTTTCCTAGCACTGTATTCAATAAGTGCGAAAGAGAAACATTGTCACGGGAAGACGCGTGAAACAACAGATTTCGTATGAAAAATTTGCCTAAGCTGGAGCGCCGCTCACGCACGATATTATCATTTTTCACTGCGCGGGTTCGGCCACGGGGTTGCTTAAATACTCTTTTGCCGATCTTATGTCACTTCGTCAGATACTTATTAGTTTTTCTTTTAAATTAATATTAAAAATAATTTGTAGATAACATTCGTATTAAAAATGGAACAATAAAGTGTATATTTTATTAAACATTGTGAAAAGAGTCCCAAAATGCGTCTGGAACTAAAGCCCCGTCGATTGCGTAGTCAGAGTCGCTAACCACTCGACCAACGGGCGGTCAAAAATATTTCTTTAAGATCTTGGTTGTGTGGATAGAATAAATTATAATTTTATATCTAATTTTCACAAGAAAGCAATAGATGTCTTTGCTCGCCAAAAAGACCGGCGAATGGATTTTCTGTATAAATAAAATAAATAGGTAGTAAGCTTTAGTTTCTCATTTATTTTTTGCGAACCCCCATCAAAAAACGTCACAAGCCGCCTCTGCTGAATTCTAACACTTTTTAACCGACTTCGCAAAAGGAATGAGGTTCTTAATTTGGATGTTAATGTTGTTTTTATGTACGTTCGGACAATTATATTTGGCACACAGGTAGATAGATGATGACCTAGAATAGTACTGTATAACTTTATTTTTATTCCGGAAAAATTAGGTGATCCCGCGGGATTCGCCAAAAATTTTTATAATACAGCGGGCTGCACGCTACAGCTAGTCAAAAATAGAAATGTTCCTGGGGTCACTGTCTAAAACTGCATGACTGAATGGCCGATGGTCTATTTTTCAAAAGAGGGCCAACTTAAAGACAAGACGGACATGTTTGAATTATAATAATTTTTGATGGTTTTTATTTTTAATAATTTATATGTACTCAACATATAGGCTACATATTATCACGCTATCACCTAGCGGGGAGGTGCTGTGCGAAGTAAACGAAGTCAGCGCGGACGAAGTCACTGGCAACAGCTAGTTTAAAAATAGGTTTCCTCACTCCTCCGCAATGTAAACTTTATCTGTGACAAATTTTACCCGCCACCGTTCACGTAATTGTTGT
This sequence comes from Apodemia mormo, assembly GCA_036924255.1. Classification (NCBI taxonomy): domain Eukaryota; kingdom Metazoa; phylum Arthropoda; class Insecta; order Lepidoptera; family Riodinidae; genus Apodemia; species Apodemia mormo. The sequence goes on along the minus strand of JAUPFN010000004.1, from coordinate 14,732,113 downwards.
AGAAAGGCGTACAAAATTTTTACTTCATTACGTATTAATTAATGTATAAATATTTATGTACTAGCTGTTGCCAGCGACTTCGTCCGCGCGGACTTCGTTTATTCCGCACATCACCTCCCCGCTAGGTGATAGCGTGATAATATGTAGCCTATATGTTGGCCCGACCTGTTAGTAATATTCATGAAAATTTTAAGTAAATCCATGCAGTACTTTTTGAGTTTACCCTGGACATACATACATACATACAAACAGACAAACAGACAAAAATTCTAAAAACTATATTTTTGGCTCCGATATCGATTGTAGATCACGCTCCAAGTATTCTTTTAAAAAAATATTCAATGTACAGTTTTGACTTTCCTACGATTTTATTATATGTATAGATAATTCGAAATATATTAAATTAATAAAAATAAACATTGTATATACTACATTCATGTGATGTGTGTATAATATATGTATACTATATGTATATTATTTTCTTTACGACTAAAGTATGTTGTTAAACTTAAAAGATTAAACAGACAAAAAGATAAACAGACAAACAGACAAAAAAACTATTTGGTTTCGATATCGATTGTAAATCACGCCCCAAGTATTCTTTTAAAAAAATATTCAATGTACAGTTTTGACTTTCCTACGATTTTATTATATGTATAGATGTGAGCTGTAATCTTCATGAAACTCACCACGCTATGTGGAAGGGAGTTACTTAAGAAATATTTATTGATTTTGAAACTAATATAATTTTGTTTAGCAGTGTGAATCCTCCAGTCCATTAATTTGTTTCGTACAAAGTGGCTTATAAAAAGCTACGATTCCCGTTAACATTATTTTGTGGTGCTGAAAACTCTGCAGCTTCGCCTCTAAGAAAAATATGAAAATATATTGCGCTTCAATAAAAATCAGATTGATTTCATTAACTTGAATACTTATAATGCTTCGTAATTACACATGAAAAGATATCTGTTTTGAAAGTTAAGTAACTCCATTTGATCAATTTATATTCAATAAAATATTATATAAACTTCATCATTTTTATTAAATGAGGTATAATGATAACTGATAAATATTTATTTCTCGTATTTATATTGACTTTCGATAGATATCAATTTTAAAAGTATCAAATGATAAGTCTTACTTTCAAAGAGACAGGTCAGGTGTAAAAAAAAAATATTCGTTCTCAGCATAACGATTGATTTTTTTTACTATAAGGTAACATAGCATACATGCAGATGGCTCTCCTGATGGAAAGAGCAATCATTGCCTATGGACACCAAAGATGTTAATCTTAATATCCGTATGGCGGGATGGCAATGCTACACGCATATGTCTACCAGCTACCTTCAATCAATCTTAAATACGACATTGACAATTGCGGCAGGAATAAGTAAGGGGGTGGTACCAAACAGCCGGGCGAGATGTTGCGAAACTCTACCACCTAGTGGTCACAATAGCAGTGACACGTATAGCCAATCGTTCGGCTTTTATGACCTGCCTGGTAGAGCGGTAGTTGGTCTGTTCTTCAAAGGAGCTCGTACCAACACGGAGGAAAATTGATTAATAACTTCGAAAACCGTAGGTATTAGTTTAACCTAAATTAATGATATTGATGTAATATGATAATATTTGAGGATTGTAATCTATTTTACGCTTTCAAGCACGTGTACTAAATTTAATTAGTATATGTATGTTTGTATATTTCCATGTTTTTAAATTTTCCACAAGTTTCAAGTAAATTAAGTCATATCGAGATAATTTAATTTAGGTTTACTCCAACAAATTAACAACGTTATTTTCATCTTAATTTCGGACGTAATAAATGAAAAGTCGAATCATGTGTGCATCTTATCACAGTAAAAAAGTAGTAATAATGTATTTATTTATTTCATTTTAATAAAATAAATCTATTAAAACATTATTTTGAAAGATACCGCATAAGCTTTTACGAGCTTTACCGAAGATCAGAGTCATCGACACAATATAATTATTCAAAAAAGAAAAAATCAAGCTACTACTTATTCAATTTAAATTATGCTAAAACTACCTAGTTACAAAGATACCTACGTAGAATTATTGAAAGAAACGATCGCCTGTGGCCGAAATTTAACCAAAGACTGGCCGTAAAGAAAATGGTATTCATTTGTCTATTGATGTCACATGATTATAGCGTGTGTGTTATATTTATTTTTATCAATTTTATATATTTCTAAAGCATATTGTTTAAACATTTTGTGCAGTCCTTCGCAAACTTTAACTGTGTCAAATTTCATTCTCCACCATTCGCGCTAATACTATTCGCGCATCTCAAAAATCGTCCAAAGTTGTTCTTTTACGTATTAATATATAGATCATCACCACTATAGTATATAACTTAGCCGAACCAAAAAACATGTTCGCGAGTTAAAGCTATACTATACAGGCTATTGTCACAGATACATATGATTGTGACCACAGAAATCATTGTGACACATGTATTACATAGATATACAGGTTGATTGGTAAAAAAGTGTACATATTGAAGGACACGATAATTAGTGATAATATGTACGAAATATGTAACTAATAAAATATAATGAAGAGAGAATATTGATTGTCCACATGGTAAAACTCAACATGGTAAAACAAAATGGCCAATTCAATAAGGTATAGATAGCAATATGATAAAATTTTGAAAATAATGTTTTAGACATAACTTCGAGATACTTCAACCAACTAAACCAGACCTATATTTTGGTAATAAAAGTATTTATTTTAGTAATTCGAAAATTGCGTCTTTCGTTTGAAAATATGAAATAGAACCAAGTATTTCAAATTTTAAAATAGTGTCGTTTTAAACAGTTTTGAAGGTTTTACCTATGTTTTTGACTACTTTGAACTTACAATACTTCAACATAGCAGGAAATTTCAGGGATGGCCTGCAGAGTTAACTTGTCTACAGATTTTTCACTGCTTTGAGCTAAAAATACTTCAACTTAAGTCCAAGTTTTTAGTTTGAGGATTGATCTGCAGGTCAACGAGTTCGCAGATTTTTTGTTTATTCCAGTTAAAATTGAATATTTATGACTGACTAGAGCTGACTTGACTAGTCAAGTCAGACAATATCTAGATATTGTCCTGTCTTAGCTGACAGGACAATATCTTATCAAGTCACCTAGTACTCAGGTGAATAGGTGATAGTTCCATGAGCATACTAGCTCATAAATTATATATATTAATAAAAATAATTTACGTTGAATTATCATTCTAAAAAAATTATATAATAAATGTGCCTTAAGCGCAGAAAGTATAAAATTACTTATTATCATTATATTATTATTTAATTATAGACTGAGCAATATGATACCGCTTAAATCAACAAAAATCTAAAAAATGGCAAGTAATATCAATAATGTTTGTAGATCTAGGTAGATGTGAAGTTATTTTATGGTCACACTAATAATAATGGCTCTAAAATAAGATTGAGATTTTCAATAATATTTTTTAATCGTGCATATTTGAATTTACTTATTCTTTATTATGATATTATCATTAGTTAGTTAATCTTGACGATATTGTGCGAAATATTCACACGGGTCAGCTAGATTATTAATTTTTATGAGACATAAAAAATGACAAAAAATTGCAGCACCTGCAATTACCTGGATTAGGCTCTAGCCCGTTCAGCCTGTTGATAAGTCCACCACTGCTTGTACGTGGTTCGTCGTTACAGGCGAACATACAATGCAAGGCGGAAAGTTATATTTCATGTCACGTTCTGTATGCGCCATAAGCGAAGATTATTTAAAAAGAGTCTGCTTGTTTGCTACTTAAATTTGTTAATTATTTACGTAAGGGCCGGGTATGCTTTTCATCGAAAATTTAAATATTCAAAATTAATCTCCTCTTGTTGTTTGGGCAACTTGTTAGTTTTGCGTTCCTAACATAATTTACCGATCAAAAGTTGCTTTGTTACGTTAATATTTATTATTTACTTACACGCGCCTTTAATTTCGTGTTTAAAAGTATATTAGGCTATAACTTGCTGATTAAAATAAAATTTGAGAGAACATGCTTCTTTGAATCGAACATATAGATTAAGATGGAAGAGACTAAGAATGTATACTTTTAAGCTTTCGCAGCTTTTTTCAAATGAATTTTTGAGGATTAACGTGATTTTACCGCGATTAGCCTAAAAAATTGTTTTCCCGATATTTCGACACTGCTACAAGCACTATGATCACTGACAACTGAAATTTTGTGGGTTGTTGGACCCCTAAAAATCATAACCCACGATACTTTAAAGCCATTGTAACTTCACTCACCACGTATACGCGTTTGATTTATGCAATAAACAACTGCACAAGAACAAAAACATTTACAAGAGTCTCTACACAGGAATGATTACAAGATGAAAATCGGACAGGAACAAACTAGAAAAAACTCTTCAACGAAATATAGTGAGGACAAGGGCGGATCCAGCCTTGGGGTCAGGGGGAGGTCACATATTTGAAGTTCAGTCAAGATAGGCTCTAAGTCTTATCTAATCCTAAAAAATCCATATCTAGATTCTAGGGGGGTCATTATACCCATAACGAACCCCCCCCCCCCCCCCCTGGATCCACCCTTGAGTATAGAACGTCAAGCTGCACTTCTGCCTTTTGTTAAGGAGGTTACAGACAGAGTGGGGAACATCTTGAGAAAATCCTTAATAAAAACCATATGTACCCCGATAAAGAAAATACTTCAAAATCTAAGTTTCCGAAATGGTAATCTCCCGATAGAACCTCCAGGTGTTTATAAAATAGGTTATGCTGTGGGTGACCTTATATAGATTTGACAAAAATAACCATAGTTATCATGTCGGATCAAGGATCATATCAAAACAGTCAAAAATTACGATGTTAAAAAATCAGCAATTGCTGAACATTAGTAGAGTCAGGCCCTAATTACTGGATCGGATTACATAGGCCACGCACATTATCGACGGAACGCCATAACATTCCGCGGCTAGTGAAAGAAGCCTTTGAAATCACTAAACATCCGAATTTTAACCGGAAAAACGAGTATAAATTGTCGAGTTCGTACAATCAGAAAAGTCAGTGCAATAGAAAACAAAAGACAATCGATATACCTAATAAACGTAGTGATGTGGTTAGTGCGTATTCGCTGATTTCGAAGTATCTAAGTACTAGGTTTTTTATATTCTACACATGTCCATCACAACATTCGCTAACTTGAACCAATTAAACTTATTATTTTTTATAAAGACCGACAGTTTCACGGGTTTTTCGAAACTGTAACAGTACCGGCAGTCTCCGAATTACTATTAAGAATTTTCTATAGGTATAGAAAAAGTTTATAACCTACATTTTTCCTACACGACAATTAACACTGTATTTAAGTTTTAAGTAATACGGACTACTATTTTACCATCGAGGTAGTCAATTCCTTTATCGGCTTTGAATTCCGCAAAAGTAGCAACAAGAATGTATCATCAATCACTCACAACTTAAACTAATCTATTTCTCACATAAAGGTTTTCGACAGTTGTCGAATATTAATTGTTATTGATTATACTCATAGCCATATCACATAACTGAATGTCTATTATTTTAGGATACTTCTATTTACCTGTAATGGCGTTAAAGTACTTATTTAACTCTATAAATCTTTATTAATATAATAAAGCTGAAGAGTTTGTTCGTACGTATTGATTGAACGCGCTAATCTCTAGACTAAATAGCCGGATAAATTTTTTTTTGTGTATGATAGAAACATTCACGAGGAAAGCTATAGGCTACTTTTCTACTTTTTTTCTCTTCTTTTTAAAAGCAAATGAAGTAATGTTTTTGGGTACGTGAATGAAGTCGTGGATATATTGGTGGATTGGTGAAGTGGATTTGTTTCACTCTGCGTCTTCTATCGTTTTTATCATGGGGAGTGTTCCGACGAGTTGTTTGGATTAATTCCTTTCACCGAATTCCATCATCGGACATCACGTCAAAATTTGAAGTGCCATCCTCACCATCTCGATTTCTGGAAATCCACAACTGTGCAATTCTCCCGACACTGTTTGCCTCGTACTATTCTGTTGTGGAATCAATTACTGGCAGGGGTGTTTCCGAACGGATAAAACTCAGGGACCTTCAAGAAAAGAGCTTACTCATTCTTAAAAGGCCGGCGATGCAACTGCAAGACCTCTGGTATTGGGGATGTCTATGGTAGGTAGTTTTCTATTTTAATACGGGAAGCGAAAATTACACGGACTGTAGAGCTTGAAATGAGGTCCAGTTAAATATGGAGAAGAAGTTCAGAAAGCTGATATTTTTATGAAATATGCGTAAGAAATAAATTAATAAAAAAATATTGCGTACACTATGCTTTACTACTATTTGACATACACACCTGTATATACTACTTTGTTTCTGGTTAAAATCTGTTATCTTTGCAAAATACATTAGTATGGTACATGATAGATGATTGACAATTTATAAATATTAGCAATCGTCATGTGATCGAAATTCGACCATAGACTAAACAATATAATCTCTTTTAAGTTTGACAACTGACTTCAGTCGTAAGGAATATAGTATTGTTGCGAATAATCTAGAAACGTGAAGAGTTGGAACGCTCGAGAGATCTAGAAATAAAAGAGATAGCTACTCCTATTAATAAACAAATAGTTGACTGTTACCCGAATCGCTATGCCATAATGAATCTTCATGTACATTGTACATGGCATAAGGGTGAAAATAGTATGTACTAGGACTTGTTTATCATAACTTGTTTACGATTAGCCTGGTAGAGGATTCGGGAATAATTTGGAATTTTACCATGGGTATAAATAGAGATGTGTTGACAAATACAGAGCAGTTTTTATAAAGCTATCGAGAGCGATATTTCAAACGACCAGTGCAAAGCGTAAAGAATTTTATTGTGTAGTCGGTTAAGTGTTAGTACAGTGAGTGACTAGTGTTAATCAGAGTATTTAAGTATTACATTGTGTTGTTTTGTGTATTTGTGTTGTAAATACACTGTTTTAATATAAGCACGTAACAGTATACATGTGCGTAAATTACATATGTTTATCACATGAATGTAGTGTGTGTAATGTTTATATTTACTAGGCTAATTTTCATACTCCCCTGTTCGCGCAATTGTTTTAAAAAGGGGTCCAAAGTTTTTCTTTCGCATGTTAATATACAGATGACTAGCTGTGCCCGCGACTTCCTCCGCGTGGAAAAAATTCTAAAAGTAAAATAAAATAAAAATAAATGTAGCCTAAGTTACTCCTTATTACATTAGTTCTTCTGCCAGTGAAAATTCCGTCAAAATCGGTCCAGCCGTTTCAGAGATTAGCCGGAACAAACAGACAGAAAGACAAACAAAAACTGTAAAAAATATTATGTACCTACTGTGTATACATCAATATATATTTGATATAAAGCGTTTATTTTTATATTACAAACAGACACCCTAATTTAATTTATTTGTATAAGATATACAGGGTTAATTTTAGAGGTCCGGCAAAATTTTAAAATTAGCAACTAAATATTGAATTCAAAGTGCAAAAAATTATTACAAGGTAGTATAAAAATATTCATTTAAAAATATCCCACTGAAGTCATAAATTGGATGCACCAAATCTAATGAACTCTGTGATACTGGTAGTTTGTCATTTTACATTACGACAGTAGAACTGTTTCTCAAAGTACATTTTGTCGATAACTTTTAATTTGGTTGAAGTCACAAAAAAGTTTTAATTCGAATTTTGTGTACCTAATTAAAATTATATCAATGTGTTATGATTTTATGTCGGATAAAAATGAAATTATGATTTTTTTTATTGCATAAATCGACCATATTATCGTTTCTGAACAAATTCTGAAAATTTCGTCGGATCTTTAAAAGTATCCCAGTATAGATACTTGTGCTTGAATAATAACTGGTAATCGTCCTGTGGCTGAAATTCGAACGTACATCTATACATATAATAAAATCGTAGGAAAGGCGTGTATGTTCGGGGTAAACTCAAAAAGTACTGCATGGATGTACTTTAAATTTTGCATGAATATTTCTAACTGGTCGGTTCAACATAGAGGCTACATATTATCACGCTATGGGGGGAGTGGCTAGTTAAACAATAAAATCATTTCTAAGATTGACATTATTAGTATATATAGATATATATATATATATATATATATATATATATATATATATATATATATATATATATATATATATATATATATATATATATATATATATTATATATATTATATGTCTCAGTGAAATTGTCAGTACCGTTAGATTATAATTTACCTAAGTGATATTATAATTTAACTGCTAACCTAACCTAACCAAATTATAAAATCCCTAGGTAGATTATAATGTAACGGCTATTGACAATTTTGTTTTTTTTTTGAAAATATTAGGTTTCTGCCTCCGCAATGTAAGCTTGAACTGTGCTAAATTACATATTCACCGTTGGCGTAACTTCTTAAGAAGGGGTATAAAGTTTTTCTTTCACGTATCAATATATAGAAAAGTGTTAGGATCATTATAATGTATAATTAACGTCCGTAACGTCACACTTTAACCAGGCTAAATTTCAGACTCCTTCGTAAAAAAGGTTACAAAGTTCTTGCTTAACATACTAATATAACAGCATATTAATATATATATATATAATTACGGTTGAGTTTCGACTACACATCGATCGCTGGTTTATTAAAAGACTCGATCTTTCAGGCAGACAGTGAAAAATAAATCTTTTCTTGTTATAAAATCTATTTCAATATCGTAATTGATGAAGTATTTTATATTTTCAAGATTTAATATTTCTAAGACAAAATTTCTACCTTATCGAACCACTGCCATCTGTAAGAGCAGGTTGTTAAGCTCGTATTGTGTCTCTAAATACACCGCTCTCTCCAGACCTTAATATGACAGCGCCAAGTGCATGAACAAAATGGTTCTGTAGAGAGCACATTTTAATGTGGAAACAGTTTTTCATAATAATAAATTTTACCTGAAAAATAATTTTTATTTGTACGACACTAGTATGCATTTATCAAATTTTAGGGTCTGTAATCAAAATGTGATAACCGGATTTTACAAACTTTTTGTAAAACAAAAGAGTTTGTAACTATAAATTGCCCTGATGATGCTTGTGCAAGTGAAACCGGTTGGAAATAAATGATAATAGCTTTATCGTGAAACAGTAAAAGTGCTTAAGTGATAAAATATTACCTTTATAGTTCTTGAGTTATAACTAAGATCCAACCAATAAAAATATAATAAAAAGAGAATATTGCTTAACTTCATAACCTAAACGAAAATAGTGTAATAATACTAAAAAATATAGTCACCGTGCGGGGGACAATCAGCACGAAATGACTTATATATGCCGCGGCGGCAAATCGCATTTTATAAGCAATGAATTTCGATATCTATGCACGAATGTAATTTTTCACCGAATTCGGATAATTTGGTCAAAATTCAGTACCTATTTTTTAAATTTTTCCATGTTCAGTATCAGTCGAATATTTTTTCTTTCTTTCTTTAATATACTTTATGTTTACGTAGTATATTATGTAGGGTACGTGTCTATTCATAGCTTCAGTTAAAGCAAAAGTTTTAAAGAGCCTACGTATGTTACTTTGAAATCTCAACGTAATTTGATTAATTAGTAGACCAAGGCTTGAAACGCGGAGGTCAGGTGAGGGAGGAGAAAATTAGAGAGGTGTTATGCGGGGCAATATTGAAACTGAAAGGTAGGGTTAAGTTCCTTGATAAATTATTTTATAGATAACACAGCTGAAGTTTGAAACACAAGCAAAAGTAGTTTGGGGTGAGGGGGTTGACCTTTTATCTCATGTCTCCAGTACAAACTAGCCTTTTGTTGATTAGGACGGGTATATACAGTGTGTAATTCTAAAAAAAGGAAACACGCCATTTTGATGTTCCTGAGTAGTGCAAAATTTTCTATTTGTTTTTTTTCTTATTTTTTTTTATATACTCGTGTAATAAAATAGCAAACAAGAAGATAGTTCTTCTGATGAAAAGAGACAACCATCGCTTATAGACACCAAAGATGTAAATGGTGCGTTGGTATCCTTGTAGCGTGGTTTTAGTGCCATATACATAAGTTAACCGGAACACTGTTGCAGCAAGAATAAGTACCGCAGTGGTACCAGACCCGGACGAGACAATGCAGAACTCTATCACCTAGTAGCCACCATGGTAGTGACTTGCATAGTCAATCGTTCTGTTGTTGGGTTACTTAGCACTTATAAAAAAGCGCTTTATTGGACATAACTATTCATTATTAATTTTCTATCCAATTTTATATAGCTAATTGGACTTACAACACAATATTGACCGCCCCGTTGGTCGAGTGGTTAGCGACCCTGACTACGAGATCGACGGGGCTCGGGTTCGATCCCGACGGAGACAAGCATTTGTGTGATGAGCATAAATGTTTGTATTTCCGGGTTCGGGTGTTTATTAAGTATATACCAAAATTTATACATGTATTCTATGTATTAGTATCGTTGACTAACACCCATAACACAATCAAATTATTTGATTACTTTGAGGTTAGAACAGTAAGTGTAATTTGTCGTGAATATTTATTTATTTATTTATAATATTACTTTAAACTTGGATCACACTTCGCTATGCCCTGATGAAGAGCGTTCGACCCGGAGTATATTAAGCTATCTTCCTTGCTGAAGGCCAGCCGGTGGGCAGCAGCCAGGTCCGTAGCTGGGCTGTTAATATCTAGTAAATATGCTATTTAATATCTAATTGAACTAAATTAGATAAATGACAGTAATTATGCTGATTTACAAGCTTACATGCAAATCAGCATTATAGTATGGAAATCATGGATGTAAAAGTTCGCCTTTTACAAACTGCGTGGCAGAACGGCAGATGGTTTATTTCTCACAGGAGCCTGGACTAACGAAGGAAGGTATACAAATAGTAGGAAAATAGAAAGAAAGAATCTTTATTTGCAAGCATATGGGTGTTACAAGATATTAAATTTAGTTAAAGACAAGCTTATTCTATCATTATGTGGTGTGCAAATATTAATAATTATTATTTACTAGCGATCGTCTGTGGCCAAAATTCGACCATAAACAATAAAATCTCTTTTACAACTGATTTTATCCGTAAAGAAAAAGTGTACATGTGTATTTATTATCTTGTATGTCACATGAATGTAGTGTGTATAGTGATTATTTTCAGAGTTCCGTACAACGGGACCCTGTTACTAAGATTTCGCTGTCTGTCGGTCCGTCCGTCATCAGGCAGTATGCTATTAACCGTGGTAGTTCAAAGTTTCATATATGACGTATTTCTGTTGCCGCTATAACCATAGATACTAAAAGCAGAATAAAATAAATATTTAAGAAAGCTACAATGCAACAACGTAATTTTTGCCGTCTTCTATAGATGATGCACGGAACTCTTCATGTACAACTCCGACTCGTTCTTGGCCGGTATTTTTATTAATGTAATATATTTCTAATACATTAAATTTTATTTAAAAATGTTAAGTTTCAACAGTCCTCCGTTATATAAACTTTAACTGTGGCAAAGTAGGTATATAGGTAGGTAGGTATTATTTCACTGTTCGTGCAATCGAATTGAATAGGAAAGAAAGTTTTCCCTTCATTATATATATATATATATATATATATATATATATATATATATATATATATATATATATATATATATATATATATATATATATATATATATATATATATATATATATATATATATATATATATATATATATATATATATATATATATATATTAGTTTAAAAATAAACTATCTTTTTTCATATTATTTACGTTTATTACATTATAAAAAAAAATCGGTTGTCTGTAAAGTTGGTTTACAGACGATAGTTGAACGTGACAACGTCTTAAGCTCTCGCTTGTACTCCAAGCCTTAAACGGAACGCCTCAGAGCGAGGTAACGCCGCATGAGTCATGTTTTTTCGTGCGTGCAGCCAGCTCTATCGAATTATAAGACGTTGTCACGTCAAAAATATTTTATGAAATTCGCCCTTCAAATTCACATCACGCCGATATCCCTAGTAAAGTAGACAAAGTAAACAACTTGTTTATATACTTTTCGGTTCTCAGTATACCATTACAGTACACATTAAACTTGTATCACAGGTACCAGTATCTCGGTTGGTAAGATAGATGAGCAGTAATATCTATTGCTGCGTTTTACCGACCTCAAACGGTTATCGACTTTTTATAGCGACAACCAGAAGCAGCTTTACGTGCATCTGAGGCAACCACGACTCATCAGTTTGTCGGTTGGTGGGATGGGTAATGATCTTCATAGCCGCATTATACGTACCTGATAACAACTGTAAATTTTTAAGGTAACCAACACTTACCGTTTTACGTGGTGATCTGAGGCAAAGGATTGATAACACACTGATTTTGAGATGCTATCTCTAGATTTCGACTTCGAAATAACTCTGAAAAACTCAATTACACTATTGTCCAACACCAGGATCTTGAGACCAAATAAGCTAACCATCAAACCATCTATATTCTATATTAATTAATTAATTAATTAATTGATTAATTAATTGATTAATTAATTGTTTAATTAATTAATTAATTAATTAATATTATAAATGTGAAAGTTTGGATGTTTGGATGGATGTTTGTTACTCAATCACGCAAAAACTACTGAACGGATTTAAATAAAATTTGGCACACAGGTAGATAATAACCCGGAATAGCACATAAGCTAATTTTTATCCCGGAAAAATTAGGCGATCTCGCGGGATTAACCAAAAAATTGTATAATGCTACATGATTTATAGTATTGTATAAGGCTACACGCAGCAGCTAGTAAATAATAAAATAACAAGCGAAAATTATGTCCATGCATGGACTGGTCTTTTGGAATACAAAAGATACTATTTTGTAAAATTTTCGTAACTTTTAATAAAGTTTTTATGTTTTCCTAATGTTCCTTAACTCTTATGGAAAAGTTTGTCGGGCTACGTTTAACAAATGTAATTGTTTTCTAAATGTTTCGTAAAGTTTCGGAAAGCTTTTTTTTGATTACCTAAAACAAATGTCATTGTTCGCAACTTTTTACAAATTCATTTTTTAACTTCCCGCTACGAATGTATTTGCTTTCGAATTTATTATTCGCTTATCGAATTTGCTGCCTAGGAATAGTTGGAAAAGATTCCTAGGACCTCAAAACGTGGACATCCGCTGAAAACTCGATTTTAGAACTTATCTACATACGTAGCGGGAAGTTAAAAACCAAAAATTAATTAACATTATAACGATCCTTCCCTTTTTTTATATTTTTTCTTCTTTTTTTAAAACAAAAATGAATTAAAATTATAACGATCTTTCCCTTTTTTTCCTTCCCTTGCGGTCAGATATGTAAATAAACCGGATGCATAGCCATAATCGCCTACTTTAATTAATACTTGTATCACGTCTTGTTAATTGCAATAACCGGTTTTACCCTTCCTTTATTCTACAATTTTTTTGGAAACTAAACTGATGCTAAGAGTACTTTAAAAAAACTCAAACACTTTTGTCCAATTGTGATCTGCGGACTCATAACCATTATACAATAGTGACAGTATTTACCTTTTTAATATTAGTATACATATAGATAAAAGTAATGCAGTTCCTTCGTGACGGAGACATAATCTTCAATAAATATGATAACAAAAGGAAGTATAGTCCACTAATAAGTTGAGGCGTATCTTTTGACAAAATTAATCTCGGCAGTAATCCACAATGAAACCTTAACAACCAGATTAAACTTCCACTTAGTTTCATAGCGATCTTCAACAGATTATCGTGTCTTATTTCCTTAGTTACTTAAACAAAGGAACTTAAGTACAAAATGCAGCAGCTTTTAAGTTAATTGTAATAGAAATTAAGAATAAAGACTTGAGAATTAACACATTAATTGTACCTATTTTTTAATGATCTCAATAGTTAAGCCTCATTTAATTTTCTGTGTTAATCCCAGACCCTTCAGAGGAATAGATCAACTGCCTGACTGCTCGTCTCTTTATATATATATATATATATATATATATATATATATATATATATATATATATATATATATATATACTTTAACGTAAGATAGAATACATGTCAATAACATCGTGACTATTACATCACTCGAATTGGGTACCGCCGCCTAACACACTCCTGTAAAAAAATCCCTAGTATAGTTGCCTGTAATAACATAATTTTCTATTTTAAAGACAAATACAGCTTAATGGATACGTTTTTATTATCAATAACTAGCTGTACCCGCGACTTCGTCCGTGTCGAAAAATTTCTTAAATAAAAGTAGCCTAAGTTATTACATCAGCTATCTGCTAATTGAAAGTCCCTTCAAAATCAGTCCAGCTGTTTCAGAGATTAGCCGGAACAAACAGACAGATAGACAGACAGACAGACAGATGGACAGACAGACAGATAAAAGTTGTAAAACATGTTATTTTGGTAATTCTGCGTTTCATTTATTTGGTAATACTAGCTGCAGCGTGCAGCCCGCTGCATCGTGAAAGTTTTTTATGAATCCCGCGGGATCACCTAATTTTTCCGGGATAAAAAGTAGCCTATGTGCTATTCCAGGTTATCGGTTACCTGTGTGCCCAATTTTATTAAAATCTGTTCAGTAGTTTTTGCGTGATTGAGTAACAAACATCCATCCAAACATCCAAACTTTCGCATTTATAATATTAATATAGAAAAATATAGATTACAAACCTTATTAACATACCTAATATATTGTATCATGTTTTTGCGTTTCTGTTTTACTCGCCAATAATTATAGACGCTTTGGAAAAAATATGGTTAGGCAATAATTATTACCTAACGTTTGACAAAAGAATAAATCCAACAAAATGAGACCATATGATTCGCGCTATTAAAAAAATTATCAGATGTCATGTAGAACCATGTTTCTTACTCTACAAACCCTAACTTCACAAACTCTACACGTTAGTCAAAATATGTGGCTTGACCGTTACGCTATCGCCAAGCGATACGTATATTCTATCTCCCCTTTCTAACAGCAATAATCAACGGACTACAACTTTACTTATTACAAGTCCGAAAGTTTTCGTTTGAAATAACTGAATTAATTTTATTTTACGTAAAATAATAACAAAAAGCTTATACGTACATACTCGTATATACGTAGTACATACCTACATAATATCACAGTTCTTTTAGGGGTAGGATAAAAGAACCGCGCGTCATATGTCATGTTTCTTGAAGATTTTTCTTGCTTCCTCCGCATTAAT
This sequence comes from Apodemia mormo, assembly GCA_036924255.1. Lineage (NCBI taxonomy): Eukaryota > Metazoa > Arthropoda > Insecta > Lepidoptera > Riodinidae > Apodemia > Apodemia mormo. Next base: position 14,716,776 of record JAUPFN010000004.1, on the reverse strand, counting down.
TACTCTCTGCATATAGATACCTCGGTTGCGAAGACTCTTGACACCACCTTCGGACAACACCCTCTCATCTGATCATGATGAAACTGACATCAGTCTGGGTATTCCCCGGAATCTAGATTCTTCCAAATTCGGTACATCTGTTTTGTTAATTATTTTATCTATTAACTATTTATTCATCTGTCATTCTCTTTACATGTCCGTATCATTGGAGCGTGTCTTTCTCATTTTTACACCGACACTTTCTTCCAAGTTTATACTCTCACTTATTTCAGTATTACGAGTGTTACGCCACATTTTTTCCATAGCAATTTCATCTCGACCGGGTCGATTTACTTTCATAATATTTCAGCCATACAATAGCGTAGATACAAGAACATAATTATGCAAAAAAAGGACATACTTCATAAGTACACATATGAAATTAGCTAATTATAACATTTGTTAAAAAAGACTTGGTATTCGCAGAAAAAAATGTTCTCTAAACATATTATGTTGCATCGTGAAGTATATATAGCTAAGTAATTAAAATTGTAATAATGACACTGCATATACTTGGTAGAGACTCTAGTTCTTTGAAAAAAAAGTTTCGTATCATGAAGAAACAAATAAAAACGCAGTATTCATGCAAATACGTGTGCCCTTTTGTGACCATGACACTTGTTACGGGGCGGCGCGGCGTGGCGTCAACATATCGGGAACATAAATTACCAGCTTACCACGGTTCGGACACATTTTTGAAACTGGATAATAATTTACATGGAGTAGAATTAATATAGGATTAAATTCTGGACGGATGAGTAATCTACGAAAATACTACTTAGCAGTATCCTGTGCATCATCACACGTACTTCTTCGTACGAGTGCAGGTACATTTTTTATATATCAAAAGATGGTTAGTGGTTTCAAGTTGCTGGTAGCAGCTAGCCTTATGATAAATCCTTCAGCCCAAGGTCTAGGAAAGCTTCTCTCTTGTCGAGATGACCTAGGTTTAAATTATTTAACCCTTATGAAATATATTTCAAATTTAAAATCGTACTAAATCAACAACTTAACCCATAAATAACGTAATTTTTATATGATATACATCTGAAAATTACGTTAACTTCTTAGAGTAAACGTTTTTATTTGTAGGTGACAATCAATGATTATATGAATTAATTTTCATAGTATCAATGTGGACATCATCTTAATCTATTTATAACAAATTATACTTTTATCTATCGATAACGTTACCACTTTATCATGACATCATAATATCTACATTGCATTTGATCGCCTCTGTGGTCTAATGGTCCAGCTTTGGAGTTGACCACATGAGGTCCCGGGTCCAATTCCCGGGTCGGGCACTTTAAAAAAAAAAGTGTTTTTTCAGTTTTCTGAGAAACACAAAGTTGCCCGGGATTAGAAAGTGCCCGGTTGGCGATAGGCTTGCCACCTATCACATTTGTGGGACCAAGTATCTTCGGCTAATCGTGGGTGCACTTGTTGTACCTCTGCCTACTCCTTCGGGGATATGGGCGTGAAGATACTTTTTTTTCATAATATCTACAAATATCTCTTAAGTAAGTCAATTTATATGTGTGTCTTTATTAATTTTTATAATTTTACTTTAAATATCAATCTGATCTTATTTTACCAAAAACTTGTTCTGATTTTAGGTTCCACGAGTTTCCAAGGGAATTCCTCATTTTTTTTAACAGCTTCTCTGTTTATTACAATTTCAGTAAAACGTTAAGCATCAACATATAAAAATTATCATTTTTGCTCAAGTAGGACTGACAAAAAAAAATAGATAACGGTACTTCTTACTGATAAGTGTTTCACGATCATTAAAAAATATATCGATATAAGCGACTATGACAAAAAAACCATTAAAACTCTGATTCAAACTTCTAAAAATTGTTGCAATATCCTTTTGTGGTAGTTTAAGTGGTTATTACACGGTTGATGTGAAAACGGCCTTATTAAGACCTTCATGTATAGGCACTGAATTACAGAACAGTCATTGCGTCTTATTACTCGGCAATTAAACAGTCTCATTTGAACTATATACTGCGAGGAAGTTTGCATTTGGCTTCTAAGCATAATGTTAATAATTCTACTAAATTTGACTTAAAGGAAGTAAATATACCTATACTTAGTAGCTTTTGCACCTAATAAAGTATTCTAACTACAACGTAATTTTATGTATATATCTACAAGACAAGACCATTACTTTAAGCAGTCTAAGGTGGAATATGCCCATTAATATATTAGTATAAATATTTTAATTACGTAGATACTTTTTACAACATGCGAAATTTTTACAGTTTAAGTAATATTAAAAGTTAGAAACAATCAATTTCTGTTTACCAAACAATTATTTAGGTATACTATATCAATCATTGTATGTGTAGTAGTGAAGTAGTGATATAGATATATTTTATCACAGATGATTCAGGTTATACTTTTAGGAATGAATCTATAAATAACTGTTACCGGCCTTGAATATAATATAATCCATCGTTATGCTGATTAAATTCTATCCAGTCCATTGGCAAAACTAAGCATTTTACTAACGACAATGTTATTTTTAGTGATGTTTCGGAAAAACCATTTCAATCTTGCGTCTCGTTACAATTAATTAATTAAATTATCTTAATTTTAAGTGGTTGTCTAAGATTTAGTTCGACCGTTCCCGACTGTAACTATTTCGTTAGTCGTTGAAGTTTGTGAATGCAACTATGGTAATCATTTTCCACCTTGCTAATCAACTAACAGCCTGTAGTTGCAGTTATCCGATGATGTAGACATTATAATTTACTCAACTTACCCCACAAGGGAACTGTCAATGTGCCTCCTATATATTCAATATTAGCTGACCCGGCAAACGTTGTTCTGCCTTTTTAACTACTCTTTTTTTCTAAATTTTCTCACCTTTTAAACCTTCCCTGGACTTCTACAATTAATTCAAAACCAAAATAGCCAAATCGGTTCAGCCGTTCTCGAGTTTTAGCGAGACTAACAAACAGCAATTGATTTTTATATATATAAATATAGTCAGCTCTTCTAATTAAAAACTACGTCAAATACCGAAAATTGGATTGCAATATATATATATATATATATATATATATATATATATATATATATATATATATATATATTAGTTAGAGTAGTTAGTCACGCTGACTACGCAATCAATGAGGCTCGGGTTCGATTCCCGACAGGGGCAAGCATTTATGTGTTGAGCATAGATGTTTGTGTTTCTGGGTTTGGGTGTTTATTAAATATATTTGAGTATTTATATATGTATTTCTATGTAATAATATCGTTGACTAACACGTACACTACAAGCTAATAATTTGGGTTAGATCAATTCGTGTAAAATTGTCCAGAGGTGTTTATGATTATTATTTACTAGCTGTAGCCCACGACTTTGTCCGCACGGACTTCGATTACTCCGCACAGCTCCTCCCCCTTAAGTGATAGCGTGATAATATGTAGCCTATATGTTGACCCGACCTGTCAGTAATATTCATGCAAAATTTGAAGTAAATCCATGCAGTGCTTTTTGAGTTTACCCCGGACATTCATACAGACAAACAGACATACAGACAGACAAAAATTCTAAAAACTATATTTTTGGCTTCTATATCAATGTACAGTTTTGACTTTCCTACGATTTTATTATATTTATAGATTATGTCCTTTAGAATCGTAAACTATATATTTGATCATGTGATTATTTAGCAAAGTTGTTGTCCATAAGCCCACCACGGTTTCTGAGCTGGTAATGTAATGTATTTCCTTCAAATTTTAGTTGGTGGCGTAGCAACGCGCTCAAGGTTCAGATAGTTAAATATAGTGCTGTATTAATATTTATATAATACAGTATTGATATTTTTATTCTATCTTTATTATTCATAATTAAATATCCAATTAAGAATTACAATCTGATATGTATTTTATAATAGCTTACGACGATAAATAATTTTAAGCAGCTTGGACTCACTCGCACTTATGTCGGTTGGTTTGTTTGTTTTCTATAATATAAAATTGTTTTCCCTTATTTTGTTCCCTCAAGAAATAAATTTACAAACACTTTGAAATGAGCAACTAAAGCTTCTAACCAAAAGCATAAATAATAACTCTCAAACAGACTTTTAAACCTTAAAACTTGACGAATTTATATATAAAATTGTACTCCCAATTTAATCCTATTTGTCTCCGTGAACGTTCGTTTCCTTAAAATAGGTGGACTGTTGTAATATTTGATTTTCGAATTACATTTTTCAGATATTCGTAACGATAAAAATGGTTGTTCTGAATGAAATTTTCAAAAAAATATTTAAGTTGTGGTTTCTAAGGTTTTACTTTTCTTTATATTTTCTGACTAGCTACGCCCTGCAGATTGCAGCGCTGTAATCGTTGATTGTTGAATGTTGTGAAACCCATGGGAATAATTGTTATTTCGGAATTAAACGTATCCTATGAACTGTTCCCGGTCATCGCCTACCTGTGTGTCAAATTTCATCCAAACTGTTTTGCGTGATTGAGTAACAAACATAAAACATATAAACTTCATATCTAAAACGTATATGGGATGATTTTACTGATAGGAAGAGACGACCATCATTCATAGTCATCAATCTTAATATATGAATATCACATCATAGTAATATTTACCAAGTTTCTATTTTCTAAGCGGAAACACAACAGAAAAACACAAAGAGTTAAGTATATTACATCCTAAAAATGCTTTAAAAAGTGAAATCGGTCGAGTAATATATTAAAAAAAAATATGTGTAAAAGTGAAATTTATGTATAAGCCGCCGTGTTGGTCCCGGCCTCCTTTGTAGAATAGGCCAACTGCCATTCTGCCAGGCAGGTCGTAAAAGGCGACCGATTGGCTATCGAGTCACTACCATCGTGGCTACTAGGTGGTAGAGTTCTGCATTGTCTCGCCCGGGTCTGGTACCACCGCCTTACCTATTCCTGCCGCAATAGCGTCAGTGCTTGTCGCTGTCGTGTTCCGGTTTGGAGGGTAAGGTAGCCGGTAAACTTATGCATGTGGCATTAGACCTCGCCACAAGATAGCAATGCACCATTAACATCTTTGGTGTCTATAGGCGATGGTTGACTCTTTCCATCAGGAGACCCATCTGCTTGTTTGCTATCTTATGATATATGAAAAAAAATAAGTGGAATAGTAAAAGTGTCTAATAACAACGGAGAAAAGTAAGGATGCAATTTTACTCGGGACTAGGTAAAGCGGTGGCACTAACCAGGGAAAGATGTTGCAGGTCGTTTACATTACAGAGTAGGAGTACTTTAATGTACCTATAGCTTGCATATAGTATCACTAGTTGCAGCGTGCAGCCCGCTGCGTTGTAAAAGTCTTTGGTGAATCCTGCGGGATAACCCAATCTTCCGGGATAAAAAGTAGCCTATGTACTATTCCAGGTCATCATCTACCTGTGTGCCAAATTTCATTCAAATCCATTTAGTAGTTTTTGCGTGATTGAATTACAAACATCCATCCATCCATCCGTCCAAATATCCAAACTTTCGCATTTATAATATTATAATATAGATTTTATATATTAAATGATATAGATTTTTCTTTCATTTCCAGATATACACAGACATAAATTTTAAAAAAGTATCAAATTATTCTTATAATATGAAGTATTAAGCATTTCCGAACGAGGTCTTTCTGACGTTTATTAAAACGTATTAAAATTATTTTTTTGTAATTTGATTTGTATCACGCCTGACAAGGCTGTAATGTATTACGTGTCCCGTGATGCAACCTATGTAATAAGAAGTTTATTACAGCTAGTGATCACCTATGGCTGAAATTCGACCATATACTAACAATAGTCCCTTTTACGTTTGACAACAGATTTTAACCGTAAAGAAAATAACGTGCATGTGTGTATATTATCATAAATATATCACATGAATGTAGTATGTACAATATTTGTTTTTTGAATTTAATGAATTTCTAATGGTTATTATTTAAAAATATTAGGTTTAGGCATTCATATAAAAAATTCAGAATACACAGTCCCGAAGAAAACTGACACTCAAAACTGTCGCTAATTTCACAGAAGTAGTTTTGCCCCGTGTTGGATCCGGGCTCCTTTGAAAAATAGACCAACTGCCGTTCGGCCAGGCAGGTCGTAAAAGGCGACCGATTGGTCACTGCCATCGTGACTACTAGGTGGTAGAGTTCTGCATTGTCTCGCCCGTATCTGGTACCACCTTCTTCCCTATTCCTGCCGCAATAGCGTCAGTGCTTGTCACTGTCGTGTTCTGGTTTGGAGGGTAAGGTAGCCGGTAAACTTACGCATGTGGCATTAGACCTCGCCATAAGATAGCAACACACCATTAACATCTTTGGTGTTTATAGGCGATGGTTGACTCTTTCCATCAGGAGACCCATTTGCTTGTTTGCTACAAACAAAAAAAGATATGCAAAAATATATGTTTTTGCATATCCAACCTTAAGCGCAAGATTTATAGTTGCTTTTACAAAGCATGTACGAAAAGTAATTAAATTGACCATATCGCGACCGCCGTGATTCTATTTGAAATGAGCGCACAATTTCAAATATTGCGCTCATTTAAGAGGACGTTTTTGAGACACTGATTGTGTCTTGGGTTTTTTATATCAATGGGTTTAGGCCAAATTTCATACTCCAATGTTCGCGCAATTTTTTAAAAAAAGGGGTACAAAATTTTTCCTTCACGTAATAATATACAGCGTATAAGGGACGGACTATCGTCAAATTAAGAGAAAATACTATTTTTACATTCTTGTCATGATGGCAATACTTTTTTTGTGGGAAGTGCAAAACTTGCGTTGTATGGTTTTTATTTACATACATATACATAGTTCCGACTCCTTGTGTCTACGCAACTATCGAACCAGCTGTTTATTTAGCGCGGCATGTAACGCATACTCTACATTTATTGTTCGTATCTCGTTAAATTTTACTCTTTTTTCAGAAAAAGCTCTGAAGGGTTTTTTCCTAAAAAAAAATAGTAATCACCAGAATATGAGAGTAAATAAAACTCTACAAAGTTAGGGTAAAAAATTCGACAAATAAATCAAAAATTTCCCCACAGTATTTCCAACGCTTTTCATCACGGAATCATGGACCAAATGTATGGTTTTCGGTAGACCATCACTAACACGCTGTATAAAAGATCAAATAGAAATAAAAAGTTTTGATAAAGTGGTTAGTGACGGTGACTACGCAATAGATGGCGCTCGGGTTCAATTTTCGACAGGGAAAACATTTATGTGATGAACATAGATGTTTGTATTTCTTTTAGATATTAATAAATACAGACGTTACTTGCGGTAACTTACAATTCACGACGTTAGTGACGGTGACGACGCAATAGATGGCGCTCGGGTTCAATTTCCGACAGGGAAAACATTTATGTGATGAACATAGATGTTTGTATTTCTTTTAGATATTAATAAATACAGACGTTACTTGCGGTAACTTACAATTCAAAGATGAAATCAATTTATTTTGCAACGTTCTGTGGACATGTGACCTTTGCGATGCAATTGAAAGGAAAGAAAAGCAGTATTAGATGTGCAATAAACTTACCAAAGATGATAACAGTGATATTTATTAATTTTTATTAATATAAAAAAGAGAGAGTTTTTGAACTTTATATTGTATAAGTATGTATAATAATCCACTAAAATGTATCAAGAAACGTATATCAATTACATACCCTAAATGAAATTACGAGTTATGTGAGACTTAACTATATTAGGCCAAGAAGTTGAGATATTAAAGATCCGGCATTCAAAAGCTTGAGTGATAAATACAAACGATTTAATTATCCCAAGCTGTGAATTTGAGAATTGATGAGATCGTTTATTTTGCTTTTACTTTCGTTAAAGATAATGAACCCCAAGTTTTAAAACAAAATGAGAGAACAACATTCTAAAACTTTTGGAGAATATTTAACTTATTCTCTAAGAGACAAATTTCTGTAGCTATTATTTTAAAAAGGACTTAAAATATTGTAGTGCGATTTACTGTAAGAAATAATTGTTATTGCCTGCAAGTAAAAATTTAATATATTCAGGTATTGCCTTTTATTAAACTTTTACGCAGTTCTGTTTTCACCAGCCTAAAAATACTTGTCTCTACTTGGCTGACCAATTATTACTACTGTGTACAGCTTCATTTAGTACACTCGCCATTATAGAACCATCTATCTATATCCATCAGTTCTAGCTATGTGGAAATACTTGTTGATTTTAAAAAGGACTTAAAATATTTTAGTGTGATTTACTGTAAGAAATAATTATTATGGCCTGCAAGTAAAAGTTTAATATATTCAGGTATTGCCTTTTATTAAACTTTTACACAGTTCTGTTTTCACCAGCCTAAAAATACTTGTCTCTACTTGGCTGACCAATTATTACTACTGTGTACAGCTTCATTTAGTACACTCGCCATTATAGAACCATCTATCTATATCCATCAGTTCTAGCTATGTGGAAATACTTGTTGATGCAGAAGAAGAGGAGAGAGAGAGAGAAAACAAATATCGATTTAAATTGAAGAATTCAATAAGAACTTACTTATGTTCCAAATAAACTCGAGTAATCTCATCAATGATGTAATTTATGTTACTCTATCAAAATACTTAACGTTTCGTAATACAAATGGTGGGTGCTTCAATAATGTGCACACGTCCTATTAACGGGTAGGTACTACGGATATTATCAGCTTGAGTTAACGTTATATATGTCACAGTGAAATTGTCAATAGTCGTTATATTATAATCTACCTAGGGAGTTTATAATTTGGTTAGGTTAGCAGTTAAATTATAATATCATTTTTTATTTTTGCAATGTAAAACATGTGAAATTATAAAATAATGATTTTCAAGGGATAGCGGAGACGTCATCAATAAAATGATTTTAATTACTAAGAATCTTAATTTCCACACAATAAATTAAGTGGAACAGTATCATTTTGAAGGAAATGATTAATAATACGAATGTTATTCTATTATCTGTCACTAGGTGGGCAGCGAGGAATTCTTGAGATGGCAGATCCTTGTCAATGTAAAGTCACAATCTATCATCACTCATCAAATACCAGCAAACACCTTGCTTCAATTCTGTGTGTTTTTCCAAACACGAGCTCTATTTCTCCGGGACACCAGGCAGCGGAACCAGTCGTACTGCTGTGGTGTCCATAAGCTACCAATATAGACACAATACTGACACCAGAGTCACTACAGTGCTACTACTGAGGCAGTATCAAAATGGACCTTAAAGAGATAGCCTTACTGCTGTATGTACATAATAAAATTGTTGGAAACATTTAATAACACAAAGACGAAATTAAGATATTTAATTTGCAAAATTTCCGTAATTTTATATGAAACTACTGAAATCCTTAACATCACTTTTATTTCAGTTGCTACACAACAGTTTCATAAAATATTTCGCGGAAATTTTGCAAATTAAATACTTTAGTTTCGTCTTTGAATTATGGATTTCCGCAAAATTTGACACAGTTTTTTTAAATACTAAGATATTGTAGAAAGTGAAAAATCGATTAGTTGATAAATCTCCAAGTTATCTCAAAAAACCCTCTTGATAATTCCGTAAAAAAACTTATTTTTTCAAAATTTTTTACCAACGACGAAATTTTTAGCCAAACGGATAACGGAAACGAGTTGGACGCAGTTTTTAAGGAAAAGAGCTGCTTAAGTTTGTAGTCAATCGTTACAATAATCTAGAAATTATTTGAAAGAGAAAACCATCTTGCTGAATATTTTTTTGGGATTTTCATAGTTTTTCAAAATCTTCTAAGCCAAATTGATTAAAATTTTTTAGACAGTTTGGCAGAACCCAATCGAATGCAATTGTTTCGAAGTTATAAGATGTTTACATGCACACATACACACATATTGGAGATCTGGTGGAAACTTGATTTTCAAAAATTGTAGCGAAATTTAGTAACTTTTTATACTACTAACAGTAGGGGAGCTCAAAATGCTAAATGGGTAGTTACGCGAGTGACGTAGTGACCTATTGGATTTTGCGGATTAAATTACAGGAAAAATAAAAGGTTAAATAACTTTTTTCATTTCAATGGTGGGCAAATAATTACAGATAAAAAAATGTTATAGATAAAAAAACACAAAATCGGTCAAAAAAAAGGTATGGTGAGTTAATTGCCACCTAAAATTTAGACAATCTGCCGATTCAAGTGTAGCCGTAAGGGAGTGGGAGGAACGCAATGTGGCAAAGAAAACGTTGTTTTGACATTCTCGAGCGCGTCCGAATTTTCTTTTATCATATTAGAAATTATGTAAAAATCTGTCGTTTTCCATAAGCCGAAATTATTGGAATTTTGTTTTTTTTCTGCCTTAGCTTCCTGTCTTTATATAAAGGGCTTATATTTGGAGAGACTCAACAGAGCATGCGAGGTCCCCTATGTTAATCTGAAGCACTTCAGTAAATACGAAAATCCCCTCTTGGGCTCCCCTACAGTAAAGTAACAGAAAGTTAAAGCACACATATATATTTATACGTACAAGTACATACAGACATACTGACATCATCATAAATTGTTACTATACAGAAGCTTCTAAGACCTCAAAACTTCGAGATCAAATGAAAACTCGGTTTTCAAAAACTGCAGTGAAAAAATTCTTCCTTATCGGAGAGATAAAAAGTAATTAAATTTAATTGTATACAATTCATATAGCAACTGAATTGAAAACAGGAAAAACTACTAACTATAGGTTTTTGAAGCCAATAAAGCCATTGGCTACATTATTTTACGGCTAATCAAAAATTGTTTACTGAAACAAGATAGAAGAGCTGATTTTGCGTTAAGTCACTATTAAAAAAACAGCGCCCAGAATAAAATGATAACGTTCAAAACCAGCATCAAAAGCAGTACCTGCCTAACCTAGCTAAAACGGGTAGACCCGCAGTATTAGTTTCAAATAACACGCCTACAATCGGCTACCTAGAGCTTGTCGTCAATTTACTGTCAATGTATTTAAGGCTTAATTTGTTGATTATTTAAAATAGTCAAAATGTCAATAATTGTGTGAGTGTGGAAAAATATACTTTGTAAGTTTCCATAACTGTATTCCTAAAAAAATTTAAACTTACTCGTGAGAAAAAATCTGTGAGTAGACCCTTTGAAAACCTCCTGCTAAATTGAGGCATTTTAAACTCAAGGAAGCAAAAACTATAGCTATCATAGATTTTTTGAATTCGAAGAGTTAAAAATTCTAAAGTTTGTAAAAATGATAAGTAATTTAATGTTCGAAAAGGCTTCGATCTTTCGAATGCCCATTCAATGAAATTTTGTGCTCTAAATTGTTTTATCAAAACTAGAAAATCGATAGGTTAAAAAATGTCAAAGACATGTAAAAAGACTTGTTTCAAAAATATTTTTGAAAAAAGTTTTTTTATAAAAGAGAAAATTGGGTTTTTAAATTAAATGATATCAATTTAAAAATCCCATAATTCCGAAACTTTAGACTGGAGTACTCGTCAGAAAAACCATCGAATATGTGGTACAAAAGTTACATCGTGTTTTTCATAATATAATCAAGCAAGTATAGCTGAAAAATAATTAATGCTATTATTAATTATAAAATTGCAATAAATAAAATATAATAAAATAATTAATTATTAAAGATTTTTCCTTCACCGAATCAAAATTCTAAAAGCCCCATCTCCAATCTCGAATCAGGTAACTTTATTAGTTACCCGATTTGAGATTTTTTGAAGATAGAATAATGTCTCGTTAAAACGAAGCTGTTCACAAAAATTGAGTTTGTTATTAATCGAAAAAAAGTTTGTTCGTGGGACCACAGCCTATTAAGTATCTAGATCTATTTTTATCTGAACTTCATATAATGTATTAAATTGTTGTGAAGTAGCATACAAGAATTTGTATGAAACGTATTAAATTCCCAGTATTCGGTTGATAGCCAGTATCGGTCAGCAATTATGCGATAATGATAACCAGATTACAACACGCGTGATTTAACGAGCAAATATCGAATCAATTCCAAATAAAAATAATATTGCAGTACAAACAAGTACCTATTATTTTACGACAAGATCAAGTTTTGAATTTTTATTAATTTAAGGCTATTTCCAGAACTTCATCAGATCTATATTATCTAAGATAAAAATATCACGTTAACATAATTTTAATCAGCTTGCATTGTTTTTAATATAGTTTCTGTAGCCAATTTTCGTCTTACGTTCAAAATTTCAATTAATCGAAAGTTGGACTAATTATTTGACGCTTAAAATATTAGTGCACACGTCAGGAAAGATTAACGAAATAATAGCTTATCGACCTCAAGTAAACTATACCAAGCCTCTCAGAGGCCGACTGAAAATATATATAAAAATTTTAATGATGTAAAGGCATCTCTGTCCCGCTCTGTCTATTCTTCATCTCTGTTCTTCCGTAATCTTCAGTCCCTCTTCTAATAAATTAAAACTAAAAGAAACCGTCAAGGTGATTGAATGACGTATTGCTCTTAACGATTCGTGATAGGGTGCCCTAATTCTATTATCACTAACATTCAATAAAACGTTACACAAATTATATACTGAGTGAATGTGACATATCGAATCATCTTACGTAAATTGTCATAAAGATCATTTATAAAACTTTCAATTTTTTTTAAGAAATCTTACTTGTAAAATTATTGTTATCAAAATACCAATTCTAAAGTTAAATAAAAATCTTATGATATTTGAATTGGAAAGTGAAAATTAAGAGTCGCTACCTCTAAATACTACCTAATATTAAAGTTAAAATTTTACCGGGTATCTTTTAGTTATAATTTATTTTTATAAATTATATTTATAGTCAAGTTACATAAAAGTCAGGTAGGGTTATTAAACAAGGTTATTCTCCACTTGAACTAAGCTTGTATATTTTGATAAGGTGTTATGGTCTGTTGAGAAGATTGCTACCCTAGCGGCACAATATACAACAATCCAGGTACCGCGTTCTATTTTATTGTTTCAGCTTTGAACACATAACAATTCAACACATTTTTTGCTTCGCGACCGAATCACACCAAAGTACAGTACACTCAACGAAGGCATTGGCGCACTGTGTTGTTTGATATACCTAAGCAAATAATTGCTACAGGTTTTAAATATATATACTAAGGGTGCGTATTCGATTCATAACGAAAACCTTATCTTTTCAAGTTTTTTCCAGAGCAATATCGTAATAATGTAAGCAAATTATTCTAAGAATATTACAGCTTTTGTAAGATTAAGTCTTGATTATTCGATTGCACGCGAGGATTTATAGTGTTTTTAACATAATTCCTCTAAATAAATAAGTGCATATAACGGCTGAAAAAAACAGTATATTGTATTACCTTAATTCACATATTCTTAATATTTTAGGTTTCTTTTGAAATACTTCCTGGTGAAAAAAAAATGTTAGAGTGAACTGATTTTGTCATTTTTTAATATTATTTTTTAATATCTAACAATAATATTTTCGTCATTTTGGCTCTGTGTTGCACTTCAAGATCGTATTATATCCTGTTAGAAAAATACATAAAATAAAATATTATGGCACATTACAATGGTTGTATTCATCTTGAATGATAGCTCTGACGCCTATTTTCGTAAAACGCTATGCAGGGGTTGTCTTTGTTTTAAAAAACGTTATCAAAAATTATATTCTTGCCCTGTAGTGCACTAAATCAAGACTTAATCTATATTTTACACTTTCAATCGGCGGCACTTGGTGCAATTCCATTGTTATTAGTCCAAACCAGGTTATAATCACTTGTACTTTAATTTCACTACAAATATAGACAAATAATTTTAAATTAATCGACTGGTTTCGCTTTTTAAAGCATCTTCCCCCGTCCCCCGTTGTGCCCAAACCCCCTGGTTGGTTCCGGACTCCTTTGAAGAATAGACTAACTGCCGTTCTGCCAGGCATGTCGTAAAAGGTGACTGATTGGCTATGCAAGTCACTAACATCGTGGCTACTAGGTGGTAGAGTCCTACATTGTCTCGCCCGGGTCTGGTACCACCGCCTTACCTATTCCTGCCGCAAAAGCGTCAGTGCTTGTCACTGTCGTGTTCTGATTTAGAGGATAAACCTTGCCACAAGATAGCAACGCACCATTAACACCTTTTCTATAGGCGATGGTTGACTCTTTCTATCAAGAGACCCATCTGCTTGTTTGCTATCTTATGATATATAAAAAAAACTTCAAGACGTAATATTCTTCTTATATAAAGAATATTAAGTCTTGAAGATGCTTTAAAAAGCGAAACCAGTCGGTTAATTTAAAATTATTTGTCTATATTTGTAGTGAAATTAAAGTACAAGTGATTATAACCTAGCTTGGACTAATAAGACTTAATCTTGCAAAAACTGTAATATCCTTGGAATAATCTGCTCACATTCTTACGATATTGCTCTTGAAAAAACTTGAAAACATGAAGTTTTCGTAGCAAATCGAATACACGCTCTTAAATTAAATGGAATTTAATTATCTACTATAAAATAAAGAATGTAGCTATTTATGTTTGATAAAGTTTAATATCATCGGCTTACAAATTATTGATCATTATCTATGTTATAAAATAAAATGGATAAGGTATTATCGATATTTTCATAATTGTAATTCTATTAAATTATTATCTATCAAATGAGCTATTCAGAGAAGAAATTAAGGTGATTAATTTACAACTTACCGCAAAATCTTTTATGTGATTTCTGTAATACCACTGAAACGAAAATTAAAGGAACGAACTTACCGGAAATCTAGCAAAGAAGACTTCAGCGGTACGTAAACGTTATTATTGTGTACAGCAGAAACGCAAGTGACTACATATAAGATTTCGCGTAAAGCTGACAATTAATTACCTAATTTGTCTTTGTAAATTTATCCAATTACTTACATTACATACTATTATTATAACATTAGAAACTCGTCGTAGGTTTAAATTATTGATTGTATTTTCTTTGAAACAAATTTCAAAGTCGAACAAAAATAAAAGGTATGCTATTTGAAGTAAAAAAGATATTCGATAAATTATACCAAGCTAAAAGTCCCAATTTTAATCATAACTTATTTTCTTTTATGTTAAGATATCTTTGCCTGATTTCTTATTTTAGATGTGAATTCGATGACATAACTGAGTTTTTAAGTATCTTACGTTTATAATAACTATAATAATAATAAAAAAGAAATAAATATAAGTGTTTTTTATGATTTTTTATAATATTGTTTTTTATTTACTATCCAGTGTAGCTTATTGCCCCCGGTTTCTGAAACGTGAATCAAATCAACTGCAATCATTTTGTTTTTACAATTTAAACAAATTAATTACACGATTATCCTTCTACTCTATCTATCTACCTTTACATAATTATCCTTTTACCTTACCTTTCTACTTTTCCCCCTAACTTTTCACTACCGATACAATAAACTTCCGATATTCAATAAAGTCTCAATAGATCCCAGAGAGCATTAACTGAGTACTCAATACATATCAAGAGATCGCCTCTACAGAATATCTGGCCATATTATGTCCAATACAAACCAAAATCTACACGGATGGAAGTAAACTCTAAATTAAAGTGAGAGCTATGATTTCCTGGTGGAAAGCTGAACGGAAAATTAGGCGGACTATATTCAGGCTTGTCCACCATTGTTTAATTTATCAAGCTGAGCTAACACGAACCTACGAAGGCTTCAACAATCTATGAAGACCAATGACGTTTCTGTAGCCATATTATGCAACTCCTATCGGCCTTCAATATTCTTTGTGCCCCTATTAATACCCATAGTTTTCTAAATTAATGAGGGATTCAGTTCCTCAGTATGGCTGGACGAGAGATAAATCTATATTGGATTAAGGCGCATGAGGGCATCGAAGGCAATGAGAGAGCTGATGTACTGGCAAAAGAAGTTGCCCTAAAAAGGAAGATAGTGTCTGTCTATGATAGTCTAGATAGATGAAAAGAAAGTCCCTGTTTCCTATATGAACCAATAAGGACAAAATGTGTGGATAGCTGACCGAAAACATACTTGACTACTGAAGTTAGAGCTATTATTTAGCTGTTCTTCCCAGAAGTTTCCCTTCCCGTTTGTAAGAAAGAACAATATTACTGCTCAAATATTCACAAATCATGAATTATTCAAAGAATTTCTCCATAGATTTAAGACTATTCCACTTGTGATGACGAGATACCGCAGAACGTTTCTCATTACTTTTTTTTATATAATAAGATAGCAAACAAGCAGATGGGTCTCCTGATGGAAAGAGTCAACCATCGCCTATAGACACCAAAGGTATTAATGGTGCGTTGCTATCTTGTAGCGAGGTCTAATGCCACATGCATAAGTTTACCGGCTACCTTACCCTCCAAACCGAAACACGACAGTGTCAAGCACTGACGCTGTTGCGGCAGGAATAGGTAAGGCGGTGGTACCAGACCTAGGCGGGACACGTAGTAGCCATGATGGTTGTGACTTGTATAGCCAATCGGTCGCCTTTTACGACCTGCCTGGCAGGACGGCAGTTGGTCTATTCTTCAAAGGACCCGGGACCAAAACTTTAATGAATGCCTGCAATTCTGCCTTTTGAGACTGGACTATTCTGCACTCTAAATGGTGATATGAAATCCAGGCATTATATTCAATACGTAGTTGATAAAGAATTGCGTAGTGTCTTCATAAACTTTGCCACAAAGATCATATGGAACGAAATCGTATAATAATATGGAAGGAAAACAAATACACTGGATGAGTTCACGTGATGACCGCCGTTGAAAGATGGTCTAAGTGGCCATCTTTCAAGATTGTATGCAATGTAGCAAAATACTGAAAATAAAGCAGCCAAGTGTTTTTCAGGCACCCGTAATGTAGGGTTTCATAGTTGCCAAATAATAATGTGGACTTAAAAGTGAGATTTTTATTGTTTCACACTACAAATATATAACCTATTTAATTGCAATGACGAATATATATGCACGACCGCTTTTTACTTTTTATTATCACGTTTCACTGACTATAAAAACTTTTCCATGCTTTTTTTATAAGTATTTTATAAGTTGGTTGACTATTACTAGTATACTTGCAAAACCTACTCATCTGTGATAGTTTTCCTTTTAACTTCAATAAGTATATTTCTACTGTTTTTTTTTTCACACTCCTAAAATAATCGCTTAGTTGGCAGAGAGGACTAGATACTAACAAAAAAAAATGGTAATTTATTGACCTAAAGTAGTTTACAAAAAAAATATATCATACATTGTCCCCACACTAGGTTACCCTGTATTGTGGGCAACAATTCACTTCTGGGGATCACTAAAGTATACATGTTGCACGTGTAAGATCCAGAGGGAAAACAAAACACCAAAATAGACTTAAATTGAACTTTTTTTGATTTTTTTGTTCATTTAACAATTTGATTGAACCGAACAGAGTAAATAGTTAAAAAATATGAGTACAACGTACACCCAAGATCATGCTGTCACGAGATGTGGTTCGCCATAAACAATCACGCGAATCTATCAGGTTAACCACTACCAAAAATTTCTCAATACGGTTGAACAAGTATTCACTTGGAAAAAAATATTCCATCATCATCAGCGGAAAAATCAGATCATGAAACTTTTAATGATTGGTAAAGTTATAACAAAATGACATTGAAGATATTTTGAAATTTTTTTGGAAGGCACTATTTAATCAATACTGAAGTGAAAACACTATTTTTTTAAATTCTTGTCTGTCTGTCTGTATTAAGGCCGCGCATCATGTCGAATCTACAGAACGGATTCAAATGAAATTTAGCATGGTTAGAATTTATACTCCGAAGAAGGTTGTATGCTACTTTTTATCCCAAAACTCAGTACGGTACCCGAGCGATAGGGCGCGAAAGAAAAACGCATATTTAACTTTGATTCATTAACCTGAAGTACGTCCGTCCGTAAAGGACGTGACAGACATTGCACATATATAATTGGATAATAATAATATGTATATAATATAACAAATATAAACTAAACCGTGTAGTTGTTAAACAGCGGATAACTTTCACTGGAGTAAGTAAGCGATAATGACGTAAACAACTTGAAATGGAAATATTTTTCTTGGACCGACTTGGAGTTAGACGAAAACATTTTTCATTTTCATAACATACCCCTTTAGCCGTAGTCATGTTTAAAGATTATTACATACATTAGAGATATTTTTATCACCGGTATGTGACCTTATAATAAAAAAATAGGTTTTGCAAAAACGTTCTATAGTCTAATATAGTCATATGGAATGAGTAAGTATATGTTGGCAGATAAAGAAAACTCTAATCTTAACTGTAAAAAATATAAGGCATTACGACAGGCCTATATTAGGCGTTTCAATGTTGTTTTGCGTTGACTTCAACACTGCCTATATAGTTATATTTAAAAAAAATTATACTTTCCATCGTCGGCACTTGGTCAAACCGCATCATATCAATATTTTAATATAAACACTTGCACTGTTCCACAAATATAATTTAAATTGCGGATCAATGTACCGATTGAGTATCAGCTCTATTTCTCGTAAAACTACGTCTAAGGCATAAACTGCATTAAAATCGATTTATCCGACCGGGAGTATCTATTAAAGCGGGCTTTATCGCACTTAGCCACACTACGGGCCATTGTGCGTCCGTTCGGGAGTTACGGGAGGGAGGAGGAAACATTTTGAAAAGTGTTTTTTTCGACGTAAGTTCAAAATTTTTCAACCAATATTTTTTTGGTATTCTACGATATTTTAGTTTTAAAAAATTACAACGAATGCTGTTTCAAATGCTGTTGTCATGGAAAATAAATCTTTCTTTTAAATAAGATGGAAATTTTAGATCATAGAGAGTGGAGTATAGCTGAGAGAGAATATGAGTATTCCGACTAAGATGAATAGGCAACCACTTGAGCTTGGCACGAAATTCGGAAACGTGGTCATATTTGCGCAGAGCAAATATGAACCTTATACAAAGATTTTAAAGTCGCTCAAGTTTATTGATCTGGTCTAAGGAGAAATTTACATAATTAAAGTCAGCATAATCTAAAATAAAAAGTAGTAAAGAATCTGCCAGCATAATTTTGGTAGGAATGGGAAGCAAATACCTAAGACGTTTTAAATAACTCCAGGCACAGAAAACTTTTTTACTAAGCCCCTGGATCTGATTAGTCTACGATAAAGTATTATCTATGTAAATGCCAAGGTTTTTGACATAATCACTATAGGGAATAGTGACGCCATCAAGCTCTACTGCGGGCAAATTACTCCAGTCAACTTTTTTAATTAACTTGGGACTACCAATTATAATAGCCTGCGTTTTAATTGGATTAAGCTTAAGACCAAATGATTTGCACTATGCACCGATGTTCGCCAGGTTAATATTAATTTCTAGGACAGCATTTGGCAGTTCAGAAAGCGTTGCTTGAGAATAAATTTGCAAATCATCAGCATAAAGATAGTACGATGTGGACAAAAACCTAGTTTATAAGACTAATAGATAAATGTATGTACGTATAGTCACATCATTGATAGAGGAATATGAAATGGCGATGCTGTAATGCAAGAAATTGCGTAACGCTATTTAAAAATATAACAAAAAATTTAAAAATCTGATTTCTATTAAAATAAGTCTACCAAATTTCATGTGTTCCTCAATACATGGGAGTGTTTTAATAATATAAGGAACTAAAGACAATCTAAAAAATCATGTATTGCTGTCTAAAAAAACCACTGCTGCATTTTCCAAACAGAAGAAAGTGGATGTTGCAGCGATTGAATCTAATTCGGTTTTGTCAGCAATCATCCAGTTTCTTTGCATTTGTACTGATTAAGCACTCGTGCCACGTTCACGTACGAATAATTTTACGTGTCGTTAATTGTTTTAAACATTCAAAACTTTTCAGATTTTTTTCACTAAACATACAACGAACCGTAAAATTATTCATACATGACTGTGGCATGCGTATTCAATCAGAAGAAATCGAAAGCAACAAGGTTTTTGATAACAAAACCGAACTTAAAAGCCGAATTCAGTTGCGCAGAGGGCGACGTACAATCACTGTAGCAACTGCATTCTACACTATTTTTCACATTGCAGCATCGCCCTTTCATGTTCGTCCATTAATGACGTTACTGCTTATATATATAACAACAGCATGCAGCAAAATTGAGCGCCAAACTTGCAATTTTTTTATGCTTAAACGAAAACAAACAAATTATTTATGTCATAAAAAAAGAAATATCCAAAGCAAATACAGTAAAGTTGGTATCATCTGAATGCAAATTAGCTTTTGTACTCAGCTGAAGAAGCGCGAAATGCTTTTACGCATTGTGTAAGCGAAATTTTATTTCAAGTGGAACCTGTTTCCACCCAATTTTGTCACAACGCTGAAAGCTTTTGCATAGTATTAGCCGTGTGTAGTTTAATTTACCATATGCTGCTGGGAATTTTAGTAAAAAATTGTACTTAAATTGCTTACATTTGCGTATTTAGTTTCAGTAATTCGCATTTCTGGTATACTTTATTAACGCACCACTTCCCTCTGAAATAATTAATATTGTATGCACTGATTAATCAGAGATAATAATATATTGATGTATAATTTATTAAAATACTAGCTGGCCCGCGCAGCTTCGCCCGCGTGTTTTAATAAGTCATCCAGATAGCTTTTAATAAAAATTTCATCCCCTATTTCAGCCCTCCAGGGACGGATTATTGAAAAAAAAAATTAGCCTCTGTTTGACCCCGGATCTTCAACTATATCCATGCCAAATTTCATGAAAATCGTTTTAGCGGTTTAGCCGTGAAAGCGTAACAGACAGAAAGACAGACTTTCGCATTTATAATATTAGTTTGGATTGAAGTAATGTGATGATATTATTCAATACCTATTTTATACCTATTTTAAACCGGAACATGACAGTGACGGGCGAGATGCAGAACTCTACTACCTAATAGCCACGATGGTAGTGACTGGCATAGCCAATCGGTCGCCTTTTACGACCTACCTGGCAGAACGGTTTGACTTACTTACTTAAACTATACCATTTTGTTTTTTTTTTTCTTATGAATATTACTATATACTGAGAATATGTACAGCCATAGCGATTCAGTTTTACGAAGATCTCAGAGCCCGTAAAACTGCTAGTACCGATCAGCGCGAGGAGCGATTAATTTTCAAATCTAATTATATACAGAAATATGGGCACAACTTGTGGGAATATAGTTATTTAACCCTACTTCTAGAAATATAAATGTGAATATGGTCAGAGTTTTATATAAAATTACATAAATATCTACATATAAATACTCTTATACAGTGCACGTGAAATGACCGAAAGCCTAAAGGAATTTACAACGTTAGTGAAATACCAGCTTTTGAATTTATTCTACGTACAAAGTTTTAAATATGTCAAAGTTCACACATTACTAACATCGTCCGTTTAAACTGGTTGACCCTTTAAGCTATCCTTGAAACTTTCTGCTAAGTTGAAGTATTTTAATATAAGTTTTTATTTGAAAAAAGAGTATCATCGCACCCGGTTCCCTTGCGGGCTAGGCAGAGTAAACCGAACCTCTATAGAGGTTTCCATTCACCACGATTTGTCGCTTTGTTAGTTGGCGAGATGAGTTATAATCCCCATCGCCGTATTTATCGACTTGATAACAATTATCGACTATTTCTAGCGATAACCGGGATCGAATTTATTTGAAGCAGTCAAAAATATAGTTATTAAGCATATGATTAGATAATATTGGGTAAGATGATTCAAAAATTTAAAGTTTTGTAAGTGAAAGAACAATATTTTAACTTTTGAACGCGATGATTAATTGTAATCTTTTTAAAACTAAACTAAACTTTATATTTTTTAAATATTATAATTATCTAAATCCTTTCAATTATAGGTTATTAATAAGTGTTTTTCTTCTGTTTCAGATTCGAACGAGATTCATTAGACACGCTCTCATTACTCAAAATATGTGTATTTTATGTTTTCGAGAAATGTAAAATAGGTGTTTCTCTTAGAATTCAAAATGTATAAAACTTTACTTCGTACTTTAGCTTGTATAAAAGCTTTACATTTTAAAAGTGTAGTGTACTTGACTATGTGTAAAACAGTTTAATATTTTTAGTGTTAAAGTGAATTAACAATATTTTAATATGTAATTAATAGTCACCAATGTTTTGGATGATTGTGTGATGCGATAGAGACGCAATATGATGTTTTAGAAGCTATGTGTTAAAAAATGTCCTTGCCAATGAAGCGGTCCTTCAGTTCGGAAGGAGGAGCATCCTCTAAACGTGACTGGAAGATGCGGCTGAGCCTTCGAAGCCGTAGTGGTCACAGTGTGGTAAGTATACATATCTATTTCTATTTTTCTTGTTAATTATGCGCTTATTATTTATTTTTGAAGTTAAAACTTCGTAAGCCGCGTTGAACAATTTTTAGTAGGGGAAAAACGATGGATGCTCGTCGCCGAAATATTCTCAATATGCTCGTGATTTGATGAACATTTCAACACTTATCGTAGATCTCTCGATAAGTGTTGAGATGTTCGAAATTTAAAAATTGAATGCACTGGTATAATATATATAAATTAAACTTAAATCTCCTAAATGTTTATCTGCGCACAAATTCACAATTAATTCACTAAATTAGACAATTCTTTTTTAAGGTCCCGAAATCACCAACAACCCTTATCCGTCCGTCCGAACCCATGCTCGGAAATTATTCGTATTAGAAAGCTATCTGTGATTTGGTTCAAATATAAATATTAAACACTCCGACAAATTGGTAAAATAAAATCTTGAAAAGTAACTTAGTTTAGGGTAGCTCCTATAAGCAATAATTTATTTTTAAATCGCGTACCCCAAATTGTGGGGTATCGTTGGATAGGTATTTAAAAATAGTGTAGGTTTGTAAAAATAATATCCGTTTATGAAATATTAAGCTTAAAAGTGTTAATTTTTGTTAAAATGTTTTGGATGTATGAAAAACTCACGGTATACGTATTTAATAAATACAACGGATTAAAAAAAATAGGATTTGAGACACTAGGAACCTTTTCCAATTATTTTCAAGGTAACGACAGTATAGTACGTGTGTGTGCGTGTGTGTGTGTCACGAGTTTATTTAAAATGTTTATATACGCTATATACATAGCGTATATAAACATTTTAAATAAACTCGTAAACACTTAAATACTTATACGCAATATTATTGAAAAAGCAATTGTAAATGTATCCCAGCCAATATAACACGTATTTGCGAGCACGTAGATCAAGAATTTTCAACTAATAGAATGCACCCTTTTACTCGAAGCGTGGAATTTGAGGGGATAGGAGTACAGAAACTATGGCTGTTTTAGGGTTCCATAATCAACAAGAAATAGCCTGTGTAGTGTCTACATACTCTACTATTATTGAGTGGATTGTCTAATTGTTTTTTGAAAGTAAAAATGTAAGCTTATAATCTATACTAGCGATCGCCTGTGGCCGAAACTCGACCAAAGGCTAAACAATAACATCTCTTTTAAGTTCGACAACTAACTTTAGCTGTAAAGAAAATGCTAGACATGTGTGTATAACATCATGTATGTTACATGAATTTATTATGTATAATGCTTAGATAAATAAATAGTCTCGCTGTGCTTGACTAGATTTATCTATGGTATAATGTTTATGTTTATTAATATCTTGTATTTCTAGTGCATATTATTTAAAAATATTAGGTTTCTGAAGTCCTCCACAATGTAAACTTTAATTGTGCTTTGCTGTGCTGTGTGAAATTTGTTTCATGCGCCACCGTTGGCGCAATTGTAATAAAAAGGGGTCCAAAGTTTTTCCTTCACGAATTAATGTACAGATATATTTAAAATCAAATATAAGTCGGATTTGCATATGCAGGGTTCCGTACTGTGCGAATATTAACTGTGGTTGTTTAAATTTTTGAATTCATGCTTGCCCTGTGGCATCTATCTTTTTCGAGATAACGGAAAACATTTCAGTTGTTAATCTATTTACGCTTACGACAGTATGTTCTGTGACAGACAGATAATCAGATTGTTGTTTATAGGGTTCCGCTGTCACCTCCTTGGTACGGAACCTCGTTCAAATCCTCATCTTATGTATACAGACCCAACACTAGCTTAAATTCTATTGTCTCACCAAAATATTAAATCGTCACCGCGTATATAGATAGAAGTATATTTGTCAATATTGAATTCAAATATGTCAGTTTACCGCTGTAAACGAATCATATTGTAGTGATAAAATAGTTTTCAATTTGGAAAGCTATAAAGAAATGAAAATAGTATAATAATTACAGTTCACATAAAATTTCGCAAATAATAAACTTTTGGTGTATTGAAATATGAGTTACGCACACATTTAAGCACATGTATCTAAGCATGCGTTATTCAACGTTTCCTTTATTTACTTTTATATTTAGCTACTTGAGTGTTTTACAATAAATATTAAATCTGTAAATGTTTATCTTGTGTTACGTCAAAACGTTACGTTAAAAATTCATTTATATTTGGAGGAAACAAGTATCTTCTTATGTACTCCTACTTAAAAGACATTCCGCTTTTAGAGTCGTCGCATCAAATTTATTTTAATAATTATATATAATTTAAACATGAGCTACTCTCGATTAAATCAAAGTAATAAAAGTATTTTCTTATTTATTTAACCATTTATTTCCCACGAATAAAAACAGTAAACATAATGACAAAATTAATACAAAAGGCAAGCTTCTTTCTAAGGAAATTTCTTACAGCAAGCCCAAAATAAGAGAAAAAATAAAAAAGGTAGAACAAATATTAGTACAAAAACCAAATGAACAAAAAAGACAACTAATAAATAAAGTAAAATAACATATTATAACTACTTACTAAATTTACAAACAAAACGAACTATGCAAATAATAAGTAATGCTGTTTCAGGCGTATCAAGCATATCAAGATATCCAGTGATTTACTTAATAAATGAGGCAAAGAATTTCAAACTTTAACGACATGATTAGAAAAAGAAGAGGAGAAATAGGTCGTCTTATGCACAGGAACTCGCACGAGAGCTCTGACACAAGGACAAAGGGAAGATCTATGGGAGGAAGGAATTTATATTTTTTGAGTAGATAGGAAGGAGAAGAAGGATTGAATAAAATGTTATACATAAATAACAATAACCGTAAATTCCTACGCAGGCGAATCTATACATATAATAATAAAATCGTAGGAAAGTCAAAATTGTACATTGAATATTTTTTTGAAAAAAAAATCTTGGGACGTGACCTACAATTGATATCGAAGCCAAAATATAGTTTTTAGAATTTTTGTCTGTTTGTCTGTATGTATGTCCGGGGTAAACTCAAAAAGTACTGCATAGATTTACTTTAAATTTTGCATGAAAATTACTAATAGGTCGAGTCAACACATATGCTACCACCTGCGGGGGAGGAGCTATGTGGAGTAAACGAAGTCCGCGCGGACGAAGTCGCGCCCGCGGGCAACAGCTAGTTGGAAATAATAGTACATTTGGTAAAATTCTAAAATTATTAGACTTTTAATACTAACTGAACTATCAACCAACCAACTGTGTTAGTCAACGAATTACGAAACTAGTCGAAACAAAGTTCTTTATGGGATGTTGCGGGAGGTAACATATTTGGAAAAAGCATCCGTACCGTTACATGGTTGCGCGAGTTTTAGTTTTAACCGCTAATGTCAATAATTTTATGATAAATGCTAAAAGAGTTACATGATACCGCGAGTTAAAAGTGAACATCGCCATCAGTATTAAGTATCATTTAATTATTAATTGGCTATACAGTGTCTAATGTATAGTCTACGTGATGATAGTTATTATACTTGTAATTGTAGTTTGCTATTATTTTATTGATATTTATCGATAGAAAAATCATAGTAGAAAATGTATACCCGAATAATTATTTTCGTTGCACCTCGAATAGAATTTGAAATTAATATTTTATAATAAGGCACTTCATTCCTATCTGGTGTCCCACGACACCACACGTTTTTTATATAGAAATACATGTATAAATACTGAAATATTATATCTTAAATATCCTTACGAAGAAACACATAGCTACGTCTATACTTATGTCACACACCGTTTTAACTGTCGGGAATTGAATCCAAGCCACTTCGATTGCATCGCTAACCACACAAAAATGTGACAATGAGATGTTCAAAAGAAAACGTAAAAGAATATACGAGTATATTCGAAATATACCTCTTTCAGACTGACGAAATTCTGCGAAAACTTTCGCCTTCACCCGGTGAAACTGAATCATCTATAGGTATATTATGCAGCTGTTATCTCTTACGCCTCTTTACTAGGAAACGTCAGCACCTTTACAGCGTTTCAAAACCCTGAAATTACCATAAAATCTTAATTTGATCAGTGGCAGTACTATTTTGTTATTTACTTATTGAGTACTGTTAAGAATACCTACGTAAAATAAACATATGCAAAACGAAAAATTAGAAATAAGTATTATTACAGTCTGATGATCGATCGACTGATCATTATTATACGCGCACTCTTAGATTTTCCGAACTATTATTATTTTTTTAATTTTTAAGATTCTACGGTTATAAAATATAAAAAAATGTACTTATGAAAATGTGGAGTGAATAATTCAAATCCTTATTAGGTATTTTGCTCACGGAGTGTAGAATTGGCAATAGGTAGTGACTATCTGGCAGAATGGTAGATAGTCCATATTCTTCAAGGAGGCGCTGAACAACATGGGTAGATAAATGAAAAGCGAAATTTACTTCAAATTAATGTTTCAAATACTTTTTGGCAGGTTATGTTATCTTTTTCTATTACACACAATAACGAGCATTTCGCACTGTACCATATGAATAGTTGTCAAAAATCCTTAGAGCTTCAACCGGATACATTTTTTCAAGTTGCGATAAACCATTCTTACAGTGCTATTCATATTCAAAATATTCGACTTCTTGACTGAATTCACTCGTACGTAAACAACATTAGTTAAATTTATAACTCGATCATGCGTTTAATCGCTACCGGTATTGCAGTTCTCCTTAGCACATAATTTCCCACTCAGTTTTAATGAAAATATTTACACCAATGCGAGTTTACTGCCCTAGTCAAAATGGTGTTTTGAAAGTGGGTGACTTTTACACTTGTCAGCGGTTTTAAACCCGCTATTTTGAGGTTGTTACCCTGGATGCCGGTGTAGTCCCATAATTATACTAAGTCCATATTTACTACGAATTCATCTGTTCCTCTATCAAGGGATTTATGGCACCTCTTTAGGCGTTTTAGAATAGTTACTTGGTAATAATCATAATATAGCATAATATTTTTGTATGATGAGAATAAATTTACGTTTGCGTAACGGCGTAACGAATACAATCCATTCAACATACCACTTAAAAACAGCCCTTAAATCAGATCTCTCGTTGATAGACTTAGTAAATGTCGATTACTTTCCCAAATGCTTAGGCAAATATTTTTGTCCTGTATAGTTTTAGATTGTAAAAGTGGTAGTAAATCTGCCTGTAATTTAGCCTTGTCAGGAATGCAAGTATTGGAAAGATAGGTAGTATTAAACGTAAATTAAAATAGCTTTACTACAGGAGCGTATAGATGCATGTCGCAAACTTGATAAATAGAGTTAAAAATAACCTCATCCATTATGTATAAATATTGTTTAAATATATAATCAATTGAGAAATACGATATTATGTTCGACTAAGCAACGCCCATAAATAACGTGAGGTGGTAAAATTCAAATAATGTGGACCCTTGCGTCTCCCTTGGAAAGGGTGGTAAAATGTCATGAGCGCCCCTTCCTCTTATTTGAGAGATTCTTTGTATTTGTAATTTTTGAATGGTTGAATTTATTTTATATGTATTGTATATCATGTAGGTGTTTTGCTATATTTCCTTAAATAAGATATTTCCTTAATTAGATAATCGGACGCCTTTTACGACCGGCCTGGTAGAACGGCAGTTGGTCTATTAATTTATTTAAATTTAAATATAAAAATTAAAAAAAAAAATATTAAAAAAAATGCATATATATATATATATATATATATATATATATATATATATATATATATATGCATTTATTTTCCTAGTCATTATTTGTAGTAATGATGTGGGTGTTTGTGTATGAAAGTTGGTGTATGTTGTATATATGTATAGTTGATGGCCGTATTATGTAATCGATAAACATATTACAAAAGGAGAATTTGCCTCAAACCAAAATGAAATTCGGTCACCGCGCTTGCAATCCGCGCGCGCTTGGCTCGGCGGAAGCGCGCTATTCGTACACAATAATCTTAGATATCAACCCCCGGGTAACCGTACTAAATATTTTGATTGATTTTTTTTATTCAATATCAGAATCGAGAACTGAACACCCTCTCCCAGTATGTAATATATATAATCTTTTACCACTCGACCCGTAAAAACCTGTAGCATACTAGCGAATGTACAAACCATTAAATATTTTTGTCAAATTTTGTGATAAATAATAAAATAATAGTTTTATGACTCTTTGACGTCAATTTTATCATTCTGAAATTGTTGTTCACAAGATTTTTACTACAAGAACTATTGTATGACAGAAAGTAATGAACCGTGAATAGACTTAACTGTGAATAAAATGTTCACATTACGCCCACGTGATAGTAGCGAAACGGCCAAGCTGCATATCTTGAATAAGGTGCAGAATTTGTGAAGTTAGGGCTTGTAGAGTTAGGCTATATAGAGATAGAAACTTGGTTCTTTATGAGATCTGACAACTTTTAAACTGTGCGAGCCATATGGTCTCATCGTAGCAACATTTTACATGAAAATGTATTCGGTGAGATACATATAAATAATTTTATCGTTATTTATATTTACTTTAATATTATATACAATTATACAAACCAGAATGCTACGTGAATATTTTCTATGTCCACTAGCACAGAAATCATACATAGTCCGCTAGCATAATATTATTTTACAGAGGCAGATTCACGATGCAACGTTGATGTAAAATATTTCTAGCGTATCAATACATTATTCCGGGATTATAATCATATCGTGTAGCTACGTTAAAAATCTTACATTTTTAACAATAAATTACGAATCTTGTTTTTATGTTATGACATCGTAAACAAGTAGATGGCTTTTCTGATGGAAAGAGATAACTATTGCCTACAGACACCAAAAATGTTAATAGTAAGTTGCTATCCTTATGACGGAGTCTCAATGCCAAATGCATAAGTTTACCAGCTAACTTTCTCTTCAAACCGCAACACGAAAGCGGTGTTACCAGACCCAGGCGAGGCAATGCAGAACTCTACCACCTAAAAGGTACAATGGTAGACTCATACAGACAATCAGCCTTTGACGAACCGCCTGGCAGAACGATTTACCGTAAGTTCTTCAAAGAGAACCCGGATCGACACGGGAGAATAGGTAAGGCTCTGCTCAATAATATAAAAAACTTATATTCAATTCTAAATATCTTCTTAATATTGCAAATCTAAATTCAATAAAAATATATTATTTTTGTGACTATATAATTTATGTTTATATTTGTAGTACGCGACCCAGCAACAGATTTTCATAACCAAGTTCCTCTAGGGCAATAACTTCTATGAATGCTTGAGGTAGTTGTGTCATGAAGTTCTGTGAATTTTGTGAATTGTCAGCTTATGCCCTTCAGGTTTAACACAGGAGCCAGACTGGAGCATACATCGCTTACTTAAAAACACAACTGATGAGTTTTCCCCCAAAATATTTCTACCGGCTTCCTTTAATAACCTCAAAGATCATATTAACTATCAGCTTACAAATTTTTACCCAGGAGAAAATTGCGTATTCAAAATTACTGACAAAAAGGAATATTGATTCAACGGAAATATTACAAAAATATTATGTTTCAGTTAGAGTATGAGGTGCAACGTCGAATATCTTTAGATACGTCATTTTCTTTGGGATAATATTTCATAAGCTAATAGTAAATATGATAATGTTAGTAATAAATTGCAATAGACATATACCTAAATACATATACGTAGAATATAGATATAAATAAACATAATATATACATATCTAGCTACAAACGATTTGGTCTTAAAATGCACATGTTGTCAATATTTTACACACTCATATTTAAAATGAGTATATGCGGCCATCAATTTCGTAATTGTTATGTCAAGATAAAGATAAAATGTTAATTTTTACTTATTATTAAAATATTTAATGAAATATTAAGAATTGTTAATTATTTAACATATTTAAAATTAACAGATATGTCTCAAGGCATTGGTGTTTGTGAAACTGAGAAATGAAGTGTCGAAACATCCAATAAAGTGTCATCAGTCTTGTATTTTGAATTTAATATAATTCGATATTCCGTCAGTTGTTGTTTAAATTAATAAATCTTTTACCCTTTTTCCAAGTGGAGCGAACATGTAACCAGATTTCGGTACTGACAGTCCTTTCCTCCCGGATAAAAATTTGCAAATTCACAGTTAATATAATCCTGTTAGCAATAAAACAAATCAGCTAGCAATATGCTCAGGGAAACTCGTTTAAGTAGGCAATATACGCTCTTGTCTGGCTCCTGAGTTACACCTTGAAGGGCTCAGCTGACAATTATTCCACCGAGATATAGCCAGCTGACGTATTTATTTATTTACACATGATAAATGTTATCTGGCAAATTTTCAATTGAGAAGATATGACTGAAAAAAAATTTACATGTTCTTGTGACCAGCTGACGTATTTTCCACCAGCTGACTTTTTGTTTCTTCAAGATATTGGACAAGCTATAATATGACAAATTTTCAGTCGGGAGGAAATGACTAAAATTAATTTTTTTTTCGACGTGCCTGGGAGGCTTCTGCTGCCTAACCCACCCACCTAGCCGCAGCTGGCGTTTATGAAGCTTCATGATACTCTCTAAACTCTCTAAAGTATTGTACAAGTTATCTTCCGAGAGGAAATGATCAACCAAATTTTCGCCTGGCTTTGGGGACCATTACGACTCTATCATAAGATATTTAAATGTAATAACGTTTTCAGACTAGCAAAAAAAAAATTAAATCGCTCAGTGGATATTTTTGTACAACTAACGATTGTCTACTACCGATAACGATTGTCAACTAAATGAACAAAATTTGACAATAGACTAAACAATAAAAATTCTTTAGTTTTACAATAGGCTTTAGCAGTGTATATATATATATATATATATATATATATATATATATATATATATATATATATATATATATATATATATATATATATATATATATATATATATATATATATATATATATATATATATATATATGTGTCTCAGTGAAATTGTCAGTACCGTTAGATTATAATTTACCTAAGTGATATTATAATTTAACTGCTAACCTAACCTAACCAAATTATAAAATCCCTAGGTAGATTATAATCTAACGGCTATTGACAATTTTGCTTTTTTTTGGAAAATATTAGGTTTCTGCCTCCGCAATGTAAACTTGAACTGTGCTAAATTACATATTCCACCGTTGGCGTAACTTCTTAAGAAGGGGTATAAAGTTTTTCTTTCACGTATTAATATATAGAAAAGTGTTAGGATCATTATAATGTATAATTAACGTCCGTAACGTCACAGTAGTAGTACTGTTAGGGTGTAACACTGTGGGTCCTTTAAAAAAAAAAAACACTTTTATCTGGCTGAAAACTAATTTAGTCACATTCCAATACTTAAACATATAGAAATTTACATTAATAAAATACAGATGTTAACCGGACAAAATCTGGAGTAAGACTGTAGCAATTATATTAAAAATCGGTTTTGTATAAATTATACATATAATGCTTAGATTGTATGTAGTAGGAAGTAGGAACAATACTCGTTCATAAAATTACCTTACACCTTTGCTATAAGGTGAAGTTTGAACCGGTCGCTGTTTGAACCGCGCGGAATGCAAATCGAATTTTGTGAGCACACTGGCTGTCTGCTTGCTTGGCTTTTAAATATTGGTTTTATGGTTACATCGTGGTAACATCATTTATTGTTGAAATTATAAAGAGAGTGAGAGAGAGAAAGAGATAGAGAGAGAAGTAAGCAGTAAAGATATTAACAGCTGTCGTTATATTTAGTTTTACGATTTAAATTCGCACAAAAAAAATTACTGCGTGAACGTCGTATCATAAATATGAAATGATGTTTTTCTTTAAACTGAATAATATTTTATCTTACAGTAATTCATCGGTTTTGTACAGCAACAAAATTATTTGTGTATGATGATGATTGCCCGCGGCGATGAGAATAGTGGAGTCGGCCACGTATATTTAAATTTAAAAGGTCAAGATACCTGAGCGTTAACTTTGAAATTCAATGAATTACCAGACGCTGTTGTTTTACGCTTTGACTGCTTAGGAGGGTAAACAAAGTGTCAGAAACAGTATGCTTAAACGCTTACCTTAATCAAGTTTATGAGGTGATTTACATATTTAGTTACCGTAGGAACATGTTTGAATCTCCTTCACGTAAAAGTATATTAATATAAATGTTTTTCCGCCGTGTTGGTCCCGGCCTCCTTTGTAGAATAGGCCAACTGCCGTTCTGCCAGGCAGGTCGTAAAAGGCGACCGATTGGCTATCGAGTCACTACCATCGTGGCTACTAGGTGGTAGAGTTCTGCATTGTCTCGCCCGGGTCTGGTACCACCGCCTTACCTATTCCTGCCGCAATAGCGTCAGTGCTTGTCGCTGTCGTGTTCCGGTTTGGAGGGTAAGGTAGCCGGTAAACTTATGCATGTGGCATTAGACCTCGCCACAAGATAGCAACGCACCATTAACATCTTTGGTGTCTATAGGCGATGGTTGACTCTTTCCATCAGGAGACCCATCTGCTTGTTTGCTATCTTATGATATAAAAAAAAAAAAAAAAAAAAAAAATGTATTGTATTATCCACAATTTTATCAGCTTTTCTCCTTTAAAAACTGCGCCATTTGATTAATTTGTTTAATTTGCGTTAATTTGATCAAAACCGGTCAATTTGTTTCGAAATTATTAATGATAAAAATATTTGAAAAATGCTACGAAATTTTTCAACCCATATGTTATTTAGCTAAAGCAACAATTATGATCTCAAAAATTGAGTTGAATGTCATTCGAAAGATCAAATTCAATCAGCATTCCCAAAATATACAACTTTTCAAAAATTAATATACTGCCATTTTAACAAAATAGATGTTTGAACTAAAAAAATCCATGTTTATAGTTTTTACTCTTTTGAGCTTAAAATACCTTAATTTAGCGGGAAGTTTCAGGGATGGCCTGTAGGATCAACTGCTTACATATTTTTTAATATTTTACAGTTCACAGAACTAAATTTGTTAGTTCCGTTATTATTTTTTTATAAATGTAAAAAGTACATACCTAGCTGCTTTCGGGTTTTGTTATTTTGTTACCGTATATCATAGCTACCGGGGTCTGACGGCTTCAACCGGAGACTTCATACCCGCCATAGAAACTCTCTTTGTGTCGTCTCCATACAAGATATGGACCGCTTGACAAAAGCATTCTCGTCGTGACCTATTATACTATTTGATGCTCTTATTACTGTTAGATATTTGACACTTCGAAATGAAGTACCAAAACTAGCTATCGAATTGTTTTTTACTTATTTGACTAAATTCATAACATTGGTATACTCTGCCAATTTTGTTCCTTAGTCAAAACTGGCTGGTAAATTAATGCGTGTAGCATTGCGATCATGCCACATTTACAGCACCACACTATTAATATCTTTTGCGTCTGTAGGCCATGATTGTCTTTTTCTATCAGAAGAGCCATCTGTTTTTTTGATATCCTATTATATAGAAAATCGCTGCTCAAGGATTAAGCACATTAAGGGTGCGAGTTCTTTTGAAAAATAATCTTAAGGACATATACTTTTTATTACTATTTATATATTACACGTTTACAAGATACTTGACATAGGTACATTGTACTCTACGACAGAAAAAGAAAAGAGGCCACTGCTTTATCTAAGTCTGCCCTCATGATTGTCACTTCTCTCGAATAGTCATATAGTAACACGTTTAAGTTTATAATATTGCTATATAATACGGCTTTATAATATTGCTATTGAATAGGATGTTTTTCATACCTCCCTGTTATAAGCGATGATATCTCTTCCCGTCTATCAAATGCTCATTTGTCGTCTTAAAGTATCCAATATAAAAGTAGAAGACCAGTATACAATATTGTTAAATAAAATAACATAAACTATATCTCACGAAGATTAGACTTCTAAATTTTACTTAGTATCTAAAACTTAAATCACTCTTGTCACCATTGAAGATAATATTTTGAAGCAACTTTCATTTGCATAATTTAATTTAGGAATGAGAAGAAAATATTCGTAAAGGTTTATTTTCGAGACTGACAGCTCAGGTTGTATCATTCTCATTTACAAGAACGGGAACGCATTTTGAAAGTTGACGCTGTTAAAGCGAAATCTTGAAATAAATTTATTTATTGAGGGAGAGATTATTAAAGTGAACAAAACAAAATAAAGGATATATTATATCTTTACTTTTTTATTATAGAATATTTTTTTAGTAACGAAGCGATCAAGCCTTATATTTGGTTAAGGTGTAGAGTTTGCGACGTTAAGGCTTGTACTCGTAGACTGAGAGCGTGTAGAGTTAGAAGCTTGGTTCTACATGAGATCTAATAACTTTTAGACAGTGGGAGCCGTATAGTCTTATCTTGGAAATATTTCATATGAATTTGTTTTTCATGGGATAACATTTTTTTGTAAGTTTCTTATAAAAAAAATTAATACCAAACTTACAAAAAGAAGTGAACTTGCAATAATAAGTCTACTTGTAAGATTATCAGGTCTCTAGCATGAAATTAAGTTTCTATGCAAAGAAAACTCATACAAACTTCCATCTCCTAATTCAAAGCCTCTTCTAAGGGATATATTAAAAATTCTAAAAAACGTATTTTATTATTTATAACAAGGAGTCCCTGATATAAATTTTCAAACCACTTGAATTTCAAAATCATTTATTTATTTAAGTACAACGGTACATCAACAATACATACTTTATATACAATTTCTGATCTAGTATATGTTTCATTTACACGTGTACACAACACATATCCTTAAAATAATGAAACAGTAGATTATTATAACCTAGAGACTAACAGAAAATCATATACATTAGAATACCATATAATAAAAAAATAACTATGTACTTACAAAAGAAAAAATATATTAAGAAGTAAAAAAAATCTATTAAAGAGAGAAAATAAATATGTATATAATTTTAATATGAACTTGTTATTTTACATTTTAATCCAACTTTTGCATAAATCCACGATTATTATTGTCACATTTATAAAATTGAATTATAAATGTGTACTTACCAACTTATTGTGGCACAGTGTCAGACTAAAAACTGTAGTGAAAGAATATTTATATTACACCTATACGGAAAGCACATTAGTTGTTACTTGAAAAACGAGAAGAAAGTACCTAATTCTAAGCGAACCAATATGCGGGCGGCAAAAAATGTATGGGATTTACTTTCTCCCCTTGGGGAGAAAGTAATTTTCTCCCCTCCTTTAACTTTTTAAAATTCATAAGTTTGTATCTCGAAGCACATCAAAATGTTACTGGCCACTAGCATTTACTAAGGAAACTTGGCAGTATGTGCTTTATTTCATTTGCCTCCTCAATATTAAAAAAAAAACGATTGTACGCGCGAATTTTCTTTTTTATTGTATCTTCTTCTTACATTCTGTTCTGATGTCTATGTCTAGTAGCGAGAATGAAGATTTATTTACGCCGCCTGAATTAAAAGAAGCTGCTCAAACAGTCATTTTAAACCTTTTGCCAAAAAAGTCCAAGCATAAGTACAACAAAACATATGAAGAATTTATGGAGTTTCAATAATTGTAATAATTTTGATATAAATTTTAACTAAAATGTTCTTATTTTCCTCATTGGTGTAGTATAAAGCAGTATGTGTCACTCGAGAGAAAATGCGATAACTAACTTGAGTGTATTAAGTATAACTACACTCTCGTAAGGAATCGGTCATTTTCTCGCCTTGGTGAACAAACTACTATTAGGTGTTAGAAAAAGGACGTTCACTGTCATACGATTTAACAAATCATTAAATATTATTTTCGAGCTGAAAAGGAAGTGCAAGAACAAAACAAAACCTCAAGCAATTTACAGCGTTCAACGAGGGAATTTATATCAAAGAATCTCAAACATTCTTTATATGGAACTCTGTGAACGATACCGGAGTTGTCGTATGCAAGGTATTTTGTGAACTTTCATTGCACTGATTCAAACTTTTGAGAATTCATCGTAAAAGTAGGGCTTCATAAAATACGACCATAATCCAAGATGCTGCAAATGAGAGCGTTAATAAAATCTTGCCGTTTGTTAAGTATTTCTATATTTCTTCCTATAAAATTAATTAATGTCATATATTTAATCTCCGTCACGTGCTGCATTAAAGACCTAGTACACGGAGACGGATCGAGCCGGGCCGCATCGCACAACGAAAAATTCAGAATACCATATTAGGATGAGCCGCAGTGGGCCGCATAGCAACGAACTTCCATATTTCTTATAGATACTCCTTGTTGATTATTATGATGTTGATTTTGCAAATCATATCTTTGTAGCCTTGAAACAAAGTTATTAATAGCTCTTCATCCGTGATTAAGTTATTTAATAAATTAATACTTAAAACACGTTGAATATGTTCACCGTTATATAAAATGGATAAAAGCGATCTAGATGTATTTTTGCGATGCGGTACAGTCAAGCGGTACAATTGTCAACAAATAGATACACTAAGATCCTTAATTTTAGTACCTTTTTGAAGGATGTTGACGTGTTAAAATAACTTTTCAAAAAAGTTTTATTGAATAAGGTATTTCTGATTTCTGGATCAGATCATTTGAATAATTTTGTTACGAGCTTAGAGTTCGTATTGTGCAATAAAATACCACTTATATTAAAAACGTGTATTTACAACACAAATGTACAATTCACCACAATGCAATACGTAAATACACTATGTAACGCTAATAACACCGTCAATAGTGACTATAGATTATAGATTCGATTATAGATTCGATTATAGATACCGTCGAATATAGATTCGATTAGAACTAATCTACTAAACCAAAACACTAATCTAATATCATATCACTTATCGACGGTACTATATCGCTTTACACTGATCGTCTAAAGTCTAAACTATCGCTTCTGAATCAATTTATAAAACTGACTTGCTATCCACCAGCACGGCCTTATTTGTACACAAGGTAAAGTTTGACCATGTTGTCGAAATTTTCAAAAATTACATGCACACAATTAGATGTAAACAAGTCATAGTACACGCTTTTGACCCTTAAGCCCAATGCGAGGTCAATTATGGCATAGCTCTTTGGGCGATGGCAGCTATTGTTTATCGATAGAAACAGCTATCTCTTTCTTATTTCTAAATTTTTCAGTGTTCTCACACTTCACTTTTCTAGATTATTCGCAACAATATGTTGTCTAATCCAATGTAGTACTAGATTGAAGCGAATGAATTACAATCTCATTGACTGATTTAGTAGTGTAGTACTAAATTGTTAGTAAAATATAAATGATAACAAAATGTCAATGGCAACCGAACATACACCTTGCGTAAAAGTTAAAAAAACGAAAAATTATCGTGTGTCACCACTATTGATTTTCTTGGGTTAACTTTCCTATATACTAAAACCATAATTTGGTCTAAAACCATAATTTAAGTCATTTTTATTTGCATGGGACAATCTTTGTACATATTTTTTTTAATTTACAAGTTAGTAAACAAATAAATGGCTCTCCTGATATAAATATTCAGCCATCGCCTATAGACAAAAAAGATGTGAATAGTGCGTTGCTATCTTTTATGGCTCAGTCCTAAATTTCACTTGCATAAGTTAGTTATCTTGCTCCTTCCAAACTAGAACACGACAGCGACAAGTACTGATGCTGCTGCAGCCAGAATAAGTAAGGCATTGGTGGGCCACCTTCCCAGCCGGTAGTAATTCTAAGAATGACGACTTGTCAAAAGCTTTTGTAATATACATATATATATATATATATATATATATATATATATATATATATATATATATATATATATATATATATGCAGATATATATGCAGACTTACTGGTGAGTTTACTTCGATACTTCTGGAAATTACTCGGTACTCGATTTTCGTTAAAATGAAATAATAAAATTAGAGGCTTAATTTTTGACAAATATTTCTCTAAAATAAGTGAAATGTGGATATTATATTCTCTAAGCACCCCACGCTGTTTATTTTGTACCTACCTATGTATTATGTATTGATAGCGTGCTGATCCAGAAGAATAAGCATGATTATATTAACCTTTGAAATCTTTGTAATAAATAAGACCGAACTCTTTATCTCAAAAATAATAAAAACAACTGCAAATATTTTCCTTTAATTAATAAACATTTATCATTCATATACTTTTACCACTAGACTAACTAGCCATTTTCCCGTTTTCATCATAGTAATAGATTAACACGAAATTCCTTCGCGGGCATTTTTCGAACAAAAAATCTAAATGGAATTTTGATTACTCTTTGGATAAATGTGTAATAAAAACAAAGCCATTGAAAGCCTAATTAATGAATATTCATAAAAGCTTCGTATTTCAATCTGCATATCTGCCCACCCAAATCAAACAAAAAATACTAAAAATATGTATGTATTTTTCAACAGTTTTCAATCTAATAGTCCCAATTTTAGTATTCTTTCAATCGTGAATTTCATAAAATTGCAGTGACGACTTTTGTTTCCTGCTTTATGACGTCACATGTTTTAATTACACTGTTTTGTTATGGGAAAAGGATTAAAATTTACTTTTAGGTATAGGGATGTGCGTGTTACTAGCGCCCCCGTTACTAGAGCTGCCTGAATATGTAACTATAGGAGATTATGTCAAATAACAAAAGAGGCGCTTTATTTTATTTTTTGACGTGAACACGTATTTTAAATTAGCTTTCCTAGTGAGGGACGGTTCAAAACAGATGATAACAAATTTGGGGGATAAAATTTGGTATTAAAGCTACAGAACTATCATCAACATCCCAAATCTAATTACACCATTGGATATCTAAGGATTCAAAGATTTTGTTGAGCCAAGTGCGAAATACGATGTTTCGCAGGGATTGAAGAAGGAAGTGCCGCTATTTTAGGTAATTATGCTGCGTTACAAAATTTGCATATAGTATATCTTTTGACTAAGAGCAGCTAGAAGTTTGATTTCATTTTATTCGACAGCTCTTGTAAAGATTTACAATTGTGTAAGTAAAAAATAATTTTAATGCTTGTAGTAAATAAATATATATCGCGTTTAAGTGATAAAAATTGTTATCGATGAAAAAAAAAATCTTTCCAAAGTCAAATCAAAATACTAGGAACATATACCGTCTGAAAAGGATTTTAAATTTTAATAATGATACCCGTGAACCCCCATATAAAAGAGTTAAGAAGTGTCGAGTACGCAAAAAGATTAAGACGTCCGAACTGATGAACGACAGTACCTGTACGGCAAATGAAAAATGTTTATCATCGCAAAATATTACCCGTGTGTAGACGTATTCACGTAAACTATACCCAGCTGTGTCCATGACACAGCCACAACCCTAAATTTCTTATAAATTAAGTGACGAAAAGGGAGAAAGAAAGACAATCTATAGTTCATTTATATACGGCGAATGTCAATATTTATAGGAATTTATTTAAGATCGTGCGCAGAACAAATGGATATTATAATTAAAATCGGGTTTAAAAGCATAAAACGCTATAAAAGTTTTGAACCTCAAACCGTATTGACAGAAAATAAATTAGTTTTACCATAACATATAAAAAAATATTGATTACTAGCTGACCCGGCAAACGTTGCTCTGCCTTGCCTGCTCTACTCTTATTTTTTTCTATATTTTCTCACCTTTTAAGTCTTCCCTGGACTTCAACAATTAATTTAAAACCAAAATTAACTAAACCGGTTTAGCCGTTCTCGGTTTTAGCGAGATTTACGAACAGCATTTTCGCCGTGTTGGTCCCGGCCTCCTTTGTAGAATAGGCCAACTGCCGTTCTGCCAGGCATGTCGTAAAAGGCGACCGATTGGCTATCGAGTCACTACCATCGTGGCTACTAGGTGGTAGAGTTCTGCATTGTCTCGCCCGGGTCTGGTACCACCGCCTTACCTATTCCTGCCGCAATAGCGTCAGTTCTAGTCGCTGTCGTGTTCCGGTTTGGAGGGTAAGGTAGCCGGTAAACTTATGCATGTGGCATTATACCTCGCCACAAGATAGCAACGCACCATTAACATCTTTGGTGTCTATAGGCGATGGTTGACTCTTTCCATCAGGAGACCCATCTGCTTGTTTGCTATCTTATGACATAAAATAAAAATACAGCAATTGATTTTTATATATATAGATATATAGATTTGATACGTCATCCATCGTAAAATCTGTATATTAATACGTAAAGGAAAAAATTTGGATCCCTTAAAGCAATTGGGCGAATGTAGGAATGTGATATTTGGCACAATTAAAGATTATATTGCGCAGGACTGCAGAAACCTAATATTTATAAATATGTGCGATGCGATGCGTTAGAAGATTGATTTGTGTCTGTTTGTGACATATACGAAAATACACACACATGTATATTATTTTCTTTACATCTAAAGGCAGTTCTCAACCTCAAAAGAGATTTTATCGATTAGTGAATGGTCGAATTTCGGCTACAGGCGATCGTTTGTATAATAAATTGGAGGTGGTGTTTGCATAATTCATAAACCTCGGTAATATTAAGACCCTATCAAACAAGTGTAAATGTAAGTTCTCTAGGTTGTTTCCAAACGCACACAAACAAGCACAATTAATTTTACTTAAAGGTAGATGAAACACTTTATTTTACAATAACTTATATATAATAACATTTATTTACATGTTACTATTTGTTAACATAATTTTTATTAACATCCATCCCGAAACAACACGGGAGCACGTCATGTACGCGAAATAATTCACTTGACGAAATCAATTCAAGAAAACTTAAAGACGTTATTGATGAGCCGAATTTTCCTTCACTTGGACCATTAT
Source organism: Apodemia mormo (assembly GCA_036924255.1). Classification (NCBI taxonomy): domain Eukaryota; kingdom Metazoa; phylum Arthropoda; class Insecta; order Lepidoptera; family Riodinidae; genus Apodemia; species Apodemia mormo. The sequence continues at coordinate 14,675,444 of JAUPFN010000004.1, read as the reverse complement.
TATCATTTTAATTTAACAAACCAAAAATGAATGTAGGAAGCCCGAGGGAATTGTGCGTGTTTCCGCTCGTACAACTTATGTTTTTATATGTACAAATGGTTATTATTCATTTACATTACATATTCTTATTTACTCAGTATAATGCCACATTTAAATTATAAACCCTAGGGCAACACATGGAGTTATCTACCTACTTCTTGTGTAGGTAAAATTACTTAGGAAAATATTAACATTTTTACTGTGAGTTTAAGGAGAAACATTCTGTAATTTTCCTTCACTTGAAAAATTATTAACATTTTGATTTAACTAACCAAAAATGAATATGCCTCAGGGAATCACGCGTGTTCCCGCGTGTACAACTTTTATTTTTATACGCTCAAATGGGTGTATTCATTTATATTGAATATTCTTATTTACTCAGTAGACAGTCATCACACTAAACGTATTCAAATTATTCAGCCTAGGGTTGTTGAAGTTATCTACCTACCTCTTCTGATGGAAAATCACTTGAAAAAACATCTTTACTCTGATTTTATGTAAAAATAGTCTGCAATTTTCGTTGAATTGAAAAATTATCAAAATTTAATTAACAAACCAAAAATGAATATGCTCCAGCCCAGGGCAACAAATGGAGTTACCTATAAACCTTTTCTGATGATAAAATAATTTTCGAAGACTTTTTACTGTGACTTTCTGCAGAAGTATCCTGTAATTTTCCTTCACTTGAAAAAATATTAACATTTTAATATAACAAAGAAAAATAAATGTGGCCGCGGGAATCACGCGTATTCCCGCTTGTTCAACTTATGTATTTATGTGTGCAAATGTTTGTGATTCAGTTACATTACATATGTAGCGCATCTTAATTATACAGCCTGGGGCAACAAATGATGTTAACTACCTACATTTTATATTAGTAAAATCATCTGGGAAAATATAAACATTTATTCTGTAACTTTATGCAGAAACATCTTAATATATCGTTGAGAGCATCAAATTGAAAATGGAGCTCCAGCTAAGGTGCGTAAGCTCATAAAGCCTATGCTGATATTCCAGAATGTTCAGACGCACAAACACATGTTCGTTGCATGATTTTTTAACATTACCCGATGCTCTAGGTGTTTAAAATAAAGTTCATCTGGCACTAAGTGCAACTTGCAGAGACTGAATTTATTTTCACCAAATTTTAATAAACAGTTTTGAATATACCTATGCACGTAAGAGTTATATTTTTAAAATAATTTGTTTTATTTATAAGTTTGTCAACTCATCTTACTTGATAAACAGATATATTTTCCTTAATAAATAGACCATTTGCCTTTTTGTCAGAAAAGTCATAAAATGTGAACAATGTTCCCCATGTTGGTTCTGGGCTTGTTTGAAGAATAAGCCAACTGCCGTTCTGCCAGGTAGGTCGTAAAAGACGACTGATTGTTTATTTGAGTCACTACCATCGTGGCTACTAGGTAGTAGAGTTCTGCATTGTCTCGCCTGGATCTGGTACCACCGCCTTACCTATTCCTGCCGCAATAGCGTCAGTGCTTGTCACTGTCGTGTTCCGGTTTGGTGGATAAGGTAGCCACTAAACTTATGCATGTGGCATTAGACCTCGCCACAAGATAGATAAGTCGAGTGTTTAGCGACCCTGACTACGCAATCAACGGGGCTCGGGTTCGATCCCCGACGGGGACAAGTATTTGTGTGATGAGTTTTTATTTCCGGGTTTGGGTGTTTATTATGTATGTAAAAGTATTTATATATGTATATCTATGTATTAGTATCGTTGACTAACATGAATGAATGAATGAATGAATACTCTTTATTGCGCACCAAATTTAACAAAATAGATTATGTAAAATACTTATAGCTAACATCCATAACACAAGTAAATAATTTGCTTACTTTGGGGTTAGATCAATAAGTGTAATTTGTCCCGTGAATATTTATTTTATATTTATTTATAGCAACGCACCAATAACACCTTTGGTGTCTATAGGCGATGGTTGACTCTTTCCATCAGGAGACCCTTCTGCTTGTTTGCTATCTTATGATATAAAAAACGACTAGGTAGTAGAGTACTGTAATATCTTGCCTGCTTTGTACCATCGGTTTGTCTTTTCCTGAGGCAATAGCCTTAATATTTGCCACTGCTATTTTTCGGTTATGAGGATAAGGTAATCGTTAAACTCAAACTCATACATAATGCACTATGAGACTAATGAAATAAACATCACCTATATAGGAGAAAGATATTATTTGTAAGTTACCACACACTAGTCACACAGAAGTGTGACGATGTTATGCCACATGCATAAGTATTTTACTGGATCACAATAGTGACCATGTACCAACCTGGTCTCTATCGTAAGCCAGTTAAGATCTAGGCAAGATGTCACGATGCTTGTGATATATTTAGTTTTTGAGCCTTATGTCCATAATCGCAAAAAATAAGAAAATCTAAAAGTGCACGCCTCATAACGCTCGTTTAATTTAAAAATAATTCGATTAATTTAACATAACGAACATAACGCTCGTTTAATTTAAAAATAATTCGAATGTGAATTATGACATATCGATGCCGTTAAAAAATTGTCAAATATTTCAAGTTAAATGTCACGTAAAACGTTAAATATTTAATGTAACCGTGGTGAATCTATACATATATACATCTGGACGTCCACGATTTTTAACTTCCCGCTACGTATATAGATAAGGAAGTTACTGATTTTGCCCCGAATTTCAAAGATTGAGTTTTCACCAGATCTCTACGTTTTGAGGTCCTAGGAATCTTTTCCGACTATTTTCACGATGACTGAATGTCTGTATGTAATGTATATGTGGTGTGTATATCATATCACAACTTTTGAACGGCTTCACCGATCGAAACGCGGCATTCGATTGGGTTTTGCTTAACTGAGACTTCTTGAAAATTTGAACCGATTCGAACCAAAAGATTTTTAAGAAATTTTGATAGCTAATTTGCTGATTTATTTAGAAACTAGCTGACCCGGCAAACGTTGTTCTGTCATTTTAATTAATTTTTCTTTGCGCATTTTCCACTCAGAAATCTCTCTTTGTCGTGTCTCCTCACTTCGAAAATACTTCCCTAACAGCCACAGCTAGTCTTGCAATCCTTGGAATTGACATATCGAGCAACGTTCAATTCCGTGGTCACTTGGAAGGTAAGGCCAAATTAGCCTCAAAAAATCTGGATGTTCTCAGCAGAGCCAAAAAGTATTTCTCACCTGCCCACCGCTTACAACTTTATAAGGCGCAAGTCCGGCCTCATATGGAGTACTGCTTTCCCAGTACATGCTCGTTCCTTTTGTACGTAGAGTGGCTTGAATCATTGACCACACGACTATTTCTGATCCGCTTGATTCTTTGGAATTACGTAGTGGTGTGACTTTGCTCTGCATCTTCTATCAGATCTATCGTGGGGAGTGTTCTGAGGGACTGTTTGGATTAATTCCTGTCGTAAAATTTCACAATCGGACATCGTGACAAAATTCAAAATTTCATCCTCATCAGCTCGATGTCTCAAAATCCACAACTGTACTATTATCGAGGCACTTTTTCTTCGAACTACTCCTCTGTGGAACCAATTACCGGCAGAAGTTTTTCCAAACGGATACGACTTAGGGACCGTCAAGAAAAGAGCCCTACTCTTTCGTAAAAAACCGGCAACGCAACTGCAATCCTCTGATAGTTTAGTTTGTCCATGGGCGGCGGTGATCACTTACCATCAGGTGAGCCTCCTGTCCGTTCGCTTCCTTTTTCTATAAAAAAATAAATAAATAAAAGAATTATTTGTACATAATTAAAAAAGACTAAAAATGTTGACTGGCTAGTTTCATGCTGTCGGTTTTCCGTGACAGCGTGCGTGCGCATCGTAAAAAATTGCTCTCATCATTTTTCCCTAACGCCCCAAAAGAAGTATTAACTTCGAAATCGTCAATCATCTATTGTAATGTAAACATTGGCTTAACGTCGAAAATGTGCAAGTATTCGATAAAGTAACGCTTTTAAAGTAGATTTTATTTACAAAGTTAATATTTGCAAATGGTTAAATACCGCGCGTGCAGCTTGCTTGCTTAACGTAGTAATTAATTTTCTTTTTTTGTTGGTACGTTGTCTAAACAAGCTAATTAAATTCTGGGGGGATTTTGGTAAAGATTCATTTTCAGGGTTCATTATTCAAATGAAAAAATAATATCCTGTTTTGTAACAAAGGATAGTCAAAACTCATTCTCTATATGAAAATATATAAGAAATCAATATGTGTCCAAAAATTCAAAAACTATACTTTAGTTTGACATGATATTTGTTCACAACAAAAATACATTATTTTATATATTTTCAAAGCATTTATTACCGAGCCATCGTGAAGAGTGGTATATATACAGACTGACTGGTGACTTACCTTCAATATTTAAGGACGTGAAATTATATATATATATATATATATATATATATATATATATATATATATATATATATATATATATATATATATATATATATATATATATATATATATATATATATATATATATATATATATATATATATATATATATATAATAGACGGATCTCAATAAAATACCATTAGAAAGATATACTATTCAGAAAATGATCATGGGTCACGCGTACGAAGTCCCGAGTAACAGCTAGTATCTGATATCATGCAAAAATCAATACTACACGAAGGGAAAATTACATTTTGACGTAAATGGTAAGCTTTCTGCTTATACAAGGTTTGGTGTTCCAATAATCATATTCTATAGAGACTATAACAATAATGCCGTGGACAAATACATGTTAATAAATTAACTATTCCGTAAATAAACTGACCTATTTAAGTAATTGGACCCAAGTATTGTTTTCTCCGACATAGTTACGTACTATTAGTGCATTTGACAGGATCAATACATAGTTTACCTGCAAAATAATTGTTTCCATTGATACTCAATTTAAACAATCCAAATTAAATAGCTACGTATAACATGTATATTGTATAGTATAAACTTAATTAACTTAATTTTGCTACATAAGCGATAATTTGGAAGCAGAATGAAACCAGTCTGTAAAATACTACCTATTTATTTACATGTAGTACATCAATCGTTTTTTGTCACCTGTGTTATATATATATATATATATATATATATATATATATATATATATATATATATATATATATATATATATATATATATATAACAAATGTTGGTTCCTGTCAAAAATCGAACCCGAGCCCCGTCGATTGCGTAGTCAGGGTCACTAACCACACGACCAACGGTACGATCAAAATTTCATTCAAATTTTCCGAAATTAGCGTTTATCAATTAGCGTTATAATAACCCAATCGAATACTATCAACCGCTATTTTCAAGATCTGATGAAACTTCGATCAAGAATAACAAGATTCAAGATCGCGGCTTCAAATGTGGCTTCGTTAGCCACAAGAGCACAAATAAATGTGTGGTCTTATTTGAGTTTAGTATCGACCAATCACTGACAACTCGCGGACGTGTCAAAATGCCTCAGCGACATTTTTCTTTGTTGTTTTTCGTTATTCGAATTTTCCCAAGCACGGGGTGAATGCTATAACACAAAAATAATTAGAAAATCTATCGTTGTTTTACAAAGGGAATCAATGTGCACTTTCCAATCGCAATAGTTGTCAATTATATTAATAGAAATTTTGTATATTTATTATGTTCTATATTTATGATGTTAAATAATGTATTTGATTTTTCAACTTTATTGCTGTAACATGTTTGAAATTCAATCATTTTTGTTTTAGTGAAGTCACTTTTTAACCATTCTGAAACTTCAAGTAAGGTTTCAGTTGTTTCTTACACTTAATGAATTTTATTTTTAAATTTAATTAGGAGTGTAATGTTAACTGCAAATAAGAATGACTAATGTTGGATAGTTTACGGAAGGTCAATTATATAAATTAAAAAAAAGCAAGGGTTCTAAAGTGCTTCCCGTGTCCCCGCGTGATATTTCAAATCACTACAGCGATAATTTGAAGTATATATATTTTCTACTTTTTTGAAATTTCAATACACTGTTTTCTATTTTCTAAATAACTTTGTATCCACATTGTAAATAATAAATTAATTAATTTCATAAGAATAGTAAGTATAATTGGCCATTTTACACCGCGGTCATAATTGTCGTACCAAAAAAACTTATACATTTTTAAATAACTGAAAAATATTTTTTACAAATGTTTCGAGAAAATGGCGTGATACGAAATTTCAACGCTCTATATTATCGTCATTTTATGTCATATACAGGTAAAAAGAAAAAAAGTACATAATATTTTTTTAGTTATTTAAAAACTAAAAAAATATTATGTTAAAAGAAGACAATAAAAGTTTGTCGACATTCCTATTGTCTTTTCATAAAACTAGTTCATAGTGTTAAATAAGTGTTATAAATTTTATCAACAAAGCGACTTCATGAATTCATTGTTCTAAAATATTCTTTTTCTCGAAGTAAGATGAAATAAATAAAAACTATTTATTATATATGACAGAAACTTATCCGATATTTTCATCACGTCAATGGATATTTTTAAACGTTCCGATGTTTGTAAATTTTTGAATATAGAATAAGTAGGCAAACATTGTCATGAAAGCTGTATTATACGAGTATCTAAATACCTAATACTTCATGAACATTGTAACTCACGCCATATTTTTGGGCTGCGTTTATATGCAACGCTGTATCTTGATCGAAGTGATGAAAACTTAATTTTCGAAAATCGGGTTGATGCTTTTTTAGCGGGAAGTTAAAAAATATATATTTATATATTTTTTCCAAATTAGTATCAGAAAAAAAAATATACTGCAATATTATGGTAAGAATATTAATTTCTGCTAGCGATACTCTTGGTGCAAAATCGTAAATATCCTTTACAGGGCAGCTGAAAAAAAAAAGAATGGGTAATTAATGGTTAATTCTTTTACTGTATTAGCAGCTAAAACTCTATTGTTGGATGACTACTGTGGTGAATCTCACGGTAAAGCTTATTTTTTTAAGTTTTCTTGTACAGTAACTTATTCTATAAACAAGTATTTATAGATTAACAATGCTAATTAAATCGGAACATTTATAAGAAGAACGAGTTTATTTAATAAACGATTAGATAGATTCTGCATGTCATAGGCAGTAAAAATATTTTTGTAATATATTACTATCTATAAGACTATCGTTTCTAATATTAAAATGAAAATGCGTTATTTCCAATTTATTCGAGTAACATCCGATCATTTGTACAAATCGATTGGCTTTTGCTATTGGTCCCACTCACAAAAACATATATAGGTCCCACTAGTTGTGATGGGTCAAATAATTGACACTTGACAAATGACATTAAGCACAAAATCATTCGCTTTACCCGGTAAATGTGAATTCTTCTTTCTTGTCGTTTCGTTTTGTTTTTTAGTAAGGACTCTGATATACGTATATGATAATTTATTACATTACATTAGCATTTATGAAAATTTAGTTTTTGCCATAATAACAATATGAGTGTTAGCTCCACCTATACCTAATACTTCATGGTTAGGATCATATCCCGTTTAAAAACTTAGCACAAAACAAATTACATGAAATTCTTCTTTGCTTTGTGATCGATTCCGTGGATTCCCATTGATAGAAAGAGAAAGTAAATTTGATATACCTGTTTATATAGTTAAACCAGTACCATTTTTCAGTTTCTTCCTTTAATTTTCTTCTTCATAAGAAAATTAGAGATAGTATATATAGAAGGTAGGTGTTCTGGCTGTGCACTCTGCTCGCCCAAAAGCCCGGTGACGCAGTAACGGCCTATAAGGTCAACTGTAATAGCCATTTCGAAAAAACAGAGAGTAGGTGGGCTAAGCAAAAATCATAACGTCGATAGAGATATCGACGCGATGATTTTTGCTTGGTCTGCACACTCTGTGTATACTATCTCCATGGTTGGCAGACTATAAGATAATTTTTCCATATTTTTGTTTCAATACTGCTTGAATTATTTTATCGACACTGCAAATATAATTTTATTTATTGCTCTGGGCTGTAAAGCTCGTTCTGTTTTTCATCATAAAGAACAAACGTACTATAATTTAAATACGCTATTTCACTAAGTGAATGAGAAAATGTAATGTAAATGAATAACAATCATTTATAGATATAAAAACATCAGTTTCAGAAGCGGGAATATGTGTGATTCCCACAGGCTACATTCATTTTCGGTTTGTTAATTTAAAATTAAAATGTTTCATATGAAGGGAAAATACAGCACGTGAATAACGGTTTTAAGTTGAACGCATTATTTTGTAACCCTAATTAAGTTACTTTGAACACTGAATATCGTCGGCACTTGGTAAAACTCCATGTTAACTTATATTTATATCGCATTAAAAGCACTTGTACTGTTTTACTTGACTTTTTATTTATTAAAACCATATTTTTAATACGATATAAATATAACCTAATTAAGTTCCCATTGGATTCTATTTATGTAATATTTTCAGAAATTGCCAACTTACATAGGCTTTATTTTGAAGTTTTAATCACAGTAATTAAAAACATAATATTATATCAAGTAGAAATGTTTTGTAATAAGTATTAAAATAATAAAGGGTTGATTATTCCTGACTAATACATTGATACTCAAATCCAATAATGATTTGAAGATAATACGAAGGCATTAGTATTAAAATAACAAATTGGGCGGCTTTACCCGCGTGATGTTTTTTTTCATGGACGATTGCACTTACATCTATTTCAATAGTAAAAACTATATATATATATATATATATATATATATATATATATATATATATATATATATATATATATATATATATATATATATATATATATATATATATATATATATATATATATATATATATATATATATATATATATATATATATATATATTACTTCGTATGTATATTATCTTCTTATCTCTTTATTTTAAATGATAATACCCGTTAGCTTACAAACCTAACACCGTAGAAAGTTTTTAGAGTTTCGAAAGGAGATTTACTCCAATGTTGAACGCTGTCGCTCTTGGAACAGATTGTAGACAGAGTAGTTTTAACACTGGAGTGAGGGGAAGGGGCACGTCTTGGAAGATTCTGTTTATATTATTTCTCAGTTTAACGTTTAGCATAGGAAAAGCAATTATTTTGGCACAGGAATTATTCAGACAAACAAAATTGCACAGGAATTATTCAGACAAACAAAACAAAATTGTATAATATGTTTTCTTGTTTATTAAGTCCTCTTTGAAAGAAAATCTGGTTAGTAGAGGGAAGGATAAACGTCACTAATATCAATGACTACATGATTACACCAAAAGCGGATCATGAGGTTTATACAAGCGCGGCAAAGTAACGTAAAGGGGGTTGCTTGCATACTGTTGAGGCTTTGAACCAAATATAAGTCATTTATATAGAGCTGGATAATTGGCATAAAGGGTAGCTCGTCAGATTTCCAATAATAGCCCATACCTGCAGGTAATCTCTTCTTAATTAAAAGAATTTTAATCCGCAACCGAGAATTTTAAGACATTTGTTTGCAACTTTGTGACCCTCCCACTCCCTTACGTTACACTCAAATCATTAGACTAATGTATACCTTAATCTAATGCGCTTCAGCATTTTCATCTCACTGTTTTTTTATAGTTTTGAAAATCTGCATACGCTTTCTCTACTACTGCACTGAAAATTATTACATAATCTTTTATTTTTCCTATCATCTAGTCTACAAAATCCGATAGGTCTCCCGCCGTTCAAGTTAATCCCTATTTAGCATTTTGGGCTCCCTTACTTTAGTGTCTTACAAGGATAAACAAAATGTATCTTTGCGCCCGTGTCACCTAAAAGGTAGGCAGAGGTGCAACCTGTGCACCTATGATTAGCCGAAGATAACTACTTAATCCCACCAAGTAATAGGTGGCAAGCATATCGCCAACCGGGCACTTACATTGGGTAAGTCTTAGCACTTTCTTTCTGTGCGTTTCAATAGAACTCTTTTAGCTCCACATTCAGACCCTCGTTATCATGAATAGTAATTAAACTTAGTATGTACTTATAGCAACAAGACTGTTGAGATAATACTAGGCTGTTTTCTTAAACACCTTCATCGGAGAGTTCTAGTCTCTCATGCTCCAGCCTATATCGTGAGATTAGCTGGATGGTACCATTATATTGTATTACTACTGAACAAGTTTGCCAAGTTTTAGCGCAAAGAGAAATCAAAAAATCTCCGAAAAATGGCCTCAAAATCTGTAATTTATATACGAATATTGCAAGTCAAATAGAAGCTGATGATCTTCAAATGAGGATCTAGCAGCATCATGTTGAGGTTACCATGTAATTACAATATCATTGAAGGAACAGAATACAACATTTATTATCGATAAACCCTTTACAATTTACTTAATTTCTTTCTTTAATTTGAAAAGAGCTGATGATCTTAAAACGGCTGAACAGATTCTATTGAATCATATCTAAGAACTATTCCGCAAAATAGGGCTTTCTTTAAAAAAACGCAACCAAATGATAGCACGGACAGACACACAGATACGCACATACACAGATACACACTTGAAATATAACACCCCTCGTTTTTGCGTCGGGGGTCAAAAACGATAGTTCGAAAAGATGTATATTTTTTTCAAAATGGTGAGCTATTTTTGATCTTTCGAATGGCATTCAGTGCAATTTTTGAACTCTAAATTGTTTTTTGTAAATTCTAGAACTCTAAATTGTAAAACACATACACACACACATACACACACACATACACACACACACTCACACACACTTATCGTGAAAATAGTTGAAAAAGGTTTCTAGGACCTCAAAACGTGGAGATTCGATTAAACTCGATTTTCAAAAATCGGGGCAAAATCAGAAACATCCTTATCTACATATGTACTGGTAAGTTAAAAATGATGTGTAAAGTTTATCCAGTGCAAACAAAAATTACTTTAGATATAAGCTTTTTAATATAGCTAGCTATAACGCCATGATAAGAAAAGAAATTGTGTTGATAAATTGGAAGTTATCTTTATCTCTTTGTATATTGACATAGTTTTTGTTTGTCTACAAATAGAAACAAAAGATAATATTCGGTGAAACAATAATAAAAAATATCTTCACTCATTTTTAGTATTATTTTCTAGTGAGTTTGTCATCGAGGTTATTAGGTTCGAATCGTCCGTTACTGCCATACAAATTTTCGGTAGGTAGTTTTAGGCCCAGACCATAGCGAGAAAATGCAGAACACATATTAGGCACGATGGTAGTGACTCGTATCCAGCCAATCGTTCGTCTCTTACGAACTGACTAACAAAATGGCATATTTTTCAAAGGGAGTTCTGACCAATACAGGGGAAAATATAAAAAAATTAACTTCCATGTGTTTTTGTCTACAAAACTCAAGAAAAGAACGGCAGGAATGGGTAAGGCGTTAGTAACAAATTGCTGAACCTTGCAGTCACAGTGATAGTGACTTGTATAGCCAATCTTTTGTTACTAACTGCCTGGCAGATGGACAGTTGATCTTATTCGGTTTTATTTAATAAAGCAGGATTTTGCCCGATATTGTTCAAATTGTGCAAATTAAATATACTTACACTGGTATGGACGAACTTGCACAGGAAAAAAAATAGCGGGTAAGACGGGTTAAAAACTCGGACATTCAGTCTTCTGCAGCGATCCGTTCATCACACATTGGCCTCCGTTAAAAGTAACTTATATTTGAATAATACAGAACGTGCATACGTAATTTAAGGTACATGCATTTGTTAATTTATATTTCTTTATGAGAATTGAAATATATAGTGTTAGAATTCGAATGAAAATAATAAGGTTATTAGAATAGTAATTAATTGTTTGTCATATTGAGCATTGTAAAGAAAATATACTAATGTAATATAAATTGATTACGTACTCATAGTTTTAATTAGTAAAGGCAGTTCCTAATATTTAAGGCAATGGCCGTTGTCTATATGTACTAATATATCTTATTCTCATGTGTGAGAGAGCATATTTAATTACTAAATGTAGGGTATAATTCCCTACACTCTATAATACTTTAAAAGGAGCCCGGATTATCCTTATGGTTACATTAATACATGAAGCTAAGAAAAACGGTGGAATTGATAAGAAATCTCGTATGCTGAAATATTTTAATTTGGTTGACATTGATAGATGAACCTGATCCATCACATAATTCCGCTTGGAAGACCTAAGTGTAGATATAGCTGCGTTCTTAACTTTTGTACTCGTGACTCATAGTTCCTTTTATCGCCTGTTCGAGTGGTAGAATGGAAGTATCGATTGTGACCACTTTACAAGTTCTGATCTATTTAATGTTGTAAATTTGGGTAACAAAATAAACCAAATAACCGTTTCCGTAAATAGACAACAGTATATTTGCAACAAACATACTGTCAAAAACAATATACAAAGATATTTAGTAGATAGGATAAACAAGTAACAAACAAACAACCGACTAGCTTCGCTGCAAGGTCAACCTTTCACTTCAGACGGCCGTGGGAAGTGAAATGTGTTTTTATAATAGAATTAAATTACGTTGCTCGATGTTAATGCTTCACCCTTCATAGAGTGAAGTGCTATTCGACTCTCCTGAAGATGCTTCGGTTGCGAAGTGAAACGTGCGTTGAGTACATAACTTGTGTATTACTACTTTGCCTAAGTTTGCCCTATTCCTTACATTACCTTTCATTTCTGTTGCATCACGGCAGTTCCATGTAACATTTTGCGGAAATTTGCAAATTAAATACCGTTATTTCTTCTTTAAATATACAAAGACTTGAAACAATAATTATCAAATGAGAAGTTTGAAAGAAAGAATCTCCGTGTTTGTCCGGACACTCTTTGAAGAATAGACATATTTCAGTTCTTCCAGCCAGGTTCAAATGGTGACCGATTAACTATACGTGTCATTACTATCTTGGCTACTAGATGGAAGAGTTCCGTAACGTTTAGCTTGGGTATTTGGTAGTTTGGTAGACTACTAGACTTGTGTATGTAGCATTGGTATCTCGCCACATGGATAGCAACTCACTATTAACATTTTGGTGTCCATAGGCGATGGTTTCTCTTTCCATCAGAAGAGCCATTGTTTGTCACGGAACCTACACTTTATTTTCGAAAAACTTCCTGCTGCTCCTCTCACAAAACGTTAAAAAATGTCATAACTAAAAATATATAGTACACCATGAAAATTCACACTAAATATACGAGTATTTAAGTTATCTTTTACGCTGAACTATGCAATCTATATAAATATTATAAATGCGAAAGTTTGGATGGATGGATGTTTGTTACTCAATTACGCAAAAACTACTAAACAAATTTGAATGAAATTTAGTACACAGGTAGATGATGACCTGAAATAACACATAGGCTATTTGTTAACTTGAAAAAAAATAGATGATCCCGCGGGATTCACGAAAAACTTTTATAACGAATCGGGCTGCCCGCGGCAGCTAGTGAATACATATTTATTACGATGTCGTAATGAATAAATGTTGATTTAGAGACGCATTACAATAACTCATTATAATGCGCCTCATATGATAAAACCACGATTATTACAGTTTCCTTAAAATAATTTACCACATAATGTACAATGTACAACAAACAGATGACAATATCGATATTATAAAAAATAATAGTGTGGCCTACGGGTTATAACTAAACTTAGGAGACATAGTAATAGTTCAACATTCGAAGATCTCCAAACGTAACTTAATTTGGATACGTGAAATGTACCGATATTTCGATGCGCATTAAACACATACATACTTTCTAAGTTCAAGTGAAAGTCAATTTACTAGATATTTTTTATTTAGTTTTGTAAGGTGTATTAAATCCAGTCTAGTTGTTGTTATTCCTAAAATTTGCCACCTACCTAGTTAGTTAAACTTATAGTACATATTTTGGCCTTTCAAGAGATGCCCAGCAATAGGTAAGTCAGAAATTCTGCAAAATATGTAAGTAAAAAGTAAGATTTACTCTTGCATTCTCCTTTTTCAAATATAAATTCGACGTGTATTTTTTTCTTTATTTAGACAATGCATAACTTTTTACAGATTAGTCCAACTTTATTATTTTTTATCCACACAAATGGGACCACACGTCATTTAATTATTTTTTTAATTTCAAACAAGGGATAATTGATTATTCACTCACTGATTTTAATGTGTGACCACTTATTTCTTTTCACAGAATAATCCGATATTGATACAATTTTGCTTTTACTGGCTAAAAACCCCGATGATTGTCTCATATAAGTTTTGTAAAAAACGGTTTGAGGCTGTGCCATGGACACAGCCATATATGTTTGACGTGAAAATATCTACGTAACGGATTATATTTTTCGGTATCATTTTTTAGGGTTCCGAATTAAACTAGCAACCCTCATAGTTTCGCTATGTCGGTCCGTCTTTCCGTGCGTCTGTCCGCCCGTCCGTCCGCAGTCTAGCTCAGAGATCCCTAGTACTAAAAAACTGTAATTTGCCATGAATTAGTCACGGCATTTTTTTTTTAGGTTAGCTACATATAAAGTGGGGATGTTAATTTTTTCTCGTATACACCATAATGTGGGATATCGTTGAATGGGTTTTTAAAAAATGTTTTAAGTGCTTTAAAATGCTAATTTTTGCTAAGATCAAGGGTCCTCTCCCTTCTGTTTAAAAATGTTTTAAGTGCTTTAAAGTGCCAATTTTTGCTAAGATCAAAGGTCCTCTCCCTTCTGCCACCTAACAGTTGGTTTTGGGGTTGGGAAAAAATTCACAGTAGCAGTAAATAATATTAAAATAAAAGGAAAACTATTACGGCTTAGAAGGCTTTAAAAATGTTTGGGTAATAGCCGACCTACTTATAAAATATACTTGGAGACAGATTTGTAGGCGGATGAACTTGTGGTGTGGATATATTCGCCATGGACGTTTAATAGGTTAAATGTTCATAATATGAAACAATATTACAAAAGTTTTGTTGTAAGATAAAATGCACGAATTGATAGATGTGCGATTGATTGAAAGAATGACAGATACTTAGACGTCTTGTGTATTAGAAACAAAGCGTAAAGGTAGAGAAACCACTAGTCTCCATGGTGATAAGATGGCTCTGTAGTCTGGTGTGTCTACGATCATGCAGGCACCGGAGTAAGTATTTTTCTATTGTCACCATTAGCTTCTGGAGTGAAAAAATATTGTATGATTTATAATGGTATGACTAGGCGTTGGGTAGACGACAACACATTGCCCTGGTTCGATGTCAACATTGGCGTCAGGCAGAGCTAGCTGTGTGTTTTCAGCTCGCCTGTTCATCCTATATCTGGATATGTATCTCCAAAGATTCATTGAATATGGAAATACGCATTAGTGATCTGGTGGTAAGTTGCCTAATATATGCAGATGAAGCTGTACTTTTAGACTCAACTCCATCCGAGCTTTAAACACTAATCACAGTTATGAATGATGATTGTAAGAGGCTTACAACTAAAGTTCTAGTATTCGAAAGAGAACCAGACCGGATGTAAGAGTTGTGATCGATGATGTAGTGCTGGAACAGATGGATGAGTTTGTATATTTTGGATGTAATTTTAGCATGGATAGAAGGTACACCGCCGATGTCGAAAGAAGAGTGTGTGCAAAGAACAGAAAAAATTGAGCGTTAGAGAGATTGCTAAAAACACAATTTTAAGTCATGTTGCCCGAATTTCCCTGTATGTTCTTAGCCCAATGCTATAATTGTACAAGATATTATTAC
This sequence comes from Apodemia mormo, assembly GCA_036924255.1. Classification (NCBI taxonomy): domain Eukaryota; kingdom Metazoa; phylum Arthropoda; class Insecta; order Lepidoptera; family Riodinidae; genus Apodemia; species Apodemia mormo. The sequence goes on along the minus strand of JAUPFN010000004.1, from coordinate 14,659,612 downwards.
AAAATCCCTCTTTTTAGTAAGCCTTATTGTGATGGGCAACTTCGGAAACCTATATTGCGCGTGGCTCAATACTCACTTTACCAATTTATCATTCGTCGTACAGTTGCCGTCGTACAGTTGCCGTCGTTGATCGATTCGGGCGCCTTCATCTTATTACGTTCTAGGGACTTCTTCAGTCCTTCATATAGAGGTTCATGAGTATCATTAGATTGCTATTTAAAATCCCATTTAGATTGTATACGTCCCTTGTATCTTGACTCGGCGTTTGAAATATTTTATTGATCGATAAAATATCCTATTTTTTTTCACTTAAACGCCATATACTTACTATAAGTAAATCTTTATAAGAGCTGTCGAACGAAACTTAATTAAATGTCATAACTGCTGCTAGTAAAAGATATACTACTATATGCAAATTCAGTAACGCAGCGAAATTACTTAACAATTTCGGTACTTCCTCCTCTATCCTCCGCGTAGCTACGTAGTCCGCACTCATCTTTAATTTTTTTTTGATTCTTTGGTTATCTAACAGTATAATTAGATTTTGGATATTGACGATAGTTATGTTGCTATAATACCAAATTGTATCCCGCAATTTTGTTATCATCAGTTTTCTTGAACTGTTCCTCACTATGAAAACAAATTTAAAGACGTATTCACGTCAAAATTCCAACCAAAATGGTACGAAAATAGAGGGTGATTGGTTATTCACTCTGTATAACTACAGGCATAACTTTTCATCGGTTAATTTTGAGGTGAATACGTCTTTAAAATTGCCTTCAAAGGGGGGACGGTTCAAAAAATGGATGATAAAAAAATTGGGGATACAGTTTGGTGCTATAGCTACATAACTATCACTAACATCCAAAATCTTATTATACCGCTGGATAGCTAAAGAATCAAAGAATTTAAAGCTGAACGCAGATCACGATGACAATGACGATGACACGCAAGGAGTGGAGAAGGATGTGGTGCCATTTTTGGGTAATTTCACTGGGTTACATATTTTTTGATTTTGCCTAACATATTGATTAGGCTAATGAGACGGTAACTACTGACACTATTTCGGGGTATTCCCAGGTTGTATATTTCTATGACGACGTCTTCTTTACACTCGTTCGGCCGGCTAGGAGTGCATTGAAGATGAACACTAGTAGGTATATAATGTAGGTTACAGGTTACCTTTAACTTCCTTATTTGTGATTTTATCTGGCTCCGGGTCTGGGTCCGGGTCTGGGTCCGGGTCTTTTAATTATGTAAGTTTTTGATTATTTCACCTACTTTTTTGGTATCGATGGATAATAGCGGGTCACCCTCTGGTAGTAGCGCCTCCCTATGCTCTACTTCGTAATGAAAAATGTTACCATCGCAAGATGTTACCCGTGACGTAGATATATTCACGTAAAAGATGCACGGTTGTATCTACGATACAGCCGCAACTCGTTTTTTAGGGTTCCAAAGTATACTAGGAACCCTTATAGTTTCGTTATGTCCGTCCGTCCGTCCGCAGATTAATACTAGAACGCTTTAATTTGGCATGTATGTACATTTCATTTACGTCAACAAAGTGGTAACATAAAATCTTGAAAAATATTTTTTTTTAGGGTAGCTCCCCTTCATGTAAAGTGGGGATGTTAATTTTTTTCTAACGTATCGCGTTGTGTGGGATATCGTTAGATAGGTTTTTATAGAATATTATAGGTTTGCGAAAACAATTTCTCGATTAAGAGACTCGTTTGTGAAATATAAAGCCTTAAAGTGCTAATTTTTATTAGAGCCAACTATCCCTCCGCCCTCCCCCTTTGTCAGCTAAACGGTTGGTTTTGAGGATAGGAAAAATTCACAGTAGTATTAATATATAATGAATTTAAAAGGGAAACTATCATGGTTAAGTAGATTTAACAAGTTTACGAGTAATAGTCAAACAACTTACAAAATGTTGTGTAACAAATTATTTTCAATGGCATGCAAATATTTCGTTACTAGCTGTTGCCTGCAACTTCGTTCGCGCGGACTTCGTTTACTGCGCGCTGCTCCTCTCCTGTAGGTGATAGCGTGATGATATGTAGCCTATATGTTGACCCAACCTGTTAGTAATATTCATGCAAAATTTGAAGTAAATCCATGCATCCTTTTTGAGTTTACCCCGGACATACATACAGACAAACAGACAAAAATTCTAAAAACTATATTTTTGGCTTCGATGTCGATTGTATATCACGCTCCAAGTATTCTTTTAAAAAAATATTCAATGTACAGTTTTGACTTTCCTACGATTTTATTATATGTATAGATACTGGTTATAGATAGCACTACACAACAATTACATCACGCTATTATGTCTGTAGAATTTTATAATAGGTAAAAGTCTCTGCGTTCTTTAATTATTAATTTGTTCTCACCGATGATGATGATCCGATAACTCTGGCCAACGGTACACACGATCGCCGCCGGCGGCGACGACGACCCCTGTTTCGCCCATCGGCGAACCGACCACCAAGTTCAAGGGCAAGGATCAGCCGGCGGACAAAACAATGCCATTATTAGCCCTCTTATCGCAAATCACAACCCACGGCGTAGGGAAAAAATCATAGTAGTAGTAAATATAATGAAGTTATAAGGAAAACTATCACGGCTTAGAAGGCTTTACAAGTTTTTGAGTAATAGTCGACCAACTTAGAAAATGTACTTGGAGAAGATTTTATAGGCGGTGAACCTGTGGTGCGCATATATATTTGTCATTGACGTTTAATAGCTTAAACGTTCAAAGTATAAAACTATAAAATCTCTTCTTAGTCCGCATTATTATGATTGGCAACTTCGGAACCCTATTGCGCGTGGCCCGACACGCACTATACCAACATTTTTGTTAAAAAGATATTATAATATGAAAGTATGGACTAAGGAATATTTTACAAAATGAAATTCATCGTAAGATAAATAACACCTGATGTATGCAAGCTAATACATCTACTTTCTACTTTAATAATTTTAATCAAGTTACGCTTGAGGTTCCTTTGCATGAACGTGCGAAACGGAATACTTAATTATACTTAATTAACACTGACTAAATATAATGACGGGAATATATATTCGAATTTATGTCTGTCTGTATACGTGTTTAATAGTCCAAGTTTTCTTGACCATATTTACTAGTGTAACTTAAAAACTCATATACATTTGACCTCGCTATTTAGTGTTTTATCATAGGATAGAAAAAAACAAGCAAATATTTCTCCGGATAGAAATACCAAAGAAACTATATACAATACACACCAAACATATTTATATATTCAATATTTTATATTTTATTGCAATCGTAATTTCAATACTCTTGTTATATTATAAAATTATAAACAAGCAGATGGCTCTCCTGACGGAAAGAGACAACCATTGCATCGCCTGTAGACACCACAGATGTTAATAGTGCGTTGCTATCCTTGTGGCCGGGTCTTATAACCTAATGCTTAAGATTACCGGCTACTTTACCCTCCAAACTGGAATACGACTGAGACGAGCACTGACGCTCGCTTTACAAGTAAAGACTGAGCAGAAATAGGCAAAGCGGTGGTACCAGACCCGGGCAAAACAACGCAGAACTCTTCTACCTATAATAAATAATGCATGTAGTAACCCGTATATAACCCGTATAACCAATTGTTCGTGTAGCCAAAAGGCAGGGAAATAGATATATTAGGACAAACACATGAGCCTTAGTAGAATGTTGTGATATAAAATCGTAAAATTGGACCAATCTATTCATATTTAATTAATATTTATTTAAAATTTATCATTCATTAATTCCTCTATACTATGATACCATTTTTTAATGTAAAATATCTATAGGCGCAGATATAAACCAAATCGTTGGCGTGACGCTTGCCGTGGCGACGGATCGCTACGCTTTACTACTATGCGTTCCAACTGAGAATAGGACTGTCAGGATGACATATTGCTCCGCATTTTGCAACAAAATCATAAGTGATGAGTAAGGTGTGCAAATTATAAGAAAGAGATACTTAAAAATTGTTTTTTTCATTCTAATGGGTATATTTTTTATTTAGATTCCCAACAGATCATGTTATCATGTATTAAAATAAGGTGTAAAATAACTGACACGACTTTTATATATACATATATTATATAGATGAACGGCTAGACTGATAAATTTTACTCTTTTTTATTGATGAATATTATATTATTTTACGTTTTAGCCTATTCTGGACAAAGACAACCCAAAACCACAAAAATCGCAACAAAATTGGCCCTTGACTTACAAGTGGTGTAACTAAGACGACTTTTTAATATACATGTAGATGAACAGCTAGACTGATGTTTTTTTACTAATTTTTTATTGAAGAAAATGAGTTACTCAGTAGAGTAACTTAGTAGAGTGTACGGTGTGGCGACGTGTCACCATGCGCAACCAACTTCGCGACCCCGATGTTTCACATCTGCCAAGCGTCCCATGACGGCTCACTTTTTTATTAAAAAATTTTAATATATATTTTTTTTAAATTATTTTGTTCCGATTTCAACTTTTAAGGTAATTTCCTTCAACAATAATATAACAAAGAAAAACAAATTTTGTATATATATATATATATATATATATATATATATATATATATATATATATATATATATATATATATATATATATATATATATATATATATACAGTACCCGGCGATAAATATTGCACATCGACCTTTGGAAAGAGACAATCGGCTAATTTCAGCTTCGTAGAGCGTTATCTCTGTCGCACAAAATACAAACAGTCCGGTACCTATTAGGAGCTGTTAAAACAAGTATGATTTGCTTCTTTAATATTTTTATTCTTTGTATAAAATACACTAATTTTTCTATAAGTGATGGCTTTAGGTTGGGGTAAAATAAATTAAAAAAACATGTTAACATTATATTTACGTATTTAATTATTTTGGAACATTACAGCTTTAGTGTACATAATAAACACCATTATACCTATTGCTAAAATGAGACATTGCAATAAAAATAATAATAATTCTAATTCTCAATTACTTCCATTTCACTATCTGTGCTCTCAAAGAGGTCAATATCACTGCCACTATCAGCCGTATTTATCACTAATCTATCAGTGTAATTGTCTAAACTGTGTTGAATTCTTCTATATTCATTCTCACATTTGATTGCATGATCGCAAACCTTTTTCCACTCTTCAGCGCCGATCATGTTTACTTTTTCAGTCAATAATGTTTTTACTGTAGTTAAGTTCATACCCACATTTCTAGAGGCTACATAGCCTTTCAGTTGAGACCATATATTTTCAATTGGATTAAAATCCGGATGATATGGTGGCAATCGCAACACAGTGTGCCCATGTTCGGCAAGTATTTTGTCCACAGAAAACTCTGTATACCTCTCCTTGTGCTGACATATAATAGCGTAAATCTGGGTTTTTGTTAATTTTGGATCAACTGGAATTTCATGTCTGTTTAACCAGTTGATCATTTCCCGTTTAATGGTGTTTGAGTTGGGGGGTCTCTCAGCATACTTGTTGTGATAGGGTGCGTTGTCGATAACTAGAACAGAATCACTGGGTATATTTGGGATTAATTGGTTAACCAGCCATTTCTCATAGTTATCGTTATTCATTTCATTGTGATAGTCACCTGTAGTGTCCGTGGATTTATACGTTAAAAAAGCACCGGGTACAAAGCTTTTTCATTTCCCGCATGAACTATTATCAAACGTTGACCTTTTGAAATTGGCTTTTTTACTCCTTTTTTCTTATCGTCACTCCAAGATTTCCCTTTAGTGTGGGATGCATGTATATATGACTCATCCATGTAGACGATATTTTTTCCTGTTTCGCGAAATTTGCGTATTTTATCAAGGTATTCCATTCGTTTGAGACTAACGTCGTGCTTTTCCATTAGAATTTTTCGATTATCTTCCATTTTAGTGAACTGAAATCCCATGTCATGAAGTATTTTTCTCAACGTTTTTTCAGACCCATTGTAATTAATAGCTTCAGATAATTTAGCTTTTAATGATTTTATTGTTGGCAGTTCATTAAATCGTAAGTGAAAATCATACACCATTCTTCGAACAACATCGTAATCAAAATCGTCCATATCCAAACGAAATTGCTTTTTTGGTCTCCCTTTTTTTGGAGTGCTGAACTTAATTCCGGTCGAATGTGTTTCAGTACTGACTTCGTTTAATATATTGTTCAAAGTTCTTCTTGAAATTCCAGTGGCATTTGCAACTCGCTCTTGAATCTTCTTAAAATAACAACTTACATTTTCATCTACTTTTTTTTTAAATCTTTCAGCTTCGGTTACAAAGTATTTATAAACATTGTAGATAATTTCACGTGACTGATCTCGTAAAGGTTTCCCTCTTTTTCCGAAAGATGCCATATTACAACTTTAAATTATTTAAATTTGTGGGTGTTATCAACTCTAAATATATATTTTTGATCGGGACGCGACCGCACTCTATCGTACTTGAACAACGACTGACTAAACGTCACATAGGTAGTGTGGGACTGAGATAACGCTCTACGCAGCCGAAATTATCCGACTGTCTCTTTCCAAAGTTCGATGTGCAATATTTATCGCCGGGTACTGTATATATATATATATATATATATATATATATATATATATATATATATATATATATATATATATATATATATATATATATATATATATATATATATATATATATATATATATATATATATATATATATATATATATTAGGGTGATTCATTTGCGACAAACATTTTTTTTTTGGTGCTCAAGCAAAATTTTGTTCTACATATTGAAAAAAAATTTCCACCAAGTTAGAGCTCTTAATTCGAGTATGAAGTGCTTGCCGTTTTAATTTGATTTTTTCCCATTAGAAATGCATGTAAATATTTTTAATTTTTTTCAAATTTCTAATGCTTGGACACATTTAATGATATTGGCATTCTGATTGCTGAAATATATCCAGGATTCCACGCTCTTTAAATGACTTTTCGTTAATTTTAATGTCGCCTGCTTTAGTCCACTGGTACCATCTGTCAAAGTTATGTTTTCGAATAAAATGCACATTTTTTTATTTTTACAGCGAAAATTGATTGATAGATGGAAAAAATAATACATATTTTTATAAAAAATTAGATTCTCTTCAAAAAAGGTCGTAACTTAAGTCTCTCAGACTCATAGTTTTTAACTTGCAGTAACTTTTGTAACTAAAAATGTAGAAAAATGATAAAAAAATTACAAATTATGATGTTTAAATTCAAGTTTTTGTTTCAAATTTATTTTTTTCATTACATTGTCAATTTTACTTTTTGTACTTTTATACCTGACATGTTACACATACTGACATACAGACACACATACACACACAAATAAATAAATAACACAATAAGCGGGAAACAAAAAAGTGAATACAAAATTTTAATAAATTTGTAATTTATCATAGTTTATATTTTTATTAGAAATACAACCGAAAGAAAATGAATTGTTATTTTATAAACTTTAAATGACTTTTAAACTTTACTAAATATATCTTCACTAAGTTAGGTATTACTTTGTTGTTTGTTGTTGAATAAAGTTTTTATAGCTTATTATTCCTTAATAATAATACCATAGTCAGGGGCATTAACCACCTAGCCATCAGAGTCGTCAAATTATTCACTAGTTTGCGAAAGGGCTAGTCAGACAGGATTTCCATAGTATCTATGATACCTCTACACCTAGCTATTTTGCATGTTCATCTGATTTTTCTTACCAGGTTGAAGGAAACAAGCAAATGACGTCAGCGATCATGAGGAGTTTGAAGCCTTAAAATTAGCTGTGGTCACTTTTGAAGATCTCCACACAATGACAAATTCTGTAACTGTTTCGAAGACTTTATAGGTAACAGAAGATAACAAGAGCCAGTTCTGGGTGATCCTGAAGAGTTTTGAAGTAGAAATGCCACAATGACGCCTCAAACGGTCACTAGTCTTCAAGATTTTTAAAATCCAAATTTACATCTTGAACAGATAGAATTTCCTGAATCCTCGACAAGTAAAGTCCATAATGAAGAACCTACCTTGTTTGGTTCGGACTATTCGGATCAAGATCCTGATTATATACCAGACTCAGATGAATCGAAAGATTCTACTCCGCCTCCGACGCCACCATGTTCAAGGACGTGTTTTGATTCCGGAAATCCCAGAAATTTTAGAAAGAGTGCGTGAATATCGACAAAATGATGGCTTAGTTGGATATATAATGCTTTTTAGTTAGTAGTGTGTCGGAATGAAAAAACACTTACAAAATGACTAGAAAACAAAGATTTAAGACTGTCAATGGTGAAAAGTACTGTGTAGAACCATACAAGGTTAGATAATTCGAGTATGATGAGATGCTTGATTTGAAAAACCTTGCTCAGCAGCTTATAAAAAATAGAGAGACAGATAATTTAAATGAAAAATTTTATTGGATAGTGAAAAGACTGAAATTTGTGAAGGAGGATAAACCGAAAATCTTTTTTAATTACGGCTTGTCCGACGATTTTAGATTTTTACAAGTGTCACACTTACAAGAAACTGTAAAAACTACTAAAACCAGATCCAGAAAATACTCTGATATTGATAGGGTACTATCTCCAAAACATTACACGACTTTATGATGAACCGCTGCACATAAACGAACTCAAAAAAAAAAGTTGATAACAATGTACAGAAAGGGGATAATCCCCGAAGAATTGTATCCTTGGGTTCATTTCTTTAAATCAACTTCATCCAAAACTACGGACGATTTCAACTAAAGTTTTATAATATTTTCATTATTTTCCTAATAAACCATACATATCAAAATTGCGTTTTTTTATCATGAGTAAAACCCTATAAGTGGGTTCCATTTTTCTATATTCTGGCAAAAAATGTGGTTATAAAGTCTTAGTGTCAAAAAATTTATATTTTATTAATCTTTAATATATTCTAGCTTCAATTTACAGCTTTACTGATACGACAGGGTGTCTTGGTAAAATTTTATGACACTTTGACTTTTTCGGAAACTTTAACCTCAATTATCTCAGTTTCTTGTTTTGCTTTCTTAATGGGTTTTACCTCACAGCCTTCGATATTTACTATAAGCATTTTTTTAAATTGTACAATTAATAAATCTTTACAAGAGCTTTCTAATAAAACTTAATCGAACTTTATGGATGCTCTGAATCAAAAGATATACTATGTGCAGAATATGTAACGCAGCAAAATTACCTAAAAATGGCGGCACTTCCTACTCCACTCCATGCGAAGCTTGCTCCGTGCTGAACTTATCATATTCTTTGATCCTTTAGCTATCCAGCTGTATAATTAGATTTTGGATGTTGGTGATAGTTGTAACACCAAAGATAGCTGTAACACCAAACTGCATCCCCCAATTTTCTTATCAATTTTTTAATTTGTCTCCCACTTCGAAGGCAAATTTAAAGACGTATTCAGGTCAAAATATGATGTACTATACAACTAACAATACCTTGCCATTTAGTTGTTAAATATTGTAAGCTGATATTTTAAGTGTAGAAAGATAGATGCTCCTGTAACCTAATATTTCATTTTAATGGCAATTAACCTATCATTTAATTGGCAATCCTTTGAATCAACAATCTAATATCCCAGCGAAGTGTTCGAAGCGCAACTTCACTGAGCGATCTTAATTGTTTTGTGTGAGAAAATGCTCAAACAAAAAACTTCAGTATACGTAGAATTATTTGAAAGCAACAATTCATTCCGTGTTTCAAAGATTAAGAAATCCGTTAAGTTACTGCTAAAATTAGCTATATACAATCTTCAAAAATTCATTGAAATCTTCTCACGATATCAGATGGTACAATAAGGAACTAGTCTATACAATAAGAAACTAGTCTGTCTTCACCAGTTTATAGTGATCAGTGCTGTGTCCAGTGGTGATATATGGGAAGAAATCTTTACACCAATAACAGAGATGTAGTGTATAACCTTTTATTTGGCAAGAGTTAATCAAATTCTTAAAATTTGTAATAAAATTAAATATCTGTACGAATTAAATTACACCGTTGAGTTCCAGTACCGACGAAAAAAGTATTTAAGTATAATCGTTGTTCTAATAGCTCACCAAAAGCAAAAGTAATATTTGAATGTTGAAGGATATAGATTGTAGGCACTAGAGGAAATCTAGACTGAAAAACCGCAATCGAATTAGTCTGTGGGTGTAAAGAGATTTTGAAACTGATGTGTGTGTGAGAAAGTTATGATCCAGAAGTGCGTGAAGGCAACAGCCTTGCTGAATCGGATCTCGCTTCTTTCGACTTATTTTATTATTTTCTAGTATATAGTTATAGAAAATTGCTCATGAAAACCAATAATATGCGAAGGGTAAAACCTAAAACGATTTGGGTATCATACAGATAGTTTTCATGGCGAAAAAAGATTACCATCACCAATAGACATAATAATAACCATGCCTTTGCATGCTACTTGAATAACATAACAAGCTACCTTACCCTCCAACCTAGAACATGAACCGTGTATGTGGCAACGGCAATTATGTATAAGAATAATAAGATTGGCAATGGCAGTGGCAATTACTGACACTATTGCGAAAGGAGAAAGTAGGGTGAAGTAGTAAAAGTAGGGATGTTGCAAAACTCTATTACCGCCTAACCTATTCCTGCCGCAACAGCGTCAGTGCTCCTCACTGTTGTGTTCTGGTTTGGAGAGTAAGGTAGCCAGTAAACTTATGTATGTGGCGTTACACCTCGCCACAAAATAGCAACGCACCATTAACATCTTTTGTGTATAGACACAAACTAAAATTCGGTAGACAAAATCTATATCTACTTTGTACTTGTCTCAAGCGTATCTTGATCACTTTGAATTGTACTCTACTATAATAATTTTGCTTTGTAAGTTCCTAAACGATTCTATTCAAATATAGTTGGTTTCAAGTAGCATTTGAAGGCGTCTGAACTCACTTTAATAATAGTCGCTTAAGTGCATCAGTGCAAGCTTAGATAGATGACGTGTTCCTTCAGACCTAACTTGTCTGATTGCGCTTTGTTAATATATATTTTTGAAGAAAAAGATCAAAGATTTTCACGAGCGTTCTTACAATAAAATATCCTCCGTCACCCATGAAAAGCTAAAAGCCACAGATCTTGCAAGGACATAGCAAACTTAGTCGTATTTATCACATGTCATATCTGTTCAAACAAGCCTCCACTGGTAATTAGTTCCATACAGCGGTTGTGCGAGCCAAGAAGTATGTATTAGAAATATTCTCTAAATTGAACTGCAATAGTTTGCCATACATCATAATATTGAGGACGCAATATCAAGCTTTGATAAGATGTCTAATTATTAAAATATAATCATTCAATTGAATAATATAAGGATTCATACAAAAAATCTCAAATTTTAATAGATTCGATAGAAGATACAAAGAAGTAACTTCTCTAGCCGATTAAAATAAGTCTTGTCAACAATAATAATTCGAAACGCTTTTTTGTGTATGTTGTCAAGGAAACTGCGCTGAAAATGTAAACATCTTACATAATTATTCAGTGGTAGAGTTCTGCAACATCTCGCCCAGGTTTTGATACTACCACCTTACCTATTCCTGCTGCAATAGCGTCAAAGTTTTTCATTGGCGTGTTTCAGTTTTGAGATAAGATAGCAGGTAAACTTATGCGTGTAGTATTACCATCCCGCTACACGGATAACAATGCACCATTAACATATTTGGTATCTACAGTCGATGAGTTGTCTCTTTCCATTGACTGAACCATTTTTTTTGCTATCTTATAAAAAACGTAATACTTATAAAAGGACAGTGTACTGAAAAATTTAAAAAACATTCCATTTTTAAATTCTAGTCGTGATGGAAATTCCTTTTTAATGAAAAATGCAAAATTTACTATTTTGTTTTATGATTTTTTCTTTTGTTCACGTTACGCAATATAATTTGTCCCGTGAATATAACGTGCACCTTGCTTCGATTCGTCGCATGATACATTATTTATTATGTGTATTTTATTAAATTTTCTTATTTTTTTAGAAAAAATACAGTAAAGTATTACAATAAATCAAATTATACAAGGTTAAGGCAAAAAAACCGGCCAATTTTGAGAGGACTCACGCTCGAAGAGTTCCTTATCCATTATCTATAAAAAGGACAAAAAATCACGTTTGTTTTATGAAAGCCCTTAAAAAGGGTTCGATGGCATTCGATTTGAACGCTAAAAATTCAACTTTAAAAAAAAAACCACACAAATTTCTAACGATTTTCTTCTCAGAGTCATGTTCTGCATCTATACTTTAGACTTTCAGTAGACCTTCCTTCGCGCTGTATACAATAATTCCACTAAAAATATAATATTCCTTATAATTTGTACCATCACCGCACCGTGGTGATGTTTTCCCTATAAACAACTTTCATAAAGATCGGTCAAGCCACTCTTAAGTATAACATAGTGTAACAGACGAACAGATAAATATTTTTGAAATGTTAAAACTGATGTTACTGAGTCATATAACGAATATTTGCTATAAAATCTATAGATGGTAAAGCTTGCTTAAATAGTTTTTTTAATTATAAGATAACAAACAAGCAGATGGGTCTCTTGATGGAAAGTTCACCATCGCCTATAGACACCAAAGATGTTAATGGAGCGTTGCTATTTTGTGGCGAGGTGTCCAAACCGGAACACAACAGTGAGGAGCACTGACGCTGTTGCGGCAAGGATAGGTAAGGCGGTGGTATAGACCTGGGTGAGACAATGCAGAACTCTACCACCTATAAGCCACGATGGTGGATAGCTAATCGGTTGCCTTTTACGACCTGCCTGGAAGAACGGCAGGTGGCCTATTATTCAAAGGATCCCGGATCAACACAAGGGAAAACCGGATTACAGATCCCAAAAGCAATTATGTAATAGGTGTTCTGTTTACAAGAGTATTTTTTTTCAATGTAAACTAACATATTGGCCATTTTAGCTTTTTAAATTAACGTGACTTATTTTTTCTTACAGGAGGCATTGCGGGGAAGGCGTTGTGCATCTCTACGGTCAGCTGCCACACCTCTACGTACAGATGATTCTGGCCGTAGCACTCCAACAAATGTTCACCGCACTTCACCATCGCCGGGAGAGGCTCAAGCTCCTAAAAAATCCAACTGGGAAGTCATCGAACACTTCTCTTCTAATCGCAGCAAGAAAAGTCCTACGTCGGTAAGTGATTCCGCCTTTATACGTGTTCTTGTATTATTTTTAATTTTCTGAATAAAACATATCCAAACCTTAAAAAGACACATAATATACAAGTGTGAAATATTAATTTTATTCACCAAAAAATCAAGATAAATGAAATGGAATACACCGTTATTCTCGTGTTTATGCGATTTATCTGCCGATCTTATGATACAATATCATATACCATTTTACGTGAATACTAGCAGCAGTCCTATCAAACCCAACTGCAATGCTATCTACGCTATATCTAAAGTAAATAAGTTTATTTCTTCAGAAAGAATCATAACTACCAGATAATTGCAGGCTGCTCAGAAATAATATTTAATTTATAAACTTACAGACACGTACATTTATATAAATTTTAATACATTAAATACGATATATTTCATGTACATTAGGTCAGCTTGCCATCGACATTTGGATCGACACGAAGAATTGACATTTGATTATGATATGTCAGACTTGGTGGCCCTCCCCCTTCCCTGCCCATGTTTTGTTAATGTTTCATCTGCCATTTTTCTAAATGTCTGAACCAGCGGATCATACTCATATAAAAATGAGAAAATGTTTAATCACCGATATCATCATAACTACCAAATAATTACAGGCTGCTCAGAAAAAAAAAAAATTTTAAACTTACAGACACGTACATTTATATAAATTTTAGTACAGTAAATATGATATATTTTATGTACATTTATTCAGTATGGTTTGGATCTATTAGGTCATCTTACCTTCGACATTTGGATCGACACGAAGAATTGACATTTGATTATGATATGTCAGACTTGGTGGACCTCCCCCTTCCCTCCCCATGTTTTGTTAATATTTCATCTGTCATTTTTCTAAATGTCTGAACCAGCGGATTATACTCATATAAAAATGAGAAAGTGTTTAATTTTATATATATTAAACATTTTCTTTCGATATTTATAGCCAATGGCACTAAGATTGTTTTATTTTAAGACAGTCCTAAATAGTATGCTGTCACTTCTTGTCTTAAATGAAAAGAATGTCACAACATGTTACTAAAGAGTGTCCTAAGTTAAGACAAGGTTAGTGCAATTAGCCATTATAGTATCAGATATCGTGTATTTTTGAGTTTATTTGTTACCATCGTAGCTGCAAAAAAGATGAATCGATTTTTATTAAGATCTTTTTTATTTGAAAGCTACAACAAGATTGCGTTCAATAGATAGGTTTCGTAACTTTTCCATGTGCAAAGTTAATGTATGTTTGTTGTGTAGGAGGGTGTTTTAACTTAGGGGTATACTTTTAAATAGTTTCCCTAATGCCCCATTAACTCTGTCCCTAAACATTATTTTCTTTATATATACAAAATTCGCAGTTATAAATTCGAAACAAAAGTAGATGTCCAGTATTACGGCCATGTAAAAAGACGAACGTTATTTAATATAATAATATCCCATTATTATGAAAAGAGTCAGTCGAATGCGAGTTAGACTTACACACAGGGTTTCAAACCATTGAGCGATATTAACTTAGTTTACTTGTATGGGAAACCTCTTTAGAATCTGAATCTAATTTTTAACTTCCCACTACGTACGTAGATAGGAAGTTACTGATTGTACCCTGATATTCGAAAATCGAGTTTTCACTAGATTTTTTTTTATCGTTTTGAGGTCCTAGGAACCTTTTCCGACTTATTTCACGATGACGTCAGTAGGTCTGTCTGTATGTATGTGTATGTGTGTATGTAAACATCTCGTAACTTTTGAATGGATGGACCGATCGAAACGCGGTTGATGGCATCCTAATAACGTTATGGGGCGTTGAAAATTTTGATTCGGCGAAGAAAAAATGTTTATTAATAACAATCATTATTTTTCTACTCTATTTTCTTGATTATATTATGAAAAACATGATGAAACTTTCATGCTACACATTCGATGGGTTTTTTTGACGAGTCCTCAGCTCTAAAGTTTCGAAAAATAATGATGAGATTTTTAAAATACAAGGTTATCGTTGAACGCACACGTGAAGTGGAAACATTTCTTAAGGCGATAGTAATGCCAAACTACGAAATAGACACCTCTTTGAAAGCCTATTACTGCTAACCGGTTGGTCCAATAATTAAAAAAAATATGCATTATGCGTATAATATAATTAAATTTAAATTTTAAGTTCGTTTTTTTAAATTTTATTGTTATTTTTGAGGGAAAAAATCGAATATCTTTCTTATTTTTACGCAAAAATTTGCCTATAACTTCCAAACTACTGTAACGATTTTGATGATTTTTTCTTTTTATTACAGACAATTTATTGCTTTATAAAATTTAAATTCAACATTTTACAAAATCATTATAGTGTGCTATTAAATCAATAAAAGCCTTATTATTTAACTCGCGGACAGCGCTCGCGTCGAAAGTCAGTCTCCCGGTAGCGTTCATACGGGGAGGCTGTGTCGCATGTTAGCGTGCTCCGCTCTCCATATTCGAGTCAAAGAGTAATAGTACAGATAGAACGTTTGGCACAATAGTAAGGTTGTGCCGTTTGGAAATTTAACATTTCGTTTACGCTTGGATGTTTTTTTATAGTAGATAATGAGCTTGGACCGAGAAGGCTGATTTTTACAGATATTGTTCTTATGATATAGACAAGGAATAAGAAAGGATTTTTTTTAATTCATCCACTAAGATGGTGAAATAGGGGGTGAAAGTTTGTATGAAACTCTGTCATTTTTGAGTTGTAATGAATGATATATTTGAGTTGTAATGAATTAAATTATCCTTTAATTGAAAAAAAATTAAATACAAATATAATATTTTTTTGAATTCTAGCCCATAGAGAGGTAAAAATAGGCTTTAAAGTTTGTATCAAAAATGAATTGCATTACTATAAAATCTAAATTATTTTAATTTAGTAGTTATGATTTTTAATACAATTAAGATGTACGAATTTTCGGATTTTTTAGTACTTATGCTCTTCAATCGAAATTGAAGAAACATGCATGTAATGTTAGAAGTTTCATCCATTAAAGGAGTAAAAGTGTGTGTTACAATTTATATGAAAAAATCAAACGTTTATGGTCAAAATAACTTGAAATTCGGCACTTACGTTCTTCAACACAATTTAAGAATCATATATTTGGGGATTTTTTTAAATTTCATTCCTTAAAGGGTTAAAAAAGTATTGATGTTTGTATAAAAAATAGATTGTTTATTGTAGAAATTATTTAAAACTTAGTATTTATGACTTTTAATACAATTAAATGAATACGAGTTTAAGGTTTATAAATGTCATCTCTTCAAACGATGAAAAAAGTGGTAAAGTTTGTAAAAAAATAAAATATGTTTAATCAAAATCTCTTCAAATTTATTAGTCATGTTCTTTGCTGCTGTGAGTTTTATCTCTTAAAGAGGTAAAAGAGGGTGTTAAAGGGGCTGAAAGCTAGTACTTTATAAATAGTTTTGTTTGCGAGTAGACGCTGAATAATATTTTGAGACTATTCATGTACTTACCTACGTTTACGCTTGAATTTTTTACTA
The DNA here is from genome assembly GCA_036924255.1 of Apodemia mormo. NCBI lineage: Eukaryota > Metazoa > Arthropoda > Insecta > Lepidoptera > Riodinidae > Apodemia > Apodemia mormo. Next base: position 14,642,837 of record JAUPFN010000004.1, on the reverse strand, counting down.
GCCATAGATAGATAAGTATTTTGCCAATATTTTGTATAAATGTACAAAAGTAAAAAAAAAATAAAACATACAAACAACGAAGATAATTCAAGCAAGCGAATAAAAAGCAAAACTCTAAAGAAAAAAAATTACTATTGGAAGGTAGTAAGGACTTCGCAACAAAAAATAAATAAATTAAATATATTATACATACAAATAAATAAATAACTTATTTACAACTTATTTAGTAGTTTCCTCTATAAACATTAAACCAATTTATATTTCTTCTTTTTTATTACGAGATTTTGAAACAAAAACTAAGCAGCTAGTTAGTTTTAAAATATTATTCAAGAGATTACATTTTACAAAATCAAATTTTGAAAGGTTTTGTTAAATATTAATTGTTGATTGTATGTATTAAAATAAAGTGCTACACGGGATGTATTGTATATTACAACACTTTCAAAGAAATAGGATACGTAACTGTTATTATTGCGTAAATTGTTATATAATTTTTTGGTCGATTTTCGGTATATTTTTTTTCTTTAGATATTTATCGTTTTTCTAAAATGAATGTATATGTAATCGATAAATGAGCGATTACTGGTTATTGGTTTTGAGTTTGACAACATTCAGTCGATTCATGATGATAAAAGTTCATATAGGTGAACAAAAATGTTAAAACGTATGTATCTGCATCCACTGTAAATACTCTTTGACTTTGGACCCTGCCACGCGCGAAATAATATTTGCGCTGCTCCTGTTAGAAACTCAAGGTCGTTCGCAGCTGTAATCGCCTTAATTCGACACTCTAAATTTTCTTTTTTATCTATTTTTATTAGTTACCCGATTCGAGATTTTTCGAAGATAGAAAAGATGGTTGTCGTCAAAACGAAGCTGTTCACGAAAATTCAGCTTGTTATTAATCAAAAAAAGTTTGTTCGTGGGACCACGGTCTATGAAGGCCTTTACCGGAACGTAGACGAAAAAAGACATCAACTTTAATCAACGCCGGTGACGGCAGTTCTATTAAAATTGTTGTCTTTTTTAAAAATCGCTGTAGTAATTTACATTGTTTTAGTTTTTTTATGAAATACCAAATTGCAGACAGTATTTTGTAATAATAAATCAAAGGCTTGTGAATAACTGTTTTAAATTAAAGTTGGAATTTTAGAGCAGTTTTATTATTAAATATATCTTAAAAGTAAAACAATAATTTTATTAGGTACCTATATCGTAGGTAGGTATGTAGGTATCTGTGTCGAAATTGGAACCAAAAAATGAATTTTTACCTAAGAACCCTAACTAATATTATACAAGTGAGAGAGACAGTATGTTTGTTATGATTCTTGACTACTTACCAATGATTATTTTTTCAGATTAACGAAATATTATACAAACTAAAAATAAGTACGTATTTAAAAAAAAAATCACGTGAGGTCAGAAAGGGAGGGAGAAAGTGGGTTGATTAAAATCTCATGACATCTGACCAAAGCAGAGTGAGGGTCAAATAAAACGGCAAAATCACCTAACGCTATTTATGAAATTCCACTTAACGTGAAATTTCGCATACACGTTGTAAGGCTCACAGAAAAAGAATCTATGCCTACATTTGATCCAAAATAAAAGGTATTTCAATGAAAAACAGAAATACAACGTGAGTAAAACCACGGGCAATAGTTTGTCCAATGTAAGGATACGATGTGTAGCAATAATTGCATTATTGAATTTATAGCAAACTTGAATTCGACGCAGTCTCAAAGAGTGTGAACTTTTTTATTACCAGGTGGTTGAAATTTGACCATCAAAATTCTGAAGCCAAAATGGCTAAAAGTGGACAAGATAATACCAGATAAAAACAAAGTTCTAATCAAAAGGGCGGCTTAAATCAGTGTAGGGCGGGGTTAGTTGAGCAAGTTTTCACTTGAGCGTTTAAAACTCGTCAACGATAAGGCTTATTACGTATACTGATGTATTATTAATTTATCCTTTTGCAAAAATGACCGTAGTAAATTCTAACAACAAATTCAGAAGTTACAAATGTTTAAATGCAGAAAGTCAAGTATGCTCAACGTACCCCATAGGTAAGTTAAGTTGAGCAACGCTATAGGGAAAATTGAGCACTTAGAAAATATAGACAAAACATAGGTTTAATGTTAATTAGACATGAAATAAAATTTATGTTTATCAGTCTAAACTTTTATTTATAGACTTTTAGTGACAAAACAGCAAAACTAAAAATAATTTTCTTTAACTTTTACTGAAAATATAATCAACAAATCACTAACGTATATTAAGCTTATGTTTAGGATTAGATTCAGTCTTTCTGTTCAAAATTAGACGTAAATGTTTATATAATTATTAATATAGATAATATAAAAGAAAAACTTAATCGTTATAACACTATTGCAAGAGATTTTCTGCAAACTCGACACTGGATCCAAGTTTATCCAGGTAAACTTTCAAAAAAGCCTTCGCAACAAAACAGATAGGCATAATTATCATTGTCGCTTTCCTCGCTTAGTTTAAAAACTGTTTTAGAAACACTCTTCTTACATTTTTATCAAGCTTCTTTCTTGGCTTTTTAGTGGTTTTATATTGTTCCTCTTGTAAAGTCATCTGTTTAATATTGACTACTTTGGCGGCGGCATTCACACTTTCCCCTTCGTCGTTGGCAACTTTTGCAGCATCGGCCACTTAAAGTCTGGAGTGGAGTAAGAACACCTTGTGGTCTTTCTTTTATAGGTACGTCCGCATGCTAAAAAATGAAATAAACATATAATACTATTATTCTAAATCGTGGGGCTTTAGTAGTATATAATATGTTAAACCCCAACCCGAAATTTTAAATAAAAAACAAGGTTATGAAAAATCAATCATAATCATACCTCGAATCTTTACACCCATTAAAAGTACAATAAATTTATAGAAATTTAATACTTACCTGGTTGAAAATAGTTAACATTTGAGATATCATAAAATAGCGAAACAAAAGATGGCTGTCCTGATGGAAAGAGAAACCATCGCCTATAGATACCAAAGATGTCAATAGCGCGTTGCTATTGTAGTGGTGGGATGACAATACCACATACATAAGTCTACCGGCTACCTTACCCTCTAAACTGGAACACGATAAAGACAAGCAATGACGGTATTGCGGCAGGAACAGGTGTGGCCGTGGTATCAAATACCCGGGCAAGACTTTGCAGAACTCTACCACCTAGTAGTCACGATGCTAGTGACACGTATAGCCAATCAGTCGCCTCTTACGACTTGCCTGACAAAACGGCAGTAGGTCTATTCTTCAAAGGAGCCCGGACCAACACGAGGGAATATATACTCATTCAAAAATATATATTTCCTACGCCCATACTTTATAGTCCGTAGATATCCTACTGCTAACTAATTTTTAAATAATGAATACATACTTGAAACTTCGAAGTGGCTTCCGAAGTTAACGAGTTTTCACAAACTTTCTATCAACGACTTGTTTTCGCAAGTGCTGCGAAACAGATATGCCCTGAGTAAACTTTTTGTTTGACACTATGACCACTTCATAATATTTATAATTATTAAATACTATTGAGGAAAAATAAACAATGTATGACTGTGTGTAATAATTTTTGCCCCAAACACAAATGCATAAATGCGGCATTTTTGTGGCAGTAGTCCAACTCATTGGTACATTATGTCTATCGGACAAAATATTTTTTTGTTACTTATTAAATTTTATTATAAACGCATTAAACTAAGTATGTATTCTAACAAGGTAGATAAACTTCAAAATTTTTGATCATTTCAAATGAGAAAAACGAAGCGTATCCGAAAAAACTTGTAGTTAGAAAGTTTGTAAGACTCTCCAAAAGGAAGCCACTCACGTAATTTCGACAAGCAGTGTGACGTCTAAGGGACTATATTCATTTAAAAATATTAGGACTTTTGTACATTGGAAAAACACCTTCTCACTCTAAGAACTCTTATATCTGCGTTTCGCTGTAAGTATCTCGATGAGACGTATATTCAACAAATCTGCTTGTAATACGAAAACAACGATATACTCATACGTATCATTGCGAAACATGATATTTACATATATCTCGACCGACGGGGCGTAAGATATTTCATTTAATTGTTTAGCTCAAGTATTATTTGATTGCCGTTTCAAATATCAACTAAAGCCTAATAAATCAAATAATCCAGACTATACTAAAGTAATAAATTAACTTTAAAGGTCGACAAATCATCTATCTGCAAACCCTCTAGTATTGGGAATAATGTACTATTACTTGACGGTTCCGTTGGTCGAGTGGTTAGCGGATCTGACTACGAATCGATGGGGGTCGAGTTCGATCCTCTACAGAGACTAACATTTGTATGGTGAGCATAGATATTTCTAGGTTTACTATGTTACAGTATTTATAAATGTATTTCTATTTATTTATATTGTTAACACCCATATCATTTTACCGCATTTTTTATCATTTACTCCATGTTGGTCAGGGCTCATTTGAAGAATAGACCAAGTGCTGTTCTGCCAGGCAGGTCGAAAAAGTCGACCGATTACACCAAGGTGATAGAATTCTGCATTGTCTCGCCCGGGCCTGGTACCACCGCCTTACCTAAATATTTTTGAAGAAATTAACGCGGAGATTTACGAAGGATGGTTTAAAGAAATGGTGCAATCTCTGGAAGAACCATCCTTAATTATTATGGACAACGCTACATATCACTCCAGACAAATTGATAAAATGCTGACTCAGGCCAATAAAAAACAAAAGATAATTGACTGGGTTCAACGTCATGGCGAAAATGTGGACAGTACTTTATTAAAAGTACAATTAGTAAATATTTTAAAATAGAAAAAAAAGCCTCTAAAAGATATGTTATCGACGAAATAGCTGCCGAATGTGGTCATTGGGTTCTTCGACTTCCGCCGTATCATTGCCAGTACAATGCTATAGAACTAATATGGGCACAAATCAACAATCAAACAAACAAACAATCAAACAATACCCATCCCCCTTTTACGGCAAACAAAATGTTAATTTATTAAAAATGCTTGTGTGGAAGTAACTGCCGCAATCTGGAAAAAAGTCGTGAAAAGAACTCTAAACATTATAGCGTCAGATTGCGAAATTTACGTGGCATTCGATAATATACAAGAACGGGAACTTATAATAAATGTTTTGGGAGAGCTCATCGAGTGACAGTGACGATTCATCAGATTTTGATTAAAATAAATAAATAAAGATTACCTGTCATTATAATTATTTCGTTTCATTGTCGAGTACATAACTATACCTACTTATTTTACAACAGCTCTGAAAATTTTAAAGAAATAGGCATTATCAATTAAGTTTTGTGATAAGAACAACTCTGCCCGGGATAAGATTAGTGCCCGATGATGTGAGTGTTGACGGTGATAAGGCTTGCCACCTGTTACATTGTGGGACGTAAGTATCTTAGGCTAATCGTGGGAGCCCTTGTTGTACCTCTTCGTGGACATGGGGGTGACGATACTTTTTGCTTCTATAATACGATAAACTTTTTCCTCGACTCTTTAGATTTATCTCTGTATCCCTCTCTTTGTACTGTCTCTTACTCTCGTCTCTCACACTCATAGTTGCTCGTCTTTCGTTTTTTCTACCTCAAGCAAAAGTTTCACTTTTACCGTGTATGTAGGTACTCAGATTTTATTATTTGCATATTCTTTTCATTAAAATTTAGTTTTGTATGAGGTTCGTTACTTTTTTGGTGATATTGGCTGAAGTAGAGTCTTAACTTGTGTAGTATTACTAAATATTATGCAAATCCTTCACTATTCAAAAAATATCTTTCGTTTAGTAAAACGAAATTTTTTGTGAAAAATAAGTATTTCATGCAAACATCATATAAATCTTTTATTGACAACTGTACTCGTACTTAAGGCCATTGAAGCACAGACTGAAGCACAGAATACTAATACTCAGTGACTAAAGGCTTCTCTGTGACTGAAGTCTTCTGTGTCTGAAGTCATACATACAGTTGACAATAGTCCAGGATCCCAGAGCTGCCAGACGTCACGTATTTTCTGACGGATGAAATGTGGACGATTGAGTAGTGTTAGTATGTACTATGATCGTATGCCTACCTGCTAGCTTGGTCTAACGGCCAATTTCCAGGTATCAGGTAATCAAGGTACATAAAAACATTACTTACTTCACGTAAATTCTCATGGCTGATTTTCATATATGTTTTCTAGTGTATAGTTAAAAATAAATTGTCAATACTCCCAGACACTTTCCGTCGGCCATATTGCTTGGCAGACGCTTTAAGTGTATCAAAATAATTAATTAACTCCACGTAAATTCTGACGCTCCATTTTTATATATGTTCATCCGATAACTATTTTAAAACCTTTGACAAGAAGACAGACCGATTCAAGGGGCCAATCATCCCCTAAACTAAATTTTAATATCTCTGTGAGTAGGAGCGCGAGAGCATTATCTACGCGCATGAGACTAAGTGAGACCGACTGCGCTGTTAAGACCATAAAAATTACTTGAACAGATATTTTATAATTTTTAGAACTTTTGTTGACAAGTAAATTATGTCAACAAAAATAAGAAAAAAATTGACCTATGTTTGCGCGGGAGTCCTTGTCCGGCTATCCGTCTCTTTCCTTCCTGCATCCATCATGTGTTCCTCTCACTTGGACAAGATGGCGTCGCTGAATAGTCACACCGCAAGATCATACGCCACTCTGTTGACCAAACGCACCGCGCGTGAACTTGTACCAGTACGCTCGCAACGTCTAGACAAAGGCCTGAACGGAACCGCTCGCTACGCAGCGCAGCAAACCACCGCTCGCTCGCTTGTCTCAAGGTACAACTTGAGCCCGCAAGCCGCGCTAAGTGAAATTACCAGGTGAGTCCTTAGCAACTTAACACTCATCCTTACATCCTTACACCGCATCGCATACCACCCCGCACCCCCCACCCACGCTGGTCCGTCCCGCCGCCCCTTACCATAACCTGCCCCCGCATACGGCGGGACCATCCAACCTATAATAAATAATACTAAAGTTAGCCGACATTTTTAATTATTTTTTTCAATTTATTAATTAGAACTAAAAAATATTTTTTAAAAATAACACGTACAAATGAAATTTTTTTAATAATTTTTTCAATTAAAAAAAATCTAAAAATTTTTAGATATCGGCTAATTTACTTTCATTTTTTTTAGCAGCGATAATGCTGGGAAATATGCATCTTTTGAAAAATAATGATTCTCGAGTTTGGATTTTGACCGGCACTGGTAACAAGATATATGTTGACTTGAATGCTATCTACGAACAATTAGGACTGTCGTTGTGTCGAAGTTTACCAGCATTCCATGCTATCACAGGATGTGATTTTAATCCAGCATTATTCAAAAAGACCAAGCAGAAGCCGTTTAATATTTTGAAGAAAAATGAAGAGTACAAACAAGCATTTCACGTTTTGGTACGTTGGGTTTTGTTGGCGATGTAGATGAAGAAGAACATGTATTCAACATAATACAAAAATTTATCTGTGATATTTACAACGTTCCTGAAATAATTGATGTAGATGCTGCCAGACTACAGTTGTTTATTAATACATACATGGTATCTGATATAAATGAAGAATTCAATCGAAATAATTTAAGAAACTTCGATGCCAGTAACTTACCACTTTGTAAAAGTGAGCTTTGGCAACAGTTTCAACGGGCTAGCTATATCGTTAGTCTTTGTAACAATGCAAGTATGAAGATGATAAATATTTTCAACCCCGAAAACAATGGCTGGACACTACAAGATGGTAAATATGATTTTCATTGGTTCGATGGAGATCAATTACCGGGTTTTGTCAGTGAGTCACTGGAAGAACAATCAGGTAAATTATTTTCGTTTCTCATACTATTTGTATCTCTTTAGTTTTTTCAGACCTTCATTGTTTAACTTGTTTTTTACAGAGGAAGAAAATAAGGATAATGCTGATGATGACGATCACGATTTAGATATTCAATTTCAAGATTGGCTGGATGATGAATTATCTAATTTCAACGATGATGATAATGTAGATTAAAAGCCACTGTTAAGAAATATTGAAGGATTAATATTTTTCTACTTTGTTTCCAAATTTCCAATAAATAATTAATTTAAAAAATTGCTGTTATTTAAATATAAGTGGTATTTTTAAAAAATATTTTTTATTTCTAATTAATAAATAGAAAAAAAATTAAAAATGTCGGCTAACTTTAGTATTATTTATTATATGTCAATTTTTTTTCTTATTTTTGTTTTCATAATTTACTTGTCAACAAAAGTTCTAAAAATTATAAAATATCTGTTCAAGTAATTTTCATGGCCTTAACAGCGCAGTCAGTCTCACTCAGTCTCATGCGCGTAGATAATGCTCTCGCGTTCCCACTCACAGAGATATTAGAATTTAGTTTAGGGGATGATTGGCCCCTTGAATCGGTCTGTCTTCTTGTCAAAGGTTTTAAAATAGTTGTCGGATGAACATATATAAAAATGGAGCGTCAGAATTTACGTGAAGTTAACTAATTATTTTGATACACTTAAAGCGTCTGCCAAGCAATATGGCCGACGGAAAGTGTCTGGGAGTATTGACAATTTATTTTTAACTATACACTAGAAAACATATATGAGATTTTCATAATTGAAATTGAGAGTTTACGTGCCATGAGAATTTACGTGAAGTAAGTAATGTTTTATGTACCTTGATTACCTGATACCGGAAATTGGCCGTTTGACCAAGCTAGCAGGTAGGCATACGATCATAGTACATACTAACACTACTCAATCGTCCACATTTCATCCGTCAGAAAATACGTGACGTCTGGCGGCCCTGGGATCTTGCTCTACAATAAAACATTAATGGATATAATTTACACTAGCTGCAGTGTGCAGCGTTATAAAAGTTTTTTTGCGTGATTGAGTAACAAACATCCATCCATCCATCCAAAGATCCAAACTTTCGCATTTATAATATTACTAGCTGCAGCGTACAGCCCGCCGCATTATAAAAGTTTTTGGTGAATCCCGCGGGATGACCCGATTTTGCGGGTCGATATCTACCTGTGTGCCAAATTTTATTCAAATCCGTTCAGTAGTTTTTGCGTGATTGAGTAACAAACATTCATCCAAACATCCATCCAAACTTTTGCATTTATAATATACTAGCTGCAGCGTGCAGCCCGCTGCAATATAAGTTTTTAGTGCATTTCGCGGGATCACCTAATTTTTTCCGGGATAAAAAATAGCCTACGTGCTATTCCAGATCATCGTCTACATGTGTGCCAAATTTCATTCAAATCCATTGAGCAGTTTTTGCGTGATTGAGTAACAAACATCCATCCAAAAATCCATCCAAACTTCCAAACTTTCGCATTTATAATATTAATATAGATATAGATTAATTAATTAAATTAATATAGATAAATGTTGGAGGAAAGAAAATAACGTTTCGCTATTTTAATTTAAATTGTTAACAAAGACTTTTTTTGTAGAGAGAAATTATTGTAGACTCGCCGTAAGAAAACCACTCACAAAGTCTAAAGTATATATTCATAATTCACCAAACAGTGTGACGTCAAACGGACTATATGCTTTTAGTTATGTGTGTTTACTTAGTAGAAGCTTAAGCCTACTTATATACGTTGCTTCTAAAGCCTTAGGCTTCCTCACATCATCGCACAAAGTGCAAAGTGGTTGCACTTCATGCGAGTTTTATATATTTCTTACCTGTGATACAAATCATGAATACTGAATTTAATATTCACATCATCATCACCAGAAACAAGGCTACCTTTAAATCATCAGCGGCAGCAGCTTTTATGACATATATATCATAGAATAATTGAAGTCGGGAAATGTTTTTGTTTTTTATATTATAAGATAGCAAACAAGCAGATCTCTTCCCTGATGGCAAATCTCTTCCCTGAAAATAGCGCCTGTAGGCACCAAGGGTGTTATTGGTGCGTTGCTATCTGTGTGGCGCAATGACAATGCCACATGCATAAGTCTACCGGCTAGCTTACTCTCCAAACCGGAACACCACAATGGCAAGCATTGATGTTATTGCAGCAGGAATAGGTCAGGCGGTGGTACCAAATATCTTGGCGAGTCGTTGCGACCACCATTACCACCACCTAGTAGTCACGATAGTAGTGAAACGTATAGCCCGGAGCAACATATGATAAATCTTCTACCTATTACCCAATATCTGTTGAATGTCATCCAAATCCATCCAACCTTTGTAATGTCATTGTTTATGAAACTTTTTTAATGTCCACATTTCAAACAAATATAAAATTTTAGAACATATTAAAAAAATAATTAAAATTTGCTTTCAATATACGCAATAACTCATTCTAATTAAACATTTATTGTACAGGCAATTATGAAGATTGATTAAAATCAACCGGGTTCGTTGAGAAGCATTAATTATATGCATTGACATGTTTAGAGTTGCATTAACGTTTGTTGTTTTTGAATATGGCTCCAAATAATCAAGTAGAAGCCACATAAAAAGGTTTAAAGCGTAATTAATAACACCAAAATTTTGTTGTAGAAGAAAGGCCATTCACACTTCAGTATAACGTTCTCATTGAAAACGAACCGTATCCAAAGCTTTTCGCAATAATTTTATCTCTCATGGACAAAGCGACGTAACATGGGATGAGGATAAGGATTAAAGACTTGTTCATGTAGATGTTTTCTATTTAAATGAGTTCAGAATAAGGCCAAATAAGGCCAGACTAACGATTTTGCTTTTAAATAAATTTGTTTATGAGTTTGTAATTTATGTTTTAGGTCCAAAATTTAGAATTAGATTAAATACCTGAATTAAGTTGTCTCATTGAACCAGTTTAACCAATGGAGCAATTCGTTAAGCCGGTGGTTTTGATTTTGGCTATCTTTAATTTGGTATATATATAATATAATACCTAAAGGCAGCAATTTATATTTTAATTTACCAGTGCTAAATAAATTAAAATTTTGAGTCAAAAATAGTACGCAACAATGTCCTTGATACGAAATCTTATGACTAGCAAAGAAATAGTAAATGCATTTTACCGTTGTCACATAAAAACACTAAAGGTAATGTTTAAGTTTTAAAGTTGGGTTTTGTGATGAACTTCGGTTTTCAGTTACTTTATCGGCATTATTTGAACATGACATCGGCAAAAACATACGTTACAGCCTCCTACAAATATGACATCACTCTTTAATACTTTGTGACAGTTGATTTATTATCTGTTCCTCGGTCTCTTTTTTGGTAAGGAATGAGGTGTTACGCTACAAAACATAACCTAATGACAAATTGAGTATCGCCAAGTGCTAAGAAAAAGAATAGAACTAGGTCAGTAAATCAGTTTAACAACAAAGGAAAAATTTCGACACGTAGGGTTCGAAACTACGACGTTCCCTCAAGCCTTTACTAGGTGATAGAGTTCTGCATTGTCTCTCCCGGTTCTGGTACCACCGCCCTACCTATTCCTGCCGCAATAGCGGCAGTGCTTGTCTGCTTGTTCCTCGGTCTCTGTTTTGGTAAAGAATAAGGTGTTACGCTACAAAACATAACCTAATGACAAATTGAGTATCGCCAAGTGCTAAGAAAAAAAAGAACTAGGTCAGTAAATCAGTTTGACAGCAAAGGAAAAATTTCGACACGTAGGGTTCGAAACTACGACGTCCCTTCAAGCCTTTACTAGGTGATAGAGTTCTGCATTGTCTCTCTCGGGTCTGGTACCACCGCCTTACCTATTTCTGCCGCAATAGCGTCAGTGCTTGTCTGCTTGTTCCTCGGTCTCTTTTTTGGTAAGGAATGAGGTGTTACGCTACAAAACATTACCTAATGACAAATTGAGCATCGCCAAGTGCTAAGAAAAAAAAGAACTAGGTCAGTAAATCAGTTTGACAACAAAGGAAAAATTTCGACACGTAGGGTTCGAAACTACGACGTTCCCTCAAGCCTTTACTAGTTGATAGAGTTCTGCATTGTCTCTCCCGGGTTTGGTACCACCGTTTTACCTACTACTGCCGCAATAGCGTCAGTGCTTGTTACTGTCGTGTTCCGATTTGGAGGGTAAAGTAGCCGGTAAATTTATGCATGCGGCATTCAGAAATCAGAAATACTTATATATATTATTCAATAAAACTTTTTACAAGTTATTTTGACACGGCAACATATTTTTTTAAAACTGCTACCGGATCGGAAACGTGGCCACAAACTGAGAAGATCCGGCGGAAGAAACTCAGCGGGCTTGTCTTTTTTTCGTATCATTGATTTTTTTACAATATCACAATATTACAAAAAATATATATGAGATCGGTATGAGGAGCAATTCATCCCAGGCTTTTTTGTCTTCTAAATAATCTGAGATTTTATAATATCCTTTTTTTACACAGTTTTGTTTTAACACATTTTTTAAATTTATTGACTGGTAGATCTCTTATAGTTTCGGGAAGTTTATTGTAAAAGCGTATACATTGCCCCATAAAATAGTTACTTATTCTGTGGAGACGAGATGCATGCACAACAAGATTGTTTTTGTTCCTTGTGTTAAGTGAGTGTACATCACCATTTTTTTAAAAAAAGAGCAAATATTTTTACGAACTATATTGTATTTCTCTTATTTCTCAAATATATATTGGGATATAACAGTTAGAATATTGATTTCTTTGAATTTTTCTCTCAGGGAAACCCTCGGGCTGAGATTGTAAATTGCCCTAAAAGCTCTTTTCTGCAATACAAATATAGTATTTATTTCAGCAGAATTTCCCCAGAGAAGAATTCCATATGACATAATGCTGTGTAAGTAACTAAAGTATACAATTCTTGCTGTGGCGACATCAGTTAACTGTCTCATTTTTTAATTGCATAAGCTGCCGAACTAAGTCTATTTGCTAAATTATTAATGTGCGGTCCCCATTGTAATTTCTTATCTAAAGTAATACCTAAAAACACAGTGGAATCCACCAGATCCAGGTTGTTTCCATCCAGTTGTACGGTGTTATCTATATGCCTTACATTAGGCAATGAAAATTTAACGAACTTAGTTTTGTTACCATTTAATAAAAGATTGTTCGTACTGAACCAGTGTACAACTTTTGAAATCGCATTATTTACTTCATCATACTTACCAATTCGTATTTTCACTTTGAATAAAAGTGAAGTGTCATCCGCAAACAGTACGATTCCATGCTTATCCCCTACGTAGTAAAGCAAGTCATTTATGTATATCAGAAACAGAAATGTACCAAGTATGGAGCCCTGCGGGACACCCATGGTTACAACTTTTTCCATTAATATCAACCCCCTGAATTCTTTCATTTAAGTAAGAAACCAGAAGATCGAGAGCTTTATTTCGAACTCCATAATGGTGTAACTTCCTGATTAAAATCGACACAGTCAAATGCCTTAGACAAATCACAGAACACTCCAAGTGCATCCTGCGAATTCTCCTAGGCTTCATAAACGTTTTTGAGTAATTCGACACCAGCATCTATGGTTGAGCGACCCTTCGTAAAACCGAATTGTTTATTGTGAAATAATCTAAATTTATCAAAATATCTAAGCATTTGGTCTAGTATAATTTTTTCAAATATTTTACTTAGGGTTGGCAAAATCGAGATAGGCCGAAAATTAGAGGGATCACATTTAGAGCCAGACTTGAAAATTGGAATAACTTTGCTGAATTTCATTAAGTCAGGAAAAACACCATGTGTTACAAAACAATTAAACATTACAGTTAAATGTGGTGCAATAACATTTATTACTGAAGCAATGATTCTAACAAATGTCCCCATAAATCCAAGGTTTTTTTCGGTTCCAATGTTTTAAAGGCATTTAAGATATCTTTGGTATCAATGAATGAAAATTCAAAAGTTTTATCGTACTTGGTTACACATTGCTTCAGTAATGATTCAGCAGTACTAACTGATGAACTGAGGTTTCGAGTTGTTAAAACCGCAGCATTGGAGAAAAATTTTTCAAACTCGCTTGCAATCCCCAAATCTCTATGTTGATTCCATCAGATTTCAGTTGGAAGACATAATTGAAATTTTTGGTTTTACCAGTTTCACTATTAATAATATTCCAAGTAGCTTTTATTTTCTTTGTGGATTGTTTAATAATATTTTTTATGTGAAGAGCTTTTGTTCTATTACATGTCCTTTTAAAAATTTTTGGAATACTTTTTTACATATTCTTGAAATTCCACACTGTGGTTATAAGATTTTTCATAATATAGTTCAAATAAGTGTTTTCTACTTTTGAAAATTCCCGCAGTTGCCCATTCACTAAAACCTCTTTGATTACTTAATGATAATATTTTTGGGGTAAAAACCCGACTATATTCTGTATCAATTAAATTAAATAAGGAACCATATAAACAATTTCTTTTCTTTGAAGTTTGTTTGTCACTTTTTGGAACTAAGCTAATTGGCCACTATCGTCAGAATCTAGTACATATATAATTGAGCAACTAGTGGGAGCTATATTTGTAAATATATTATCTACACAAGTAGCACTAGTGGCAGTTATCCTTGTAGGCTCAGAGTAAATTTTGTGCAGATTAAATGATTTAAAAAGATTAAGAAAATTACATGTTAATGAAGATTTGTCTAAAATATTTATATTAAAATCTCCACAGACAACAATATTCATCTTTGATTTGGAGGCTTTGAATATAACCTCCTCCATCTTGTTTATAAACTCATCATAATATGCACAAGGGGGCTTGTATACACTGATAACAATAAATTGCTCAAACTCAATACAAGCAATCTCAATAACTAGTTCAATAGAAAGGCTCACTATGTCTTTACGTTCCTTAAATTTTATTGTTTTATTAACTATAATCATCGAGCCACCATGTATCATATTAGTTCTACTAAACGAGCTGGCTACCTGGTGATTATTGAAGCTGAACATGACCTGGTGGCTTCTTAGCCAATGTTCTGTAATACATAAAATATCAATATTATTACAGTTCATGAACAGCTCCAATTCTAATTCTTTACCATTCAGCCCTTAAATATTCTGATGAACCAGGTTTAACTGACAAATAAAATCTTTTTTCTTACAAGGTACTGGAGATTTTTTTTTCATTCTTCGTATAGATAACACTCATGGTATCTTTCAAAATGTCATTGGCAGTATATTTCAAGTTTATGCACTTAGTAGTTAAATTATTGCTAGAGGTTGGCTCTATTGTCTCAATTACTAATTTAAATAATTTGAATTTAGCTGTGGGACATCAGGTTCCACAGTTAAAATTATTTTGCTTGAATTACTTGACTGCTCAATAAAAGCAGTCATCATTAGACCTCGCCACAAGATAGCAATGCACCATTAACATCTTCGGTGTCTTTAGGCGATGGTTGACTCTTTCCATCAGGAGACCCATCTGCTCGTTTGCTATCTTATGTTATAAAAACAAAGAAAAAAAGCCGGGACATTACCAACTGAGCTAGTGTCGACAGGTTCGAAGTGGCGAAATTCTTCTTTGTTACATATATGATCGATTACGTGGATTGTACTGATCGCTAGATATACATACGTATAACTAGGTAAATGAGTTCATCGTTACAGATGAAATTCGTAGTAGTGAATGGGATGTTATATTGTTTTGCGGCTTGTCTCTTGGACATCCCACTTTCTATCGCAGTATTAGCGGATCTAAGGTTTTCTTCCATTCCAAGCTGTTTTGAAAGTAATCCTTTGGCGATTTCTGGGAATGTCTATAACAAAAGAAATTACTAAGAGGTGATGGCGCTCATGTTAGCGGGATAACTCCAAACGGCCGTTTTGAATTAAAATTAGACAATCATTGAAAAGCAATCATCATGCATGCATGCATCATGAAATAGAATGATTATTAAATTGTTAATATAGCTTTCATAGATAATTACCTATGAAAGCTATATTAACAATTAAATAAATATAAAAATTCTGAACTAACCGAAAGAAAGATCATGATTAAACTAGATCATGCGCTGATCAAATACATACAAACAAAAGTATTTTACCGTCGCATACCACGAGATAGTGCTGCCCCTGCGCGTAGGTACGTGTTAGAGGCCCTTTCCTTTTAATTTAGATTTTCCACTGTGTATAATGCTAATTCATTGACACTAAAGCGGCTATATTCAGCACTACAAAATACTCACATTATCACAAACATGCGCCTTATTTATATTGCACTTATCCATCATTAGGGTTCCGTACTGAATGCGTACAAGCTTAATATGCCCCTATTGACTGTCTCTTTGTCACATGGGTTACAGGGTAAATTACACAAAACGTTAAGTCCACATTTTGTTCCTATTGGGATGGAAGTACAATAAAAAATAAATAAACCAATCAACCTATCGTAAGTTAGTCACTTTTTCTTTTTGACACAAATGAAAATGTGAAGATAAAAACAGCTTCTCAATATTACACATCAAAAAAAGCTTCTCGACGAAATTCTATGACATAGGTTGGTACCCTTAAATATTTTAACATAGAAATAATGTATTCGCAATAATTTCACCTTCCCTGAAATTTATGTCCTTTCTCTGAAAGCTCATTATTCAAACATTTTCCATACCAAAGGGCATTTGTAAAATTGAAAAAGTGCTTTCTTGAATAATCTCTAATATCCAATACAAAAACTAGAAGAAAAATATTTACGTGGTATCACTAACAATATTATGGTACTATATTACAAAACCTTAAAAAAATTAATGAATCTGAATATATTACACACACACATACAATGTGATTTTAAACTTACTATTAATAAAGTATTATTGATGTAATAAAATGTTACATGCAAGAGATATTTAATACATTTGAAACTCATCAAAACTATAAGCTTGAAAAAATTATAGAATCTACCCTAACAATTAAGAACCAAAACGATAAATAGGAGAGCATAGATTTCTTCTCATCTAGATATGATGAAATTTTTAAAAAAATGCGCATTCTAGAAGAAAAAATAAGACTAATAAAGAAAAAATGGAATTATTTGAGAACAAATTTGAGAGTAAAACTCGAACCTCTGCTTTGGAACCGTAATGTACCAATGCAACCATTGGAAAATAAAAACACTTTAAAGGCAGTTGTTAAAAAGATGAGTGAAGTTATTCAACAACTTTTGACTTGTTCTGATATTCACGATATTTATCGTATAAAAACCAAAACTGAATCTAATCATATTGTGGTAAACTTTTACTACAACTTTATGTAAAGACGATTTCATCACTCAATGTAGAACTTACAATAAAGCACATAAAGATGAGAAATTAAATACCTCTCACCTTGTATACCTGGACCTTCTAAACCGGTTTATCTAGATGAATCACTCACTAGCCTAGGAAGAAGACTGGCATTTTTAGCCAGACAACTTGTAAAAAAAATCACAGTACTTGGACCTCATATGGGAAAGTTTTCCTGAGAAAAACTCAAAATTCACCAGTGATTCGTATAGATTGTGAATCAGATATAACCAAATTAATGAAAAATGACTAGTTATAATTATACTTCGTTTATTGTTTTTTTGCTTCACAAATATGTATTCACTATTAATTTTTGTAAGATATAAAATAAATCATAGCTTTATATTAGCATTACTCACATTACTCAGAAAAAATCTTAATTTATACACTTACCCACCACAACATGCACCCACACATCTATTTTTAATTACGTCTGTAATATATATGGTACATCTACAAAAAAATTACTACTTTGTGCTACCTCGCTTTAAACCTTATATTTTTATGTATATCTTCGTATCCTTATATTCACTCCATCTATGTTTACTTTACGAAATTTTAAAAAACAAAATTCGATTGTATAAATAAAATTAACGCTGAACTAGATGACTTCGTAATAGCAAACTCATCGATCTGTCAAATAGAAGAACGCCTAAATTTAATAAATAAACTCAATTTGAGTCTAAAAATTATTCACCAAAATATTCGCAGCATTAATAAGAACTTTTCGAATCTTGTAACACTTCTGCACATATCAAATACTGAATGGGATCTAATAATCCTAACGAAATGTTGGCTTCGCCACACCAATTTTATAAGTATTTTAGATGGATACAACTATTTACATACTGTAGCGGCTTAAACAATCACAAATGCTACAAGAAAAAATAATAAAAAATGGACAAAAATCAATAACAAATGGAAAAAAATGAAATTTAAAATAAAATCCTGAATTGCGATATCATTATTATTTATCTTGTAAACACTATATAAAAGTTTCAACGCTTCTCAAATGGTCTTCGGTCCCCAAGCAGTACAGCTTGCCTGGCTGGGAAGATCTTCCTTTTCCCCTTCCTTGTCCTTGTGTGACGTCATCAACCTCCACAGTTATGACGTCACCTGACAAGAAACTGGCCCGCTGGTTCCATTACTATGACCCTTCAGCGGTACGGACCAGCGGCGCCACAGTGGTGACCCCGACGTGATCATCACCACTAACAGCTATCAAAATGCCACAGTGATGACCCTGAAGGCTGATGCGTGTTGTTCTGCCGAGGTCTATTTGAGAAGCGTTGAAACTTGTATATAGTGTTTACAAGATAAATAATTATGATATCGCGATTCAGGATTTTATTTTGGTTTTCATTTTTTCCATTTGTTATTGATCTTTGTCCATTTTTTATTATTTTTTCTTGTAGTGTTTGTGGTTGTTTGAGCCGCTACACATACTATAAACAACATAACACAAAACGAAAATGTTTTGGTCTACTATAAAAATAACATGCAAATTAAAATATTACAACACAAACTTCTAGATGCAAACTGCCTCACAATTGAAATTGATAGTGACACAATTATAATTGCTGTATTCATACAATACACAGACCTCCAGGTTATAAAAATATTGCTCTATTCATACAATCATTTGATGATCTATTATCCAGTTTAAAATACAATAATATTGTTCTTGTAGGTGATATTAATATTGATATCAGGGAAAATACCAATGATACAAACTATCCTATTTATCTAGATCTGTTAGCTTCTCATGGTATGTTACCAGCCCATACGTTTCCAACGCATGGTCAAACTTGTTTAGATGATCTAATGCTCAAAAAGTAATCTAAACTCACACTGTTATGTTTCTGAAACGTCAATCACGGACCATGACTCGTTAATATTCATATTGGAAAACCAAGTACCCAAACAACAACCTAACAGATATAAAGTAACTGAGCAAATTGACTATGATGGTTTGGACTCTGATGTGGAGAACATAAACTTAACAAAAATATACCAAGAATGTGACGGGAATATTGCTACTTCTTTATTGATAATTGAGCTAACTGACAAAATTTCCTCTAATACAAAGTTTATCAAAGTTTCTAATCGCAAGAGAATAAAGCAACCTTGGTTAACAACGGGATTATTAAGATGTATGAAAAACAAAGACAAATTGCACCAAAATCTTCGAAAGGATCCTAGTAATGAAACAATTAAAATTACATATAAAAGGTACAGAAATTTCTGCAACTGGGTATTAAAAAAATTAAAAGAAGATTACGAAACAATACAAAAAGCTGACAAAACAAACAATAAAAAACTTTGGGAAACTGTAAAAACGAATAACATCACAAAGTGTCACGTCATAATCCTGCTACCGACCTCATATCAACTGCTCACCCCATCATATCAGTAAATAACATAAATCGATATTTTGTTTCTGTAGGGAGTAATTTAGCTGATAAAACAGGGGATATGTCTCGTAACAAGGTATCAACTATATCTACGGAGCCTTTCTCGTTCTTTTTGAATCCTAACGATGAATCTGAAGTAAAAAAAACTATATTAAATTTTTAAAAAGTAACACCACTGGTCGTCATAATATTTCTGCTGATTTTCTAAAACGATATCACGCTATATTAACGCCACCTCTAATTTATATTTTCAACTAGTGTATTTTTGACGAATTCAAGCTTGCTGAAGTTATTTCCATTTACAAGAATGGTGATAGGAGCTGTATTAGTAACTATAGACCTATATCTATACTTCCAACTTTGTCAAAGATAGCAGAAAGGCTCTTAAACCAACGATTAGTAAACTATCTCGTATCCAAAAATCTACTTTCGAACTCCCAGTATGGCATTAGAGCAAATTATTCAACAAGTGATGCAGTACATGAGTTGACTGATCACATTGTATCTAATCTGGACAGAAAGATATAGCGATATTTCTTGATTTAGCTAAAGCCTTTGATATGGTTTCTACGCCACTCTTACTTGACAGGCTCGAGAAAATTGGTGTTCGTGGTTTACAGCTAGAATTAATTAACTACCTAACAAATAGATACCAAATAGTAAGGGTAGATGAATATACTAGTGATGACTTGTCTCTTACGTACAGAGTACCACAAGGTAGCATTTTGGGTCCTACCATTTTTCTTATTTTTCTTCTTCTCTTTCTTTTTAAGGTCGTATCTAACGACCTTTGCAAGCTTGAGATTGTGAGTGGAAAAATAATAACTTACGCAGATGACACTATATTAGTTTTTCACGGTGATACTTGGGAACAGGCTTATGATTATGCACAGTCAGGCTTTAATAGAGTATGTTTTTGGCTTTTAGATAACGGTTTGACACATAATGTTGAAATAACTAAATATATACCCTTCTCATTTAAAAACACCCAAACAACAATACATCAAAACCACTCTAATACAGCTCACTTATCTATATCAAGGCAAAAATGTTATTGTGATAAAATAAAATCGACTTCTGATGTTAAATACTTAGGCGTAAGTATTGATAATAATCTAAACTTTAACTGTCATATAAATCTCCTTACTAGCAGGACTCGTAAGTTGATTTATATTTTTAAAAACTTGCGTGACGTTGCTAACTATGTTGTAATTAAAATGGTATATTTGGCTTTGTGTCAGTCTATTATTGCCTATTGCAGCACTGTATGGGGTGGAACAGCAAAATCTAAATTACTAAAACTTGAAGGAGCTCAAAGAGCCGTACTCAAAGTGAGTTCCCGTTTACCTTTTTACTATCCCACGAAAGACCTACTCATTATCTGATGTCTTGATTGTAAGACAACTTTTTGTGCTTAATTAAGCAAATTGACTATGATGGTTATCTTAAAACAACATTCCCAGCTTAAATTTGACCCGACAATTAATGAAAATAAGCGCCTGAAACACAAAGTTTGTCACTATTCAGATACGTTAGCTTTGGCCACGTCTCGCAGATTTTTTAATTTTTGGGTAAATACCTTTATAACAAAGTTAATCAGAAGTTTGCTATATTATGAAACAAAATTTAAATGTAAAAGGGTTGTTACTACTTGGTTAAAATCTCTTAACTATGATGAAACTGAAAAATTACTATCGCATCTTAAAATTAAAATAAAAACGTAAATGGTAACATTTAACTAAAACATTAAATAAAAAAATGCCTTTTCTAATAGTAATAATGCTTACCTGCCTTCAAGTTAAAACAGACGCACAGAGATACATACATACATAAAATACCTACACATGCAAAACACACACGCACGTACTGCTATTACTTGTGAGGTAGATGAAAAAAAGAACGGGAGAGGCTGGTAATCTGTAACACAGGCCTCCTAGTACAGACCAGTCTCTCACGTAGACTAACTAATAAACATAATGTTAACCCAGTGTAGGCATAGTTTTAAGTTTTTTGTAATTGCTGTGTGAGAGAAGAAATAAAGTATTTGTATTTGTATTTGTAAATAAAATGTTACCAGTTGTATGACATTCATTTCCGTTGAATATATAAAAATGAATATTATACAGATTGAGCGGTAAAAGACTGCCCATTAAACATAAAACGGATCCGGTAACTATTCGATATCCGACCGGATACCGGATTTTCAGGAAAACACGAAATTATCATAAAATTCACTTTATGTTAATGTAGGCAAATAGGTTTGTCATTTAATTATAAAAAGTATTTTTCGTAACCTCAATTAATTACCTGCTAACCACAGACTTTTACGTCTAAGTTATTATATTAATTACTAAAATGTTTTTTTTGTGATTCATATTTTTTGTGATTCATATTTTTTGAATCCCATAATTTATGATAAGCTAAGTTTCATTATTATGTAGGAATTCCAGTCCAGTGAACGTTAGTTTAGCCACCGGTTACCTGGCCGCCAAATAGCCAGCAGCAGTTATCTAGCATCTGACCAAACAGCTATCCATATGATTTCTACTGCAGTTACTGAAAGAGGCTGTTGAGTACTTGCTTTTTAATTTTTTTTTAAATGTTTATAATATGTTATGAAGAAGGTATTAAATTTTGTTGTAAATATCCAATAAAATGTTTATATACGGACATTCGCGCATATACATCTTGAGGTATTTGGTAAAAGGAATTAAACAATTTGTGCAGTCCTGATAGATTTGAAATTTGGTATTCTGTTTTTATGTCTGCAATAATATAATATTGCAGGATCCCCTTTAATGTTCATCAAATCTTTTCATATTTAGATGATGAACATAAAGCAGGACGACGCTCAGGTGATAAAGGAATGAATAAGAGCCTTTTAAATTTTTAAAGTTATTATTTACAGCCCCATCATTCATTATAATATTACGTATTTTGATGGTAATAACAAACTTTTTATTAAGGATTATCGGCCACTGATTTCTGTAAAAGTTTTTTCTAAGCGGGGAAAGTTTCTAGGACAAATACTTTAGTAATTTAGCGACCGACATCTCGCAAAAAGTTAAGTTTGATCTTAAAACATCTTGTAATACGGTTTTTAGAATAACTCGCAATATAATTGAAAATACTTATGTAGACAATCAAATTTTTCGTGAGGAAAGTTTTTGTGTTATTCCCATTGCTATAACTCGCTACCAGTTAGCGCTGCAACATGTGCCTACATTATATATTGACTGGACTGTGTCTGCTGTGTGCAGATAGTTATCATATACGATTTTGCGTAATTTTATAGTACTGCTACTGGATAAACTATAAAAATTACGTATCTTGTTGTGGTTGTGCACGCAACCAGATGATGTAACATACTTTTTCCATACAACTTTCAGTTAGCAGTTTAAGATATGCCATGATCTATTCTGCTAATTTAGGAGATGTCAAACATTTTTGGTGTACGAAATAGGCCCACTTTTACTTGGCATGGTATAAAAAATATTGAATAATAATTACTTCGGTACATAACGCGTTTTTAACAAAAACCTTATAACCATATAGAGCATGTTTGGCTACTTACAAAATTTAATGCAAAATAATTCCATATACATGACTAAAGGCTGCTCGTGGCATGTTTGTAATCTAAATCTTCACAAAGATCAAGAGCTACTAATATTAGAACAATTTTCAAAGAGATGTTACAACGGAACTTTGACAAAATAGTGAGACACCCCAACCCCACCGGTGAGGACCGCAGTCGATTACACCCCGATTAAAGTTAAAACCATAAGGCTTGGGAAGCTAAGCCATATCCCATCCGAGCACAATTTACACACACAGGTTAGTTGGTCCACAAACATTTGAGACTAAGGTCTCAGGGTAAAGAGTTGTTAATTTCATTCTTGATTTCATTTACTTTCCCACTAATCGTCAAAATACTGTTTGAAGTTTCTTCCGCTGAATCTTCTTAGTATGTGGCCGCGTTACCGATCCGGTAGTAGTTTAAAAAAAAACGGTTTTGGTTATGTCATGGGCACAGCCGTGTATCTTTTACGTGAATACGTCTACGTCACCGGTAATATCTTGCGATGGTAACATTTTTTATTCGTCGTTCCAATTACAACGCTCCTCATCAAACTAGCCTACGGACCTAGACCACGTCCATCTTGTGGATAGCGAAGTAGAGCATAAGGTGGCGCTACCACCAGAGAGTGACCCGTTATTACCCATCGATTGCGATGAAGTAGGTGAAATAATCAAAAACCTTCACAATAAAAAGGCCCTGGGGCCAGATAAAATAACAAGTAGGTAGTTAAATACCTTTCTCCCTTATATTTCTACTAGTATGCATCTTCAATGTACTCTTAGCCGGTTGTGTGTTTCTGACAAGTAGAAAGAAGCCATCGTCATAGGAATACACAAACCAGGAAAACCCCAAAATGACGTCACTATTTATCGTCCCATAAGCAACACGTTAGGTAAAATCTACAAAAAAATTAAACTATTTCGCCCTGAGTCATTTGTTCACGTGATAGGTCTCATGATAAATGAGCAGTTGGCTTTCGAGCTGCTCACTCATACGCTCATCAAGTGCACCGACTCACAGAGTATATTTCAAACGGTTTAAATGTAGCTCCGGGGCTGCAAATTTCCACAAGTGCTCTATTTTTCGACGTCGCGAAGTTGTTTGATAAAATCTGGCACAATGGCCTAATATACAAGCTATACCAAATGAGAGCGCCTGAGGGATTCGTACCTACTTATCATACGACAGTAATTAACTAACCGCCGATTTCAATTCCGCATAGAGAATTCCCTCTCCACCAATAGGCCGATCACAGCAGGTGTCCCACAGGGCTCTCTACTGTTACCCCTATTATTCTCCCTTTACTCGTGTGACGTACTACGCGAGCTGCACGTCAAGCTCGCATTTTTTTCCGACGACACCGCCCTCTATACGCCCAATTTTTCTGAAATTACAATGACCTAACGGTTCCAGACAGCGGCCAACGTCTTTGATGATTGGTTCAGAAAATGGCGTGTCGAAATCAACCCAGATAAAAATGCAGGCGTGTAATTTCGCCGCGGTCAACAACTGTGACAGCAAAGGCTTGATCTGCCAAAGTTAGGGGAAGTTAAGCTGTTCTTAAGCGTCGTCCCGTAGGAAAGGAAATCCAAGTAATTTGGGGTCACGCTGGACAGTAATGTCATTCAAACCGCATATACAAAGAGTAGAGGATAAGGCTAAATTCATTGTAAATCAATTATACAACCTCATCAATAAAAGCAGTATGTCACTTAGATACAAGATGACACTTTACAAAATATGCGTAATACCTATTCTATCATTCGCCTGCGTCGTATTTTCCTATTTCCCTCATACGGACTTGCATCCGTTGCAAGTAGCAAAGAACATACTTGCGTATTGTTATAGTGCACCGTGGTATATGCGCAACGTTGACCTTCATAAAGATCTCAAATTGCCGAGCTTAACTAGGCTAGAGTAAATTATACAATCGATAAATCATTACAAGAGCTTTCGAATAAAACTTAATCGAACTTTACAAGTGCTCTGGTTAGAAGATAATATACCATATGCGATACATGTAACGCAGTGAAATTACCTTAAATGGCGGCACTTCCTATTCCACTTCCCGCCAAGCATCGCAATCCGCGCTCAGCTTATCAAATTTTTTGATTCTTGAGCTATCCAGAGGTAAAATTAGGTTTGGAATATTGATGATAGTCATGTAGCTATAACACCAAAATTATCTCTCAATTTTGTTATGATCAGTTTTTTAAACTGTTCCCCCTATGAAGGCAAATTTAAAGACGTATTCACGTTAAAAAGTTTGGAAAATCCAAAAGAGCAGGCCGTAATGTTTTTTTAATAAACTTCACAAAGTATATAATAAAATGTCTTTATTTAAAAATGAGAGATGGTGATTTTTTCCCCTTTTACTTTAAAATTATTTAGTATAAAAAACAGATCCCAATGAAGTGATTTTCAATAGGAAATTCTGAGTGAATTAGGAATATTGATAATAAAATAAAGTGAATTCATAAAGCCAATCAACTTATTTCGTGGACATAAAATAATCAACTGACGGCCATCAAATTTTTTTTTCAACGTGATTTTTTAGAGTAATTAACTGTCTTCAAAGGCTTAAAGATACAGAATTTGAAAAATTATAAATCAAATTAGTATATTTATTTTTAAATTAGAATTTAATACTGAGTGTGATTGAAGTTGGTTAAGCCATACATTTTCTTTCAACTGATAATAATGCAGAGCCACGCCGCGACGTACAAAAATTTTTAACGCGACAAAATAACTTGAAAAAAATTTAATTGTATAAAGTACTAGCTGCACCGTGCAGCCCGCTGCATTATAAAATATTTTAGTGAATCCCGCGGAATCACCTTACTTTTCCGGGATAAAAAATAGCCTATGTGTTATTCTGGGTCTTTAGCTATCTACATACCAAATTTCATTGTAATCGGTTCAGTAGTATTTGCGTGAAAGAGTAACAAACATCCATACATACATACAAACTTTCGCATTTATAATATTAGTAGAATTTCTGATTTCTGGTTTCAGGAGACAGTCTTAGGGGTAGGCTTTAAGCCCACCAACTTAAACTCTGGCTGAATAATCTGCTGGTAAGCAGTCAGGTAGACCTATTGTCTAAAAAACCTACTCAAAATTTACAGCCTATAACAGAGATCACACTGTTAAAAATCATTTAAAGTACCTTCTTGAAAGTGACTACAGATCTAAAAAATAATTTCAATTTTTAAGATTGCTTAATTGTACAAATGCTTGCTGTTTCCTTCAAGTGTAATTAAAATAAATAAATATATAAATAATTAAATTAAATAAATAAATTAAAACAACTGAACAGCAATGAAAATGCAATAAAAAGATAAACAGCAATTAAAATATTACAGTCAGGCAATCTCTAACGCTACATCAATATCTTAAGTTCAATTATATCACGCTATTAAAATTATTATTTTACATTGTAAATATGCTCAAAAGGAATTCAGCCCGTTCAATACATTTTACTTGTCAAGATAGATATATTCATTCTTACCTACTACTATATATATATATATATATATATATATATATATATATATATATATATATATATATATATATATATATATATATATATATATATATATATATATATATATATATAATATATATATACTCGAGAACGGCTGAACCGATTTGGCTAATTTTTGTTTTGGATTAATTGTTGAAGTCCAGGGAAGGTTTAAAAGGTGAGAGAATATAAAAAAATAAGAGTACTTAAAAGGGCAGAACAACGTACGCCGGCTCAGATAGTTACAGATAGATGTAAACTGATACACCTGCCAGCATTACGAAGTTTATTCACAAGACTCGGTGCATTCAATTCATGAATTTAGTGGGATATTTTAAATGAATATTTTTATACTAGCTGTTGCCCGCTGCTTCGTTCGCGCGCATTTCGTTTACTCCGCACAGCTCCTCCCCCGTAGGTGATAGCGTGATAATATGTAGCCTGTATGTTGACCCGACCTGTTAGTAACATTCATGCAAAATTTGAAGTAAATCCATGCAGTACTTTTTGAGTTTACCCCGGACATACATTGACTTTTCTACGATTTTATTATATGTATAGATTATCTTGTAATATTTTTACAAAATCAATTAAAACGCACTTTTAATTCAATATTTAGTTCCTGATTTTAAAATTTGGTCGGGCATTTAAAAGTAACCGTGTATATTACCCGTGCGAAGCCGGAGCGGGTCATTACTATAATATACTAATATCTTTAGTTTACTTTTGATATACGTTCTTGTAAATCAAGTTTTAGAGATTAACCTTCCTTTATCTCATTGAGGTCCCGTCAGTTTTGACTTACAATCACGCTTTGACGAAGGATAGGGAAACCTTCATATTATACAAGTGATTGAAAACGTTTATCTGATATTCAAATAACATAGTAATAACAGAATTGGGTCTCGACATACTTAACTGCCGTCAGTAAAGATCATTTATAGCCAATCCATAACCTTACCTTGTCATAACCTTATCCTTACGAGGCCTACAGATGCGTGCCGTAAGACCTATGGGTCGTATATCTATGAATAAATTTTCAGACTTATTAAGAGGAAACACTACGGCCGTTTCTCCATACAAACGTAGTCCCCTGCTTCCTCCCTGAATAATCGTAGTAGAACAATAAAAAAATTGCAATAAATGTATGACTACAATTGCTATGTTCCTATATTTTCCTTTTTTCATAATTGATAAAAACCTTAAAAATTGCCCCTTTTTCTGTTGTGTTGAAACACGCAGTAATATAATTTGTCGAAATAATATTAAAAAAAGAAAAACATAGAAACACAGATAAAGTCTTTCTTTAATTAATATTGAAAAAAGCAATCAAATCGGTTCAGTTTTGGGTGAGGAAACGTTGTTGTTTTTGTTTTTGTGTAATTTTCATACGTATTTTCGGTCTAGGCTGCAGTTGTCCCTATCTCACTCTACGGGGGTGAGGCTTGCGGTGGAGGAGGCGGATTATTACAAATACGCTGTGTGCTCTACGCTGTGAAACGTTATGTATAATTTAATCGATGTTATAGTGATTTTATCGATATCGATATTTAACAGTAATTGTTTTAAAATCGAAGCGTCTCTGATAGTTAAATATAGTTAAGCTTGTGCATGGCTTGGCTACATTTTTGACATTGTTTTGCAAATTATGTTATTAGAAAATTAGGATTAGGTGATTACAAAAAAACAGTACTTTATCTTGATATTTTTTTACTAAATTCCTAAAATTGAAATAATAAAACTGTTAATTTAAAGTTTGATCTAAAAAATACAAAATACGAGGCTATCAAAGTAAAAAAGCCATGACACCCCGTCCAGCACTTGCCGTGGATTATTGCAATATCTCGGTCTTATATCTCGAAACGGCAAAGCCAACCAGCTCATTTCGATCGAGCCAGAGCAAGACAAATCTTTCGTCACACGATACACATGAAATTTATATCAAATACTCTGACCTATGGTTTCTCTCAGCTTTGAAACGTGTAAATCAACGCGATCAAAGTTATAAATAAATAAATAAATGTAAGTTACATATCTTGCGATTTTTTGCGATTTCAAAAGGGAATCAATATTTTTAGGGTACTTGCCGTTGACCTGGAATCATGAATTTTGGCAAGAAGCAATATTTACAGCACATGGAAAAGAAGAAATCCAAAACCTTAAATTTTTAGTTGCATTACAAAAAAAATCGCAATCAAAGATATGACCGTTATGACGCATAATTTGCAATTTCGCGAGGAAATCAAACCTATGGGGTACTTCTTGTTGACCTAGAATCATGAAATTTGTATGTAGCTAAGGTTATCTACAAAATTGTACAAAACCCTCGGTAAGCGAGTCCAACTCGCACTTGACCGGTTTTTCTTGAATGAGCGAATTTTTATAACAACAGATTACATTCTTGTATATTATATATTGCAAAATTAAAAAATATTTAAATAATATCGATAGATAAATTACACAAAACGATCTAATAATCTTCAAGTAAGCAAATTCTGTTCTCGTGTTTTCGTTGTCAACTATATTAGTACTTAGAAATACATATATAAATACTAAGATATAATTAATAAACCCCCGAACCAAAAAATGCAAACATTTATGCTCATCACAAAAATTCTTGTCCCTGTCGAGAATCAAACCGATTTGTATCGATTCGAATAATTGCGTAGTTTGGATTTTGAATTCTGTTTTTTTTCCTTTACCTAAAGAAATTTCTTGGGCTAGACTTGTAAATTTATTTTACAGCGCTTTTTATCAAATACAAGTATAATACTTATTTTAGCCGGATTACTCTATAAAGACAATAAAAATATAATTTCTATTGCCTATTTTTAAACCGAAAGCAATAATTCATGCATAATCAACACTACAAGTTCAAACATTAAGCAAACATTACATGTAGACTGTATATCATTAACGTGAAATAATCCATGCAAAAATTTTATGAATGTTTGTCAGAGCTCTTTTGTATTTAACTCTGACATTTGATGTTAATCGATGAACGAGTTTTCATGACTTATTTTGGTAAAAGGAATCGAATTTAATCATAACCTGAACGATGATTAATCTGTATTACAGACCGATGAATCGAAGTGAACAGAAGCTATATTGTCATTTAAATAGCTCTACCTACTCAGCAAAAATGAAATCTTTAATTTTCTATAAGCTTTTAATGTTTTATTGTTGGTATTTTATTCTATTATACAATTAAATTTTTAGGATTTCGAAGATTACAAGGAATCCTTATAGTTTCGACATGCCTGTCCATCCGTAGCTTAGCAAGAAAGATCCTTAGTGCTAGAAAGCTGTAATTTGGCATGAATATACTAGAACATATTAGTCACACCGACAAAGTAGTAAAATGATAAATTGAAAAAACTAAGTACTACATGTACTTAATTTTTCAATTTATCATATTTTTTCAATTTTCAATAAAACTGAGGATGTTCATTTTTTCTCGCATACTACATGGTGTGGGGTATCGTAAGATATGTCTTTATAAACATTAAGAGAATTATGAAAATGATTTTACGATCAAGAGTTCCGTTTTTGAAATATTAGGGTTTTAAGGTTTTTTTGTAGATATGTTTCGCTCCATAGTCCATACTTAAGTAGAATACTTAAGTGAAGTATTTGATATGAATTTCATGTATATCATTTCGTGCAATGGAAGGTACACCGCTGATGTTGTAAAAAGAGTGGGTGCAGGGAACAGAGTGAATGGAGCGTTAGGCAGATTACTTAATAGCACAATTTTAAGTCAGGGTGCCCGTCTAACCTTGCATAATCATGTGCTTATCCCAACGCTATTGTATGAAAGTGAGAGTTGGGTATGTCAGAAAGGGCATGAAAGTAGAATCAACGCGGACGAGATGAGGTCGCTAAGAAAAATATGTGGTGTGACACTCGCGGACCGGGTTCGTAATGTCGAAGTGAGAGAGAGGTTAGGTTTCAAAGAAAGTGTCGGTGTAAAGATGAGAAAGGGCATGCTCCATTGGTTCGGACATGTAGAAAGAATGGTAGATGAAAGGTTAACAAAACAGATATACAATGCGAACGTGGAAGGATGTAGGTACCAGGGAAGACCAAGACTGACATACCACGATCAGACTGATCGAGTACTGTCCGAAGGTGGTTTCAAGAGTCTTCGCAACCGGCGTGTGTGTATGAAGAGAGTGATGAATGTGGAGGAAGCGAGACAAGCCTGCAAGGATCGTGATGTATGGCACTCGGTTCTCTCTGCCTACCCCGTAAGGGATCTGGCTTGAAGATATGTATGTATGTGTATGTTTCGCTCCCTGCCATCTAAAGTATTGGTTTTGGATGTGTATGTATTTCTAAAGACATATCGTGCGATACTCTATAACTCGACATGTGTATTAAATTTAAAAAAAAATAATGTAGGTTTTGAAAATAGTCTTACAATTATTAAGGTTCCGTTTTTAACATATTAGATTTTAAAGTGTTAATTTTGGTAAAGTCAAATGTGCTCCTCCCCCTGCCAGCTAAACGAATGTTTTTGTATATGTAAAAAAATTAATCGTATCACTTTACATTTATAATGAAGCTAAAAGGGAAACTATCACAGCTGAGTTTGTTTTACGAGTTTATAATATGTACCTACTTGGAAAATATTTTTAGGCGACTCATTGTGCGGACATATTACATCAAAAATAAAAGATTTACTTATTCTGTGTAGACATGCTGGGTGCACAATATTGTTTTCGTTCCTTGTATCTAGTGAGTCATTAAGTGAGTGAGTGTATGAGTGAGCGTGAGTGAGTACGAGAGTGAGTGTAAGTGAGTAAAACGTCATTTTTAAAAATCAATTTTTTATAACCACCGATTACGTTATCGCACTCGTATATTACGTATATTATATACCCATTTGGCTAATTCCAAATCGGTATTTTGTCGCGCGTGTGACTCTAGATTGGTCGGTATTAATTCTTGCGTTTCGGTTAGGATAACTTAGAGATCTATAAGTTTTATAAGTTGACAGAACAGCCTGTTTCCTTAATGGTATCATCACATGGTAGTGGGTTATGTAATATCTCGACTAGGCTTGGTATCACTGCTTTATCTATTCCTGTTACAGTCATGTTCCGGTTTGGAGAGTAATGTAGCAGTTAAACTTATGTATGTGATATTACCACCCCGCCACAAAGATCAACGCTTCACCAACGTCTTTGGTGGCTACTGGTAATGATTATATCTTTCCATCGAGAAAGCTATCTGCTCGTTTGCTAACCTATGATATAAAATAAGAAGGGTTTATTCATATAGAAGGGTCTGGACAAACACAGAAGGCTCTTCATACGCCTATACCGTGGTAAAATTGGTCCTCCGTATTGTTAAAGGCTCCTTTGAAGACTAGACCAACTGCCGTTCTGCCAGATGGGTCGTAAAAGGCGACTACTTGGCTATACGTATGGTAAAAAAAATTTGCCATATCAAATTATTGAACAGTAAAAAGTTGCTAGTACTAAGTAATTATTATGTAGTAACTAAATTTTGCCATGTCAAATTATTGAACAGTAAAAAAATATTGTCATATCATCTTGTCCAATGACGTCTCCTACTTCGAGATAACTGGGTAAACGAAATGAGGACTAAAACTTGTGTCATCCGGTTCAGTGAACAGTAATATTACCTTATTGACCTAAAACCCTATCAAATCATTCGCTTTTGCTTGTCTCCGTTGCAAAATTATCACGTTTAGTCGTTGTCAATATATTTTTAAAGTTAGTGGTAAATATTATTCAAAATGTGTAATGTATTTATTTACCTGTTATCAATATTTCTGTCGATTTAAAAACTGTAATTTAAAATGTGTATAGGTATACTTCATTCATTTAGTCGTCAATATTTCAAAAGAGACTGATACCGTTGCATACAATCTTGGGTTCTCTTGTAATAAGATGAAAATTATGTTAATTAACAGCAAGTTTAACATTATATAAATACTGAAAATTTTACAGATTTTTGCAATTTGAGAAAAGAGATATAGGTAAGATATTCACTAGAAGTAAGGTTACGGTACTACGGTATAGTTAAGTTAAACTGAAATGGTGTGTCGATTCAATTATTTAACTAATCGATTAATTGATCATGCGATCAAAGAGAATCAATTATTAATCGCTTAATAATCGATTATTCGTTCGAAATAAAAATTGTTACAAATTGTCTTACCTCCAGATTATAAAAATGAAACAAAACAGAAATAAATCACATATTTATTTAAAACTAGCTGTAGCCAGCGACTTCGTCCGCGCGGACTTCGTTTACTCCGCACAGCACCTCCAGCGTGATAATATGTAGCCTATATATATATATATATATATATATATATATATATATATATATATATATATATATATATATATATATAGATGACAGTTTTATATATTATTAATAATAATAATATCTTTATTAATTGCTCCCTTTTGTTCACAACTGTACATTCATGTAAAATATTAGTAAGCGTAAAACTGTTTGGGCAGACAGGAGTCTAAACTAAGTTGTACCCGTATGAATCTCCTGGCCTCCGCCTCTCAAATAGGTACAATGTTTTTGAACACATTTAAATTGCAAATTGGAAGATACAAAAGAATTATGGTATTACATAAGTTTTTAAACGTATGCAAGCATGTGTGGTGTGTGTATCTAACTATTTATGTTATGTGTGTGTGTGTATGTGTGTGTGGTCTGTGTGTATATAATAATATATAATCATTGTCATATCAAGTTTAAAAGTAAATAGGTGTTATATTTATCAATTCAGCGAAACAAAAGATGAAAAAATACATTAATCAAACGGTTTGGTTATAAAGAAAACTCCTCATAATTCTCATCCTCATAAAAAAGTATCCTCAAAAGTATCCTCATAATTCATGGATTTACGTATTGCATTTTTGTAATATGTCTTTAATAAAGGATAGATGTGAAGGAGTTTATTTGTCTGGTTATACAATTTGCTACCGGAGTAGAAAATGAATTTACGAGCCCAGGAAGTTCGAGACCTTTGTATGGGACATATCATAAAGCACCTACGGGCATAGAATAATAACGCATAGAAACCAAGTCGAACCGCGCTATATTAAGCCATTTCAAAGAAGCCTGAAAAGGCTTCTTACGCTCGCCGGCCGCTCAGACATGTGACACGTGCCACACAGAATACAGCTCTCGCAATTTAAAAAAATGTGAGTTACTGTGTGGTGAAAGGTTGTCACCGTGCTTCACAAAAGCGTATTTAGGGCTTGAAGATCACATTTCACACATAAGAACTACTTGGCATCGGATATTTTTGTATAAATTCTAAACAAATAAATCGTAAATATCTAAGTTGAACGATATTCAAAATGTTGCCAGCCAAAGAGGAAAATATTCTACCACGTATTTGTTTTTACCTATTTTCATTATAATTAATAACGTGTGTATTACTATTTTATGTACGATATTACATAGCTTGGACTTTGTTTTTGCATAAAAAATATTTTTTAAGTGCTGGGACTTACCATTATACTGGCACAAATATTACAAAACCGTTTGTCAAACCAATATTACAAAGCTTATATTCGTGTATAATGAGAACTTTTAGAAGGCAAAAAAATTGTTCCAACTAGCATTCTAAATGCCGCAGTGATCACCAGAAAAATACTGTTACTGCTAAAAAGACATTTTTTTTATTTTTCTTATGAAATAATATGCCATGATACAGCATTATTTCGTGTTTTCCTAAGTGTCAAGAAGTTTTATTGGCGATATTTTCGAGTTTTATCGACGAAATAATGTAGGGAAACGTGCCCTAAAATCGGTCTGCCCCAAATGTTGGCCTCCTAATATGTTTATGCTGATAATTAAGTTTCAATTCTACATAGCTTGAAATTTATGTTGCGAATGACGATATTGCTCATACACGACTTAATTAATTTGTGCCGTATACTCTAATGCATATAGCACGTAGAAGCCAAAGAGTCGCCACAAAGAGCTGTATTGTTTCCGATTCAGCTAAAAACGTTAGAGAAGATTACGCACAGGGATTACGTTTTTCTATATTCTAAGATCTGAACCAAAACAGTTGCGCACGATAGGTGGTGCTCAAGTAGTGCACAGAGCCAATAGTAGCTTGACTCAATATAGTAGTCAGAAATATTATGTTTAGCATAAAACATTTTAACTTTTTAAACTGATTTAAATAAAAAATTTGATTAATAAGCATACCTATGCTATTACTTTTTACCTCAAAGTGCTTGTAAATATTGTTCCTGCTTGCCCGCCCATCTGCTAACGTTCAAGCTAGTTTAGCTTTCACCAAATATATACATATACACACATACACGCACACAGACATACACATAAAGACACACAAGCATTCGCCAAGCAATGTACAAATTTGTAATAACATTTGACGGCCCCGTTGGTCGAGTGGTTAGCGACCCTGACTACGCAATCGACGGGGCTCGGGTTCGATCCCCGACGGAGACAAGCATTTGCGTGATGAGCATAAATGTTTGTATTTCCGGGTTTGGGTGTTTATTAAATATATTCCAGTATTTATATATGTATTTCTATGTTTTAATATCGTTGACTAACACCCATTACACAAGCAAATAATTTGCTTACTTTGGGGTTAGATCAGTAAGTGTAATTTGTCCCGTGAATATTATATTATATTATATTATATTATATTATATTATTATTATTGTACAATTATATTTTAGTAGATATATTTCAATATTTTTTTAAAGAATTACTTCAATAAATGTTTTTTATAACTTCAATAATGTAAACTTGTATTGGCCATATTTTTTATTTACGGTTGGTGCTGGTTGGTTACCGCTGTTTGATTACTGATATAGGTATACAAAAAAATATCTTGACTCTTTAACATTTCCCTGTAATTCTACTCATTTTACCTCACCGGGATAAAATATGTAAGTTTTAAGTTTTTTTATATGTCTAGTAACACTATTGGAAAGAAAGACAAACTTTATTTGAATGAGGAAAAATATTTTAAATTACAAATGAAAACACAAAAACTAAAAAAATATAAGCTTAAATAGCTTTGTAATATCATCTTGAGAACATCTAGAATATTTATAGACATTTAAAAAATATTTTACGTAACCGAATAAAAGTATAAGTTTCAAGTTTATACTAAATGACTATTAATGTTATAATATGAAAGACTATTTGTAAGGTAGACCTATTTTAAATACCGTTTTGGGAAAATATTTATTTGCTTGCAACATTATTCACGCAATAATGTGTCTTTGTGTGCGTGTCAACGCAAGTAATTACACGAAGGGTGATGAAGGTCATGCACACATCGATACGGTTTTGGCTTAAAATATGAACGAAACGTTGAATGCAATTATCACTCTAAGCGTTATTACTCTATGCCTATGGGTATTTAAAACCTCATATTGTTTATTGTAAAGCAAGCTAGCATGTTGCTGCCGAACTGTTAAAACAGGGGCGTCATTGTATAGCAACGAAGTAGGATATAACTTAGGCTTTTTAAATATTATTTTTAAGATCAATCTTTGAGATATTTCTTTTATAATTAAACTAAATTATTAAAAAAACAAACCAATAAATCAACTTCCAATCAGTGCCCAGTTAGCGTTTAAAAAAGTTATATAATCGAGATGCTTTGGCAGCAGGTTTTTCCTCCTTAAATTTGTCAACTGACCAGTTTTAGAGAAAATTCTCTCCGAGGGAACGGAGGTAGCTGGAATGCACGAATATCAGATGTAATTTGTACAGATGTGGGTTATTTGTTTTCATGCTCTTCCAATACAATAGAGGATTGCTTGTCCTTGCAAGTAGTGGCAATTCTAAGTATTGTCGTAATGTTATTATATTTTAAGTTGGAGATGCAGTTGTTGCGATAGAATTTGATTTCTTCTGCTCAAAATGGTCCCAGATCGATAGTTTTACAGTTATTTGTTCAAGCTGTTGTGGCTGCGTAATTACTGTTTCTAAGATAAGTAAGCTCTTCAAGACAACTTTGTTGGGCATACGCTGCATTACTGTCCGTACCGAACGTTTTTTACCGAACCGAACAGTTTTTTAAGTCGTGGATCTAGCAGACAAGCTATTGCCACGTGTTTATTGCTTTCTAGTGGGCCAAGTCGTCTGTATGACTTCTAATAATGTTTCTTTTACTTTACCTCCAGTTAGTGTTTCTATTTTGGTTGCATTTAAGTTATAGAGAAGGTCTCTAATTAAAGGAATTACCATTCCCATGGTGGGACATTTTTCTCCGGAAAGTTGTTCTGTGATTTCTTCAATATTTTCTAGAAGTGCCACACAGTCCACTTACACTTTCCACACTTAAGGAATTCCAGTGCAAGATCAAA
Source organism: Apodemia mormo (assembly GCA_036924255.1). NCBI lineage: Eukaryota > Metazoa > Arthropoda > Insecta > Lepidoptera > Riodinidae > Apodemia > Apodemia mormo. The sequence goes on along the minus strand of JAUPFN010000004.1, from coordinate 14,605,669 downwards.
TTCTGCTAAAGCAATCGTGAGTGGGATTTTAAATTCACACAGTCTCGCAACCTATGCTGTTTCATCTAGTTTCTATGTCTTGTTTTAATTTTAACATTGGCATATTCATTTGCTTTTGTTTTGCAGATAGAATTTCAGTACTTTTTGCGCTATGTCGGAAATGGGTAACGATACGTTTGCATTTCTGAATTATATTTTGCAGAATTGGATTTCCAGTAAGTGTTTCTTTAACACAGAGATTAAGAGTGTGTGCGATACATGGATGTTGGTTTTTTGAAGATTCTGATTTATGGCTTTTTTCATAGTATGTGCATGATTGCAAATCATCCTCGTAAAGTCAGTGGCCAGTAATAGTGATCGTATATCAATTATTAGAATCAGATGTCCATATATCTGTGGTTGCAGCTATGTATTTAAATTAGTTTCATTTAAATGTAATATTTTTTTTTCCACTATGATCGCCTACCTTTGGTATTTCTGATTCGTCTGTAGCTGGGCTTCTGCTTGTAGAAGGTTTCTCGTCTTTAATCAGATGTATTCTTTTTAAATATTCTCGCAGATGTTTCCACAGAGTTTAATTTGTTTTTTTACACAATTTACATGTTGCTTCCTGGCCAGTTTTATCAAAATGTCCACACATAAGAAATACTTTCACGGCGTTTCATTTTAAAATTCACGAGTTTTCACTCAGAACTTGAAGTTGAACGAAAATTATTATAGCGTTTCAAATCGTATATGTATCATACACTAATGAAGCTAAAAGTCTAAAACAAAAACCGTAAAATAATGCTATAAACATAATTCGGGTTTTCCCCAAATTTCCCCAGGGTTACTATAACTTAAACGGCTTACTCCCAATAATCGACTGTATGCGATTATCTAAATGATAATTTATTGCAACCGATCATCTTGATAATCGATTCATCGATTATTGATAATCGATTTCGCACACAGTTTAAGGCGATGCATCGCTAAAAACGGTAAAAACTGGTTTGCTAAATCATGTTTTGATTGTATTGATTGTTAAATAACATTTTTACAAAAATTACGCAATATACCTGAAGATATTATCTAAGGAATGTGCTGATTTATTACATGATAGAATGTACTTTACTTCATCATATACAATTCCGAAAACAGGCTAAAAACATCTCTAAAACAAATAATTTCTTAATAATATTTCTAATCTTCCACATGATTTTTATATGGTGATATTTAGTTTTAAATACAAAAAAGAATGTACTACATAAATTTTGGTTTTCAGCTGAAATCCTATATTTATTTATCCGAAAATTAACACGTTTCCCAGCGGTTTCAGATCATACCGCGCCGCCCATTTCCTATAGAATTTACGCACGTCAAAATACCTCGCCTTAACTCACTAAAACCGTTTACTATTATATATAAAAAACTGATACTTGTAATACCCAATGACCCAATAATAAAACACAGATTTTTGGAAACCACAAGTTAAAAGATGCCTTCTTGTAGGTACGTAAAATAGCGAAAAGTGAAGTCCGCGACGTGCGACTCTTGCGAGCCGTTAGTGATGTCAGTTGTAATTGTCACTTTTAGCTGTATTCAAGGAACTTATATACGATAACTGGAATTATTACGAAGTAATAATTGAAGAATAAAAATGCACTTAATTACGCTACTAATAAAGTTGACATTTGTTTCTTACATAACAGAGCGGAATAACGTTCTGAGCAAATAACGACACGAGTGGATGTTGTCCCTTTCTTGCAATTGCCCGTGCAAATAAAACTATCTGATGGTAGATTTTAATATATTAGGTAATTGTTAAATCCCTTTTATTCGTAAATGTCGATAAAGATATTAGGATGAAATGTATTGTAATTAACACAATGAGTTCTAAAATGTGCTTATTTTAATTATTACGTAATTACTTATGCAATGCAAATCCTGTTTCTCAAACTAGTAGAATTACTTGGTAGTCATTTGCAAACTACGCATGGCCGCACTTATATATGGCGATTGGCGCGGGTCTATATTTAGTAGCACAACAATTTTTGTACTATTTTAAGTAGGCATCACGTTTTTACAACTAATGATAATTTACCATAACAACTAAACACATAACTGTTTTCGCATAATTTTTACTAGCATAACCCTATGTAGCATAAAGATAACATAGCATAATGTTTAAAGGCACACATTGAGGAAAGCATAACAATACATAAACATAATGATCACCGGCATACACTTAAAGTCCTAATTAAAATGCAAGAAATAGGTGGATAGCAGACTGTAGCAGCGTGGCATAAATAGCAAGACCAAATAGCAGACTGTATTGTAGTAGCATACTATTTCCGTAACAAGTGGGCTTGGACCAAGTCGACGAAGCCCCTATTTCTGGGTGTGGGATCTAAAGAGAACCTAACTAACCTACTTCAACTGTAGCATTGGATAGCTTTGTTTCTTTGTGGCGGGGGGCTTATGCCATGTGTTTTTATGGTAAGATAACATTAGGAAAAATAAAAAAATGACTAAAGACTATTATGCGTATCATAAATAGTCGAATTAAATGTAGTACAATAGATTGTTATGCTTAAACACATTTCGCAAAAAAAAGATTATGCTTAAATTATTATATAATGACACTACATATTATGCTATATTCATTATGACAAATTAAATTAGGAAAAAAAAATATGCGTTGTAAACGTATCCCGATTGGCGCTTTATTTAGTAGAAAGAGACACACTCTACCCATGTCGTGGTACCCTTCGGAACAATTTTGAAGCGCGTGTGAACATTCCGGGTAGAATGTAACTTCCTTGGCTGTATTAAATCCACAGACTCCAAATCGTATTAAGTTTGATGTAATGTAATCAATCGATTATTTAAATTGTATCGATTACGTTTTTTTATTTTCATATTATAAATGGTTCGTAAAATATTGATGTTAAGAGTAGGTTCTTACTGATGATTAAACTAAATATTAATCAAGAATACACTTTTACATATACTTACGAACGTACATTTTGATTAAAATTGTTTTCATAAATCGATTATCATTTTATCGATTATACAATTATGGTACCGCAAACTTATTTTCGTGATTTCTTTTTTCTCAGAAAGCGGATGAAGCTCATATTTTAAATTTTGAAATAGAAAAATATTACCATTTTCTTGAACCACACTTCAACCCATTTGGGCCCAAAATCTCCCTCTCCTTTTGTGCTTAAAAAATGTTTCTAAAAGTGTGTACCTATGTTCTTCATTTATTAATCGTTGCCAATATTTTAAAGTCGGTTTTTAAAAAATGTTATCAAAATATGAGCTTCATTCATTCAGTCGTTGTCAATATTTAAAGCTAGTTTTAAAAATATATTGAAATCCAAAAACTCCTATGTTAAGTGGTTTTTAAATTTTTAAAGTTGGTTTTTACGACATTTTATTAAAAATGTGTACTTCATCTATTTACTCATTCATTCATTCATTTTTAAAAATGTTATTTAAAATATGCACTTCATTTATTCAGTCGTTGTCAATATTTAATGCTGGTTTTTTAAAAAAAAATATTAAAATGCAAAGACTTCTATGTATTGGATCGAAGTAAACATGTTTAATTTAAAGAGTTATGGGTCATGACATCTTTGACAATCAGTTTTCCCCTATTGTGGATGAGAAATTCACTAAATTTGACGAGATGAATGACGCGTATCTATCGTATAATACTCGTATATCAACGTACTTATTATCCCTAACATCGGCACAATGAGCTTTGTTCCCACTTCCCAGTAATCTTTCCGTGATTACTGATTCATATGTTCAGTTCTACCTGGGAAGGTGTCTTTATATTAGGTTTATATTGTATTATTATCTCGATGGCTTTATGTGTCAATTGTAAAGACAAACTATTTGGTTTAACGATTATACGAATATTAATTTTTAGAAATATATTTTTAGCTTAAGTTAACTATATATTTGAAATTTGCCATAGTTTCGTAGCAAAACATCTGTTATTTGTTACAAGTAAAGCTAATGATTTTTAGAAGTAAGCGGCTAGCCAACTTAACTAAAAATCGATGGAGCTCGGGTTTGACTACCGACAGCAGCAAACATTTGTGCGATAAGCATAGATGTATATATATCTGGGTTTTGGAGTATTTATATGTATATGTATTTCTAAGTTTAAGTTTTTTTTATAGCAGAGAGGGCAAACGAGCAGGTTGTGCATCCCATGGTAAGTGATCACCGCCGCCCGTGGACATCTGCAATGCCGGTGGTCTTGCAGCTAGGTTGCCGGCTTTTTAAGAATGAATTAGCTCGTTTCTTGAAGGTTCCTAAGTCGTATCCGTTCGGAAACACCCCCGAGGGTAATTGATTCCACAAAGGAGTAGTGCGAGGTGAAAAGTGCCCACATAAGCGCCCGGTCATGTAAATACACGACCGGACATCATGTGGTGAGGATGAAACTTTAAATTTTGACGCGATGTCCGATGATGGAATTTAGCGGTAGGAATTAGTCCAAATAACTCTTTGGAACACTCCCCATGATACGGTAAAAGATGCAAAGCGAACCTACATCTCTGCGTAACGCTAAGGAGTCAAGCCGAATAGAAATAGCCTGATCGTAGACGATTCAAACCGCTCTACGTTGAATGTAATCAAGAGGAAGAAGCTGGTACTGAGAAGTGGCAGAGGTGAGAGCAGTACTCCATGTGAGGTCGAGTTTGGGCCTTGTAAAGTTGAAGACGATGGGCTGGCATGAAGTACTGCTTTACTCTACTGAGTACACCAAGGTTTTTGGAGGCTAGTTTAGCCTTTTATTCCAAATGACCGCGGAACTGAACGTTGTTCGACATGTCAACTCCCAGTATTCCAATACTGGCCAGAACACTCACCTGACAGCCACATCAGGTGAGTGTTCTCGAACCGAGGTGATACGACAAAGGGTTTTTTTTTGCGGTGAACGCACAAAGCTGCGTCTTTTTGGGGTTAAATGTAACAAGGTTTTGACGACCCCATTCTGAGTCATCGGTTAGTCGATTCTCGAGTTCAGACACGAGCTTGTTCCGGCCATCTTCGAGGTATTCCCGAGAAATACCGCTACGACCGGAGTATGTAGCATCACCAGTACTGTCGTCCGCATAGCAATGTATGTTACTAATTCGCAACATATCATTAATATGCAGAAGAAACAGTGTCGGTGTAGCACGCAGTCTTTGGGAACACCAGAATTGACAGGTTTGAGGTCGGAGCATGAACCGTTGACTACGACCTTGATGTTCTGATCAGCCAAAAAACTGGTGATTCACTTGCATAATTTCTCGGGAAGCCCATAGGTAGGCAGCTTTGAGAGAAGCGCTTTATGCCATACCCGATCAAAGGCCTTCGCTATGTCTAAACTAACTGCCAATGCCTCCCCCTTGGACTCAACTGCCTCCGCCCAGCGATGCGTCAGGTAAACTAGAAGATTACCAGCTGAGCGACCACGACGGAAACCGTACTGAAGGTCGCTAATCAGCTGGTACTCTTCTAAATACTTCAGGAGCTGACAGTTTATCAGTGTCTCCACGACTTTGAAGAACAAGTAGGTTATGGCTATTGGTCGATAATTTAACGGATTAGAGCGATCTCCTTTTTTAGGGATGGGATGAACTAAAGCTGTTTCCATGAATTCGGTACCACGCCGAGTGAATAGGAGAGCCGGAATAGGTGCGTCAATACTGTCGCCAACTCTGGAGCACATAATTTAAGCACAATCGGAAGGATGGCATCAGGCCACTCGACTTGTGGATGTAGTGCTTTACGCACAGATGACTGCCGAAACTGTGGTTCTGGCATAGAACTATCACACTGCGAGATGGTAGGTGGTGCGTGCCCTTGGTCATCCAGAGTCGAGTTGGCCGCAAAGAACGAGCCTAGAAGATGCTCTTTCTCCTTTGCCTTTTAATTGGACTACTAAAGTAGAATATCGGTATTGAAATTATCGATATGACCTGTTGATATCACTCGTAAATTCTAAACAAAACATAATTAAATAAATATTATCAATTCTGCCGAAAATCAATATCTCTTTAGCAAATACAATATTGTATTTGCAAAGAATGTAAAAACGTTTCTGATAAAAATTAGATGCTTTAAATACTGTTACTCAATTTTGATTAAAAATAGTGACTACATGCACGTACCAGTGAAACGAAGTTTTAGCTCCTTTAGGTAGGAAAGTTTGCAATATACGCATTTCCTAATGTCTCAAAACTTCAGAGTACACCAAATATAAACTTAGTAATTCACTAAAACATTAACAAATTATTTAATTAAAATGCGTAACTGCTTCTTAATATTCAGACTACCACGGCAGCCATATACAGCATACGTCAAAATTAGTTCCCGAGATATTCGTGGGTAGCGTTTTAAATGGACACAAAAAATTTGCTGTCGTTTGTATGGGATAACCATAGATAAATAATTAATTGGTCTCGCGGGGCTAAACAAGATACCGCACTATCTAAAAACAACAACTCCATGAATGCGGCAACTCAATATTGTAGTGTGTGTGATATGACAGTGTGCAAATGGATAATAGTGAGAAGTGTGCTCTTAGGCACCCCCTAGATGTACAATAATATTGCGCAATAGTACTATAATATTGAATACCCGCTTGATTCCAAACGTTCAATAAATTCACTCAATAAAATTGACAAACCAGTCTCATCAATATTTTCGTGCGAGCAACATGGCTGGCGATGAAGTTTTGGCGGTAACCATGCTGGTGATTTTATTAAATAAATGTCTATACAATTCTATACATGCAAGTAAAAAGTCCCGTTCCTTATCTTTTATAGCATGCTTGCTCGCCATTTTGCTTAAATTTACAACACGACCATATATTAAACACGGTAACTGACCGAACGCGACCGCTCCAAACTCTGAAGTGAAAAATATTGTGCAATATTAAGCCTACACAGTACAAGAAAAAATATTGCGCAATAAAAATTAAACCCGCTGAAATTTTCGTTCAATCATTGTGCAATCTTCAATATTGACCCTAAGCGGCCAATAATATTGCACAATACGTAATATTGCGCCATATTATTGTAGGTCTATAGGGCACCTTAGAGCTTGCATTGTGATTGGTGACTGAATCGGGTACGCCGGTTGCGGCGTAGTATTTGTTGCCGCATTTGACAAGTACATCGGCGGTATCTAGTCAAGCACAGCGAAACTAATTATTTATCTAAGGGGATAATAATCTGTCTAGTGGTAATTTTATACACGTCATTGAGCGTTTTGGGCGTCAAAAAACATTCCGTTAAAAAGGACTTTCAAACACTCCAATTCCTTCAGGAGTAGAATCGATATGCGCATAGCAGCTAGTAAACTAATTTACCAGGATTGCGCTACCTAGCTCCTTGAATAAAATATCCTCATTTCTCGTAGATTTTATAATTAATTTGCTATGAAAATAATGTAACATTGTACACTCGCTCGCATCGTACCCTGATCCTATTGCCATATTCGCGTATTTGATCTCATAATTTAATTAAAAGACTACATGTCTGTACATTTAATTTAACGAAAGATATTTTTTGTATAAGCTAGCGACCCGCCCCTGCTTGCATGGGTACAATGTAAGCGCAGAAAGATGTGTTTTTTACGGAAAATCTTTGAAACTCTCGGCTTTTTTCAATTATAATATGCTTGTATTATACATATAAACTTTTCTCTTACACCACTCCATCTATGGATAAAAACGGTATTAAAATCCGTTGCGTAATTTAAATAATAGAGATTAAATATTTGACCATAGACCAAACAGTAAAATGTCTTTTTAGTTTAGCTGTAAAGAAAACTGTATGGGTGCATGTGTGTATAATATCTCGTATGCCTCTCTCTCTCTCTCTCGTAACTTTGTGGGTAGCATGTCTGATTTTATTAATTTAATGTATTTCTTATGCATTATTAATATATAGATAAGCGAACATACAGCGGAAGCGAATTTCTTTTATAGTATGTAAATATTTATTATTATTGAAGAACGTATATACTGCATTTATGTATATATACTGCAATCGACCTTTACCTATCGATTTTTTGGTGTTATATTTTCTGAGCTTAATGCTACGAGTATAACCCTGAAGCTACCAAATCTGTTTTATGACATGACATGATGACATAACCAAATGAACTAACTGTACCTATCTGTGGCTTACGTTATGAATATTAACTGAATAACGATAAGCCAACGACATTAAGTGCTGGTTAGTCAATGGCTAAGGTAAAAGGATAGATTATACATTTAATTGGCCGCCCCGTTGGTCGAGTGGTTAGAGACCCTGACTACACAATCAATGGGGTCCGGGTTCGATTCCCGGCAGGGACAGGCATTTGTGTGATAAGCACAGATGTTTGTATTTCTGGGTTTGGGTGTTTATTAAATATATTAGAGTATTTATATATGTATTTCTATGTATTAGTATCATTGACTGACACCCATACTACAAGCATATAATTTGCTTACTTTGGGGTTAGATCAATTTGTGTAATTTGTCCAGTGATATTTATTTATTTATTATTAATTTGGTTCAAACTAGACAGATATTGCTAAAACACTATTGAATATTGGAATTAAGATTTGTTATAAATGTTTAGCTAAAGTATTTATTAGATTATAATGAATAATTTATCGGCACTTTTCTAGAATTATTATTTTAGAATATAAATATGAAATAGAATGTTTATTAATTTAACTTTAAACATTAAAATACTCGAATGTAAAATATTGATCAGTTTAAATCTGAAAAAAAATAAAGTCTCTTAGCTCTGCTCAGAATAATATAAAATTAGCAGACACTAACAACAAGTCAACACTAATTTGATTACACAAAACAACAACTTACTTTTTAAAGTTGTTATTTAACGCAACTTACTTTTTGTTAATTTGTATTTTTGTTGGTACATTTGTAACAAATACACTCAAAAATACTTGACCGATCTTACAAAATCCACACTATCCAGGAGTCATATAAATTACCTTTTTACCCGAATAAACGAAAATAAGTCTAAGTTTTAGGTCACGTGAAGGAAGCCTTTCTTTATATCATAAGATAGCAAACAAGCAAATTGTTTTACTCATGGACAGAGAAATCATCGTCTTTAGACACCAAATAAGTTAATGGTACGTTGATAATAGCAATATTCATCGTAATAAATAACGGGTGGCAATCGAAACCAAAGGTATCGCAGGGCTGGTATATTAGATAGTATGTATGGTACCATAGCCGTTACACTCCCCGTTTTTCCCTGTTTGTCTGGGGACCCTTTGAAAAATAGAGCATTTGTCATAAAAGCGAACGATTGATTTTACATGGCACTACCATCTTGACTACTAAATAGAGTTCCTCAACATCTCGCCCGGGTTGAGTAAAAACGCTTTACCAGCAATTACTGCCACGACAGCGTCAGTGCTTGATTGTTGTGTTTTGATGGGTACTAGTTTGAAGGGTAAGGTTGCCAGTAAATTCATTTATGTGGCTAACATAATATGAATATCTATGTCGGTAGTGTGTATAGGCGATGATTGTCTCTTTCTATTAAGGTAGCTTATTATTATCTAGTAGGTAGCATCTGTTTCTTCGGTACTTCATAATATAAAAATATTTTAAATAGATTAGTAGATAGTGGATGGTAGTGAAAAATGCTACCAAGCTGTGCCCAGTGGCAGAAAGAGATTGTTAACTTTTTACTATTTCTTTCTATCTGACAAAAAATAAAATGGTCTATTTTTCATAAGATGCTTCGTATTAATACGTAAATATAAAATAGAAATAGGAGATGATCAAGTAATACAACAGAAATAGTCGTCTCTTGAGTGCTGAATTTAATCGAATCATTAAGTTATATATTGAAACAGTGAAATTGAAGTTAATCTAAATTAATTATTTAATTCTGTACTACCTCAATGATTAATGAGGTAGTTATTGACTAATTAGTTTTATCACTGACAGAAGTTAATTCTACAGATGAGAAATAGCGCCATATTGTTTGCATTATTGATAAAGGTGTGAAGTGCGGGTGCTAGATACTGACGGTAAAATTTTATAATTGTAAAAATAACGATCAGAAATTGTTTATTCGATTAAACTGTGGCGCGATTTATTGACGTGTTAACATAATATTTAATTTGTTACAATTATGCTAACAATAAGAAGAGATCAATGCGAGGGGCAGTTAATTAAAAAAAATATTTTTTTCTATCTAAACAAATATTAATAAATCAAAAAATTAAAATCAAAATATGTTTTATTCAATTAAACCTTTATAGGCATTTTTGACTAGTCGTCATTATAAAAATTACTATTGTGGCCGTGTTCCGGCCACACACGTAGAAGATAAAATAATAATAAGGGTACAGTCTTCGATACCTGTAACCGGAAGTAACAAGTGATTCTACGTCGACTTCGTTCACTGCATTGAAAAGTTAAACCCTAAATGGGTTGCAAAGTTTGAGCATGCAACTTAATTTTTGGATTTCAAGAGAACTGATTGCTTCGAGAAGTTAACAGTTAACGTATTAGTAGAAGTTTTAAAAGCGTATAGACTACCGCACCGCGATAAGACACATATACACAAGGTTGTTTTTCTCCTAGTATTGGGTGTTCTAAATATTTAATATAGTGTATTTATTCATTTAAGAAAAATGGTGATGTAACAATTGTTTTTGAAAAAACAAATATTTTACGAACATAAATCAAGCTATATATAAACTACTAGCTGTTACTCGCGATTACGTTCTATAGTGACCCAAAATCATTACGTCCTTTTGCTCAGGAGTGTAAAAAAGCCATATCACTTCTGGACAGATTAACTTTCTTATCATAAACTAGCTGACCCGGCAAACGTTGTTTTGCTAAATATATTTATAACAGTATTTCTCTACTATATAATGGATGTTATTATACATACAAACCTTCCTCTGGAATCACTCTATCTATTAAAAAAAACCCTATCAAAATCCGTTGCATAGTTTCAAAGATCTAAGCATACATAGGGACAGACAGCAGAAATTGACTTTGTTTTATATTATGTAGTAAAGAATTTTTAAGACCAGTCTAGGAGTTTTTGAGTTTATTCGTTACAAACATACAAAAAAAATTCTTTTAATAATAAAACTAGCTGACCCACGCAACTTCGTCTGCGTCACATAAGAGGAAGTGGGTTATAGGGACCTATGATACCATTCTAGCGGAACTGTAACTTTCTCTAATTAATCCTCGAACCACTTGAAAACTATTGAAACAATCATACCTACAGTGCTAATATAACCAGGAGAGTTTGTACCTACGAGTATGTTTGCTATATTATTTCTAAATGAATGAATGACATTCATTCACCTAGAAACATAGTAAACATATTCAAATGACAATCATTTGAAACTTCAAATGAATGTCATGTGAAGTTTGATTATGTTTTTTAATATCTACGCTAAGAGTAAAACAAACCCTATTACATCACCATGATCATGATCAGTAACACTGAAACTATAGTAAAAAATGGCACGGGAACATGAGTAATAAAGGAACTTTGAGTAACACTACTGGGATGTCAATCGATATATAGTTTACACTATCTCCTGGAAGTTTACTCGATATTCTGTCATTAATTTCGTCAACACTACTATTTCTACCCAATAAACCCTTCAACATCCACTGGTGGTCTTTTTTTTTACTTCGACTAGATGCGTCATGCTATCTCGCATAGCAGGATACCGTCTGGCCCGCTACCACGCATTCTCCTCACGCACGCACGCCTCGCGCGGTGCTTGATAATAATAATAGGTATTATATCTTAAAACTGTAATATCTCCTAAATCATTTGTTGAAATCAAATGAAACAAAGGGCGATTTCATTCAAAATTAAATACTTGCGATGAATAACTTATTTACTTAGACAAATATTAATACCATGTTTTTCAAAACACCGTCGCAAATAATGCATTATTTTCGAACAATTTTGATTACCATAAAAAGGGTCATATAATGTGAACCTTAATACATAGACGTACATAACACTACTGTAGACTTTTTTTACAATTTTTACAAGACGAACAATTCAATCATACATGATTTTTGCATAACTTTAACCGTTAACCCAGCGCAAGCCAGGAACGCTGTAAAAAGGAAAAAAATCCCCGTTTTGACCAAATTTTTCGTTTACTCTGATCCTGTTGGTCTTAGCGTGATGTTATATGGCCTACCTTCCTCGATAAACTGGCTATCCAAGTAAAAAAGAATTATTCAAATCGATTGAGCAGTTTTCGAGATTAGCGCGTACCACCAAACAAACTCTACAATTTAATAAGTATAGATTATAGGTAAAATATCAATTTCTTTGAATACCTATTGAATTTAATTCAAACAGATTGCAAAGAATAGGAATATTAAACAAGGTTTGTTTTCACTAACGGTTCTACCACTTTCCAATATATATATATATATATATATATATATATATATATAATAACGCAATTGCTTGTCACTGTATTGTTCCGGTTTGGAGGGTGAGGTAGGCGGTAGACTTATGCACTGTAGGTAAAGGTACCTACTACGATATGAATTATGAAAGAACCATGAAAAAACCGGTGTAACTTTGTCCCTAACAATGGCGGACTTATGAACAGTAGTTTACTGTCTACATAATAATTGATACATTGTATTGCAATTGGACATGTTATCTTAACAATTAGTTTTTATTTTACATTTAAGGTACACACAAAAATTATAGAAAAATACAAATAAACGCTTAAATCAATTTAATATTTATTTTTGTAAAGAAAGAGTTATTTGACATTTCGCACAACTAGATAAAGAGTATCACAACTCGAAATAATCCAAAATTGAGTTATTACTATTGCAGGAATATGCATTAAAAACTACATAAACTGAAAAGACACCCGTATAAAAATTCCTATTAATAAAATGTATGATGACCTTGCAGGTCAGTATTAATAATGAATTTAACCAATAATTTTCATTATTTTGTTAATTCATTATTTATATATTGACCAATATTAACACATTACCAGTTGAGACGTATCGTATGGGAATATGAGTGCTATTAGCACGCACAAAGATTGAAATATTTTGACTTAATTTTGTTTTTATGATTAATAATACTCACATGTCGCAAATTATTTTTAGTTTGTATAGTCTTCACGATTATGTTTTTGTTGTTTTTTGGGCGTTCTTCTGATTATTTATTCTTACTTCAGTATTAAGGACAAATGATTTACTTTGGTTGAAATTATTTTTCAATGTTCGAGTTGGTCGTGTATTAGTGGTTTAATTTAAATTCGCTATTCTCAAACCACAAATGCTATTGTTGATATGAATTTATGCATGTCCGTGTTGATTTTATATTTTTACAATGATTGTAAAAAGTCAAGATTTTATTGACGCTGACTTGGATCCAGTTGTTTTCTTGAGTTAGTATGATATTTGTGAATTGATTCGATTTAGCATTTTTTTTCTACAGAAGATAGCCTTTTAATACTCAAATAGGCATTGATGTCTAACTTTAATGAATCTAAAAACAATATCAGTCCCAATATATTGACCAAAACAATACGCTACATTAGTAAGATTAGGTATAAGAATGTAAAATCGTATCACGTGAAAGAACCGATACATGTCGATCTTATGATCTGAAAATCCGACAAAATAAAAGGGGTAAAAATTTACCTTAGTTAATGCACACAGAGAATAAACCAAATGACACTATATTAAGCAACTTTGCATTGAAGAGCACCAGAAAGTGTTTTCTTTTTAAATATAAAAACTATCATGAAGTAATGACTTCTAACTATAAAATCACAATTTTTCTTAGAATTTGAAACAAGTTTATTTACAAATATTCTTAGTTTAAAAATATAGTAACTTCATACAATACTTTTTCAGCAAGAGTATACGACTATTTCCGGTACATAATTATTGATGGTTGCAAACTCCATCATCATAATGGAAAGAAGAACCATCACGTATAGATACCAGATATGTTAATGGATCGTTGCTATTCGTGTGGCAGAATCGCAATGCCACATGCGTAAATTGCACCACCATTCAAATATGTCCGGGATATGGCAATGACAAGCATTGATGCTATTGCGGCGGAAATGGGTAAGATAGTGGTACCAAATACGCGGGCGAGACGTTACGAAACTCTACCACCTAGTAGCGACAATAATAGTCACACGTACAGCCAATCGATCACCTTTGTGACCTATCTAGCAGAACGACAGTGGGTTTATTCTTTAAAAGATCCTAGACCAAAATGCGGGTATGTTATGACATATTAGCATTAGGTATATTAACGACAGATAAAGTGCAAAATTAAGGTCTGATTACAGAAAATCAGTTTTAAATAAATCGTTTTGGTCTTAAAACAAAAAGGTTGAATGTAGTTTATGTGTAGTTAAAGGTTTTAGATTATTTGTTATTGTAGTGACATTTTGGTATGTTTCATTTTAAACTATTGTATTTTAAGAGGTTAAACATAGTAATATTTTGTTAATTAATTAAAAAAAAACGCAGTGTAGAGATAATACTTCTTGAATTAGTGATTAAGACATCCCGTGCATATTTTGTTACTGAAGAGCTGAGTTTTTTTATAAAAAGAAGTTTTATGTAAAATTTTATTTTTCAAATATGTTATCGACTTGCTCCAACGTTTTCTTACCGTTGTTTGTAACATAAATAATAAATAATCATATATTTTTCAACGAAATTTACTCACTTTAATTTTACATCAAAAATAATTAAAATTGAGATACACTACTGTTAGTGCAGCATTATAGTAAAAACTAGATGAAAACATATAGATTAAGAAAGCAGTAATACAAAAATTTTCAGAAATGTGAATACAATTTGAGTTGGTAAATTATAAGACCAGGAGTTGATTATGAATACTAAGTTAACACTTCGTGTTACTGCTATTTGATGAGAAGTCAGTGATAAGAATATTTTTAATATATGAAACAGAAATAGAATAAATCGTTTTTTTCTCTTCCTGAAAAATTATGTATTTCGAGTTGTGCTACTCGTTATCTAGGTGTGCGATTTTACGTACCTACATTGACAGCGTATTTTAGTAATGGCGTATTTGCCACAAGCTGTTTAAGATGATGTTATTTTCTTAAATTGTTTGAAATAAGGTGCCCCACAGACCTACAATAATATTGCGCAATACCTTTATTGTGCAATAATATTGAATGACCCTTTGTTTCCAGACGTTCAATAAATTCACTCAATAAAACTGACAAACCAGTCTGATCAATATTTTCGTGCGAGTAACATGTCTGACGACGAAGTTTTGGGGGCAACCATGCTGGTGATTTTGTTAAGTAATTTTATACAATTCTATACACTCAAGTAAAAATTCCCGTTCTTCATCTTTTATTGATTGGTTTTGTTTCGACTTTCGATCAACACTTATATTGATTAGTGAATTGGCCTGAATGTCGAATTTCGGCCGAATGTTGAGTTTCGGCCGAAAGTTAAATTTCGATCGAATGTCGAAATTCGGCGGAATGACGTATTTCGGCCACATGTTCAATTTCGACCGAGTGTCGAATTTCGACCAGTGGTCGAAATTTTGGTCCATTCTAGTAATGAACTATTAAATTAACAAGATGAATAAAATTAACGCGAAGTGACGAAAATTTCTTGCTCGCCATTTTGCTTTAATTTACGACACGACCTTACATTAAACACCGCGACTGACTGACCACGACCGTTCCAAGCTCTAAAGTGAAAAATATTGTGCAATATTAAACCTACACAGTGCAAGAAAAACATATCGCACCTTTAGAATTGAAGTGGCGTAATTCAAAAATTTAAGAAATCGACTTTTATACATCAAACGACTTAGAAAAATGTAATCTACCGGTTTAATAGAAACAGAAACTTTCGGGCTAGAAAAGGTTAAACGTACAGTTCCGTCTCTTTCAAATCACGCAGTTACTCCCTGTTACCTTAGTTTGGAAAGGGACTTTTTTAGTGTTGCGTCAGCAGTGCTAAGCGTTGGGTGTCGCGTGGTCATCGCGTAAGCGACGTAAACTGTAAAATATCGTTTTAATTGTAAATGTAAGGTAAGTTATTTATGCGATATTTATTTTTGTACTGCCTCTTTTGGGTTTCCGGCGTTTTAAATCTAAATGATAATAACATTTTGACGCCGTATTTGTATTGCTGTCATTTCATTACTAAACATTGCATCAATGTATGAGCCTGATTTTATGTTATAGCTTTTCTTTATAAACCGTTTTTGTGACTACAGTGACGTATACGGAATTATGTCTATTATATTTTACAGAACGATATGAATTTACGAGTTCAATTATAATTAAGTCTTTTTTTATTTTTATTTAAGTGAAAGTTTGAGGTTAATAATGAAAAGAGAAGACCATATTTTGCGACTGTTAAGTAACTAAAATGGAAATACAATGTAAGAAGAGATCAATTCAGCAAATACCTAAACTTATACTAGTGGTCAAATTAATTTTAAGAGTGTGAGAAGGAAAACTACTTTAAGGTACACTTAGATAAGAAGATGGATGGAGGTAATAGTATGAGATGTGAAATTTTACTGCATGCAGAACCTAAACAACGGATTTTAACACAAATATCGCAGAACACGAGAGTTCGTTCAAGTAGCACATCTTCATCAAGTTCTTCTATGTTTTCATTTAGCAGCTCCAGTATATCGTCGGCGTAATAAAAGTCAATGGCAAAATAGAACAAACATGAAGAAAACATGGACAGCTCATCTTTTGTCATACCAGGTACTCCAGAGCCGCCACTAGCAAGACACGTATAGACTTACCTTCAATCATACACGGTACTCCAGAACCTTCCACTAGCAAAAGATGTTTCAATAGGGTTAATTACAGACAATCTCCTGTAAATTCTGAGGAGTCGACCATGATTTGAGTGATGGCCACCATGGCCACTACTTCAGATATCTATATACATCATCTCCTCTGCATTACTCCGCAAAACAAAAAATGCAGTAAGCGCCTGCACAATCCATCTCAATGGAAACAAAATATTATAAAATTGTTATGAAAAAGTGGGAAAGCCTACCACTGACTCTGAAAATGTAATAAGGATCAGTCTCAAAATCTAGCTAAAAAAGTAAGGGATGGTCGTGTTTGCAGACTTCGTTATTCCGAAAATATAACAACTGCAAAGAGAGGCAAAACATTCAATTATTATTTATTGTGTCATTGGTACTGGTGTAATGAAAGATGGTTTCAAATCCAAATTACGTAGCTGACGTAATTTGGATTTGAAATCATAATTTCTTAAGGCATGTATGATGGAAGTAAATCCCAAATATAAGTACAAAAATGCTATCAATCCTTGTAGCCTCATCACAGCCTTTATTATACTGTTGATAATCAAAGAATTCGCGTTTGTAAAACTTTTTTATTAATACATTAGATATAAAAGAGGAACAAATATAAACTGCGAAACTTAAGATTAGTGCTACTGGATTTGTAAAAGAAGAACTTAGAGGACGTTCTAGAAGCCGAACACCGATTGACTCAAGTCTTTTACAATACATCAAAGGCCATATTAACAGTATACCACGCGTACAATCAGATTACGTAAGATCTTCTAGTAGCAGCAAGTGATTATGATTTAGGTGCATATAAAGAAGCTTATTGCCACTTTTGGAATAAAACACAGGATAATACATGGCAAATGAAATAGGTTCTTGCGTTTTCGAATATGTAAAGTCTATTAATGAAAACAGTCCAGGAAAATCATTTAATGTAATAGTTTATTCAGATAATTGTAACCGTTAAAATAAAAATAAATATGTTGCCAGTTTATACTCTTACGCAGTGACCCATTTTAAGAATATTTACTCAGTAACAGAAAAATATTTGATCAAGGGACATACATAGAATGAAGGAGACAAGGCACATAGTTTAATACAAAAATAAATAAACAGAAACCTAAAATCTGGACCTATTTATATACCTCAACAGTATGTGCCTTTACTAAGAGGTGTTAAAAAAACTGGCTATTCATTTAAGGTAGGAATTAGATTACAATTTTTAATAGACGTAAAATTATGAAGGAATTATTGGGGATATAACTTCATCAAGATTATGACAAATATATTGTGAATTGGAGGAACTCAGATAATGAAATAAAATTCTTAAAATTCATTTAAAACAAGACATTCCTATTTTATTTTAAAACTACGTACGATGTCAAGGATTTTAAAGAAGTAATTATGGGCAATAAAAGAACTAAAATGAAAGAAGCTATAAAATATAAAGTGAAATAACGCTTACCAAGGCTTATAATAATAAAATAACGCTTACCAAGACTTATAATAATAAAATTGAGCTTGCTGTAATTAAGAAAAAAAGATTTGAGTTATCTCTTATGAACTAAAGCAATCCCTAGATGGATGTACCATCTGGTTTTATGACCCCGTATTATAACTAAATTTATCTCATTTATGTGATAAAGCTATTAGTTTATTTTTTCTGTTCTTCTAGGTGTTTTTAGGTTTTTATATTTTATTACATATTATTTTATGTAAAATATATTTTAACTAAATATTTTATGTTTATGTAAAAGTTTAGCTATATAACATATAAAATAAATGATTTTATCAGTGTCTCCTGTTTTAATTTTCTAGTAATTTCAAAAGTCAACAATTAATAAACTAGCATATTCCAAAATTAATACACAAATAGAAATTTGAAATTAGAAATGTTATAGCCTATCTTTAAAATAGTCACATTTTATTTTTAAATTGTTTAGTAAAAAATAGACACAAAGTTAAATAAGTCAATTAAATTATTATTAATTTGGAAAAAAAGTGACATGTTTTTTAAAAGATTAATTAACAAAGGTTCAAATTAAGTAAACTCATATTTTTAATAACAAATCAATAAACCATTTCTTTACCTACGACAAATAACAAAAACCGTAACTTTATAATGCTTAAACTTACTATTATAGTAAAAAAACTTTAAAAATTGTCAATTCTTCAATTACATTTTAGGCGTTTACCAAAAATCAAGAATTTTGAATTGAGTCACTTCAATTCTAAAGGTGCGATATTGTACAATAAAAATTAAAACCGCTCAAACTTTCGTTCAATCAATGTGCAATCTTCAATATTAATCCTAAACGGTCAATAATATTGTACAATACGTAATATTGCGCAATATTATTGTAGGTCTAGGGGCCGCCTTAGAGCACTGACAAAATTTTTGTAGCTTTATTGATTACGAAAATTCGAACTTGATAGCCAGAGATAAAGCCATTTTTTTATGTTCAGCGTTGAAATGCATGCAATTTTACAATTTTGATTGTTTATGGAAATTAATACCAAGTCTTTATCTTTCTCTTGTCAAAGCTTATGCATGACACATTGTCATCCCGCCACACGGATAGGAACACACCATTAACGTCTCTGGTGTCTATAGGCAATGGACTCTCCTCCTATCAGGAGAGCCATCTGCTTGTTTGTCATCATATGATATAAAAAAAACTCTGCTATTAACTAACCTTTCTGGACTCATTTGAAATACAAATTTCGTTTCTTATTTGTAAATATAAATAAATTCGACGACTGACGATAAATAAAGAAAAAACTTGATTAAGGATATTATTAATAAAACATTGTGCAAACTTGTGGAAATTGCGAAGGTGTAAGATTGAATCAAAGTACCCTTATAGAGTAGCTGTGTGACGTGTATTGAATAGAAAAGATGCATTACATCTTATAAAGGTCTCTTTTATTATTAGAATCTATGTCGCTTTAATGAATCAATAACGTGGTATATATATTTAGTGATCATACGTCCCGTTTTAAATGTGACTGTCCCGATTTCAAATACTTCGTCCCAGTGTCCCAAAGATATCCCAGGGACGTAAAAATGTCCCGTTTTTTCGAAAGAAATAATTATATATTCTATTTTTATTATATATTCCATCTTAGGCCGCATCGTAACTTACCATTAGGCGAGATCGTGGTCAAGCGCTTCCTTATCGTTAATTAAAAAAAATGAAATACACAGTAACGGCATAAAAAGTGATAAACTGTATACTATTTTTTCGGCTCTCTCATCTAAATTAACCAACATTCGCTCAGACTTAAGCCTAACACAAATATCGTACTAGAAATATTAAATTTTTAATAGGAAAAGCAACAATTTCAAAATGTAATACTTTTGGTAGATCTAACTTAACATTTTTATTTAATTTTGGTTCTCATTATGGAACTAAATCACATCCTACAAACATTATTGCTATAATTTATTGTTTTTTTTTATATTATAAGAAATTAACCAGCGGATAGCTCTCTTGATGGAAAGAGACAACCGTCGCCTATAGACACCAAAAGCGTGCTGCTATTCGTGTGGCAAGGTGTTAATTTACCCTCCAAACTTGCATACTCCAACAACTTGCAACAACTCCAAACAAACCACTTGCATAAGTTTACCCTCCAAATCGAAACACGACAGTGACAAGCACTGACGCTATTGCGGCAGAATAGGTAAAGCGGTGGTACCAGAGCCGGGCCAGACATTGCAGAACTCTACCACCTAGTAGCCACGATGGTAGTGACTCGCAAAGCCAATCGCTCACCTCTAACGAATTGTCTGGCAGAACAGCAGATGGTCTATTCTTCCTAAGGTCTTTTCTTCTTATTACTCCTAAATATTCTTACTCCTAAATATTCTTCCTAAGGTCTTTTCTTCTTATTACTCCTAAATATTCTTCCTAAGGTCTTTTCTTCTTATTACTCCTAAATATTCTTACTCCTAAATATTCTTCCTAAGGTCTTTTCTTCTTATTACTCCTAAATATTCTTACTCCTAAATATTCTTCCTAAGGTCTTTTCTTCTTATTACTCCTAAATATTCTTACTCCTAAATATTCTTCCTAAGGTCTTTTCTTCTTATTACTCCTAAATAAGCCAGACCCGGACCAACATGGGCAAAATGGCTTGTGTCATCTTTAACTATTTCTTCGCCAAATTTCATCAAAATCGGCTCCACTCAAATTTATCATAACAGTTAAATCATTTAGTTTTGTGAATTAATCCGTTATAATATCTATGGCCTTGTAGCGGTTCAAGCAATTTACAAACGCGACCAGAAAAAAAAATAGAAAAAATGACATACAAAGTTTTACTGCGAAACCAATTACCGTTAGTTTTATTTACCTGGTCCAGTTGCTGTACCTGCCTGTCGAGTCTACTTCTTAGCTGTATCAACCGCCAACGGTAGGAACTTCTGAAAACATCCATCTGGAGACCCATCTGCTTTTTGGTATCTTATGATATAAAAAAAAAACAACTTCTAGGAGTCCATTTACTAGCGCGCGCCATACTACCGCTATAATCGCCTAGTGGTGCCGACGGTAACCGCTACAGCCTAATTCTTGTTATTTGAACACGATGTTACTCTATTTATACAGTAAGTAAATATAATATTGTAATATTGTCAATTTCTTTGCGAAGCAAGAGGAGAAATGAGGGAATTTTATTCAATAAGCCTTTACAAATAAGTACTTAAGCCTTTACAAAAAAGTATTTACAAAAGTTAACGGGTCAACAATTTTGTTGCTACTACCGATCGGAGACGCGGTCACACACTGAGAAGATCCGGCGGAAAAAACTTCGGCTTTTTTTAAATAATGTATTATAAGATGTACAATTTGTTATTAATTACAATGGCGATTAACAAGTTAGTTGCCTAGCAAAATAAGTGGTAATTCTCATTGCCATATTCAGAAACCTAAGCGACAATCGCTTGTTATTGCGATAGCCGCTACCATTTTACGTGTGTTGTCAAAGTGAAGTATACTAAAAGACCATTAACAACTCACATCCATACAATGTCATGATAATATCAATAAATATTTGCACACCATATTTGTAAGTACAAAGCCTTGACATGTGTTTTGTTTATTGATAGACTGATTTTTTACAGACTTTAAAGAACTTTTAGACATTACAGATATTTATAGTAAAATCAATAATTATATCTCTGGTCAAATTTCACAAATTGATCTAACTTCAAAGTAAGTAAATTATTTATCTTATGGATGTTAGATATCAACACAAATAGAAATGCATAATATATCGAGAATTGAACTCGAGCCCCATCGACTTGTAGTTAGGTTCGCCAACCACTCCATCAACGGGGTGGTCAAATCATTGGATTACGGACATTTATTTCAAAATTCTCACATTCTGTATTAGTTAATACAATGATGTACAGACTGTGGTACAGACAGACATCACCAATTAACATAGTAGTATAGGTTTCCCTATCTATTTATATTATTAATATAATATACCTAGCCGGAGAGTTTTTTGTTTGTTTGTTTGAACGTGCTAATGTCTGGAACTATAAATCGAATTTGAAAAATTCATTTTGTATATAATAGCTACATTCATGAGGAAGATTGTAAGTTATCAAACATTATGTTACAATTCTTAGTTTAACTTAAATATCGATATTTGTAAACTAAGTCGGAAGAAAAAGCGCTATTGAACTGCTATATCCACGTCCGCTGGCGTAATAGTTAATTATACGTAAGTGTCATGTTTTACAAATATATCATTGGTTTTTAGTAGATCTAAAAAAAATCTGCGACATCATATATCTATCTTTTATAACTAAGCCACAATAAGGAGCTATGAGTCAAAAAGTGTTAAAACTTATTAACCTATTAATAATATGTGACTTTTGAGCTCTTTTCCAACGAAAAGTACTTCATCAACAAGAAAATCTTAGAAAGATAAACTTTTTTTATCATGTTATTTGGATGCATAGTTTAGAAGAAAATGTAAAATGAAAATAATTCAACAATGGAATTTACCGAACGACTGTGCGAGACGCGGCGCGATAATCCTGGCTGCCGAACGAGAACCGAACATTGCCGAGAAGAGCCGAACTGTGAAAGCGTTGGCTATATTATACTTTTTTTTGGTTCCGTACCCAAAGGGTAAAACGGAACCCTATTACTAAGACTCCCCTGTCCGCCTATCCTTCTGTCTATTTGTTCGTCTGTCACCTGGGTATATCTCAAGAACCGTGATAGCTAAGACACTTAAAATTTTCACAGATAATGTTTTTCTGTTGCCGTTATTATTAACAGCAAATACTGACAACAGAATAAAATAAATATTTAAGAGGGGCTCCCATACAACAAACATGATTTCTTTTGTAATTTTTTTCTCGGTCTTAATAACGACAACTGGCAGACGCATGAAATATTCAAAGAATATTTATTTATATATTGACTTTAAAAATAAATAATTAAACTAAAATAAAACAAATATTTAAGGGGCTCCCATACAACAAGTGATTTTTGCAATTTCTTATAGATAATGAAACGGCAACTTACACTTGCCCGGTTTTTTTAAGGTGCATTCCAGAAATTATAATACAAATATATATCTATATATATATATATATATATAAAAATCAATCCCTATTTTCCTTGGTCACGACATCACGCCTGAATGGCTGGACCAATTTCGGTAATTTTTTTTTGTTGTGTTTGTAATTGTAAGGAGAAGGTTCTTATAAAAGAAAATATTAAGAAAATTGCGCGGAAAATGAGAAAATTTAAGAATACTTAACCACCATATAAATTTTAATGCCATTTTGGCTGTGTGGAAGGACAATCCCGTAGACTTATATAAATGGATTATTATAAATATGGATTCCTAATATGTAAGACATCTATATATATATATATATATATATATATATATATATATATATATATATATATATATATATATATATATATATATATATATATATATTCCTATTTTCCTTGGTCACGACATCACGCCTGAATGGCTGGACCAATTTCGGTAATTTTTTTTGTTGTGTTTGTAATTGTAAAGAGAAGGTTCTTATAAAAGAAAATATTAAGAAAATTGCGCGGAAAATTAGAAAATTTAAGAATAATTAACCACCATATAAAATTTAATGCCATTTTGGCTGCGTGGAAGGAAGCACGTGGAAGGACAATCCCGTAGTCTTATATAAATTACGTGTCACGTTGTTAGTCCGCTATGGATTCCTAATATGTAAGGCAAAACAACGTTTGCCGGGTCAGCTAGTTATATTATAATTATAATCATCCTACCCTCATTTTGCGGCCCGCGCGGAGTAATGATCGGCTCCTTTTGCAATAGACTTCTTTGATACAAAAGGTTCCATGTTTGTTCCTTCTTTGAAAAAAAAAAATAGTATATCTAGTTTAAACTTTGTGTATTCAACTACTACAACTGAATACTCAAAATTTAAAGTAGATATACTATACGTCTATTTTCTGGTGTTGTTGAGGGATACATGCTCGTTTTGTTTGGCCTGGTAGGTGTCTAATTTGTTGGTAAGTAGGTGTAGGTACTATATTTGTATTAAATTAGTAAGGATTGTAATTATGACATTATTAAATCTTGCTTAAAATCTTCACCATTGTGGTAATCTGTTTAAGATTTGACGCTCTTAAACAAGCTTATATTGATTGATGACGGGAAAGTTCCTGAATCAGGGGACAAAAAAATTAACATAGATAAAGACCTTGGTGAAATCGTAATCAACATTGAAAGTTTTGATTGGGCCAGCAGTCGGGCAAACGGTAGTGATACCTCAAATCCCTATGATATCCACAGATTTACCTTTTAATTTTAAAAAGGCACAGATTCTTGCGAAGGTGTCGAATCACTATCAATAAAACACAGGGCCAAACATCCAAACATGTCGAAATAGATTTAAGAGAATGCTATTTCCTATTGGTCAATTATATGTTTCATTATCTACACCTGACTAAAATCAGTATATTATAACATGACATGAAAATAAGACCAAAAATATTATCTGTACCGAAATACTATAAATCTACTATCAGTGATTCCTTTCAAATTATACGCGGGTGAAACCGCGGGGCACAGCTAGTCCTTTATATAATATAGTGTCATATTAACGCACAGTGCAATTGAGCGAATAAATCGTGTGTGGCATGTTATACGCGTATATTAGGCAATGACCTACCCTCTTAAATCGTCCGCGTCTGTAGAGATCGGAATGAAGCATATTAAAAATGTTCCATTTAAAAAAGAAATATTAATAAAATCGACGATGTGGTACAAGCACGGAATCTATATTTTAATATTATAAATGCGAAAGTTTGGATGTTTAGATGGATGAATGTTTGGATGGATGTTTGTTACTCAATCACGCCAAAACTACTAAACGGATTTGGATGAAATTTAGCACACAGGTATAACATGACCTGGAATAGCACATAGATTACTTTTATCCCGGATAAATAAGTTGTTCCCGCGGGATTCACCAAAAACTTATGTAATGCAGCAGGCTGTACGCTGCAGCTAGTTATTTTATATTTATATTTTTTTCAAGTATCGATATTATAAGAATAAGGTTTACTATTCAATAACTTGATTTTTAAATGTTAGTAAAATTTAATCATCCTCCCCAGCAGTTCCATTGAAATATTTGGCAGAGGGAATACTACAGGGAGGGCATAATACACAGGGAACCTACGCCTCCTCGAAACGTAAGAGGCGAAACGTAAGAGGCTCTAAGCCACTAGTAAGCTTAGAATCACCAACAATACGAATCTCCCGTCGTTGCGTTTTAACAAAAAGAAGATTTGAAGATTTCGTATCTCGAATCATATTGATATAAATCGTGTAGTGCGTGTGATTTGTGTGAAATGATAATTCAAACACTAAGTTTTAAGTTAGACTAGCTGCGTACATACGAGTTATATGTTTCGTAAGAGGTTATAAGGGCAAGAATGCACAAAGTCGCTTCCGCTGTACGTTCACTTACCTATATAATAATACCATAGATAAATGGTTGGTGGCGAAGTCAAGCGCAGCGAGACCTATTATTTATCTAAGATTAATACGTGAAAAAATCTTTGTAAGTACCCGTTTTTAACACAAATGCGCGAGCGGTGGTGGATAAAATTGAAAGTTTACATTGCGGAGGACTGCAGAAACCTAATATTTTTTAATAAAAAGCATAAGCAATACATTAAATTATTAAAAACCAGCTGTTGCCAGCGACTTCGTCCGCGCGGAGTTTGTTTACTCCGCACTGCCCCTCCCCCGTAGGTGATAGCGTGATAATATCTAGCCTATATGTTGACCCGATCTATTAGTAATATTCATGCAAAATTTGAAGTAAATCCATGCAGTACTTTTTGAGTTTACTCCGGACATACATACAGACAAACAGACAAAAATTCTAAAAACTGTATTTTTGGCTTCGGTATCGATTGTAGATCACGTCCCAAGTATTTTTAAAAAAAAAATATTTAATGTACAGTTTTGATTTTCCTACGATTTTATTATATGTATAGATAAACATTACACACGCTTAGTTCATGTGACATTGTGACATACATGATATTATGCAAGATATATTCTTTACGGCTACAGTTTGTTGTTAGAAAACTTAAAAGAGATTTTATTGTTTACTCTATGGTCGAATTTCGGCCACAGGCGATCGCTATTATAATTTAATAGTATACATGAAGTTTGTTTATAGAAAGGTCAGCTTAGTAAAGGTCTCATTGTTTAGTCATGCAGGATTTTTTATATCATAAGATAGCAAACAAGCAGATGAGTCTCCTGATGGAAAGTGTCAACCATCGCCTACATACACCAAAGATATTAATTGTGCGTTGCGATGTTGTGGCGAGATCTAATGAGACATGCAAAAGTTTACTGGCTATCTTACTCTCAAAACCGGAACACGACAGTGTCAAGCATTGACGCTATTGCGGCAGGAATAGGTATAGCGGTGGTACCAGATCCGGCTGAAACGTTGCGGAACTCTACTACCTAGTAGTCACGGTGGTATTGTAAACGTATAGCCAATCGGTCGCCTTTTACGACCTGCCTGGCAGAACGGCAATTGGTCTATTCTTCAAAGGAGCCCGGACCAACACCGGGGAATAAGGTTATGTAAGTTATCTGATTTTAGACAAAATGTAGCTTAAAATGTAGCTTACATTTAATGTTACAAAATATTTTATATAAAAACAAAAATGTATTTATAGAAATTGTAATGTATCATGCATAATGTAATAATTCACTCACTTAGATAGAAAAGCTGAAGAAGTCCTTAAATAAATTATATTTTTGTATTTGAGTGCGTTTTAATACTTTTTTCGTTGACCGAATTAGAGGCATTAACCTAGAAAATATATTTTCGGTGCGATACTACAGTGCCAAATTTTGTAAGGCTTGGCTTGGCGCAAATTTCAAGCTTACGAACGACCTACGAAAGTTGCCCTATATTTGGCGTGTTACAATAATAGAACTCTATATAAAATTCCCATATAGAATGTTATTTTTAGTTTCAAAACTAAACTTGGAATCTTAATGTTGAAATTCTCGTGTTGATTTAATATTTGGATTACTTAATTTCTCTTGTGAGTACGATCTTTACATATTCTATTTTTTGTATTTTAGTACGTGAAGCGAAAACTTTTTACGTGGTTTTATAAAAATTGCGAGAGTAAAGGATTATGAAATTTGGTACAATATTTTTCTTAATAAAGAAGAAGCGCAGACAGATAATATTTTTACAAAATATTTAAGAATAAATGAATAAACAAAACATTACACATACTACTACGCGTTTGACACACATAACTTTATGTATGGTTAAAGTTCACTGACCACTAACAGTCAATGTTAAAGTTATTGTCAAACTTAAAAGAGCTACCTACCTACTACGATCAAACTGCGTCATAATTTGCTTAGTAGGCATTTTATTAGATATATAATTCTCAGTAGTGTCGAGTTATAATAAAACAGCGTTTTTCCAGTTTTCTAATAAAAACCGTTGCCCGGGATTGGAAAAGTGTCCAGATGGCAATAGGCTGGCCACCTATCACATTGTGGGACTCAGTATTTTCGGGTAGTCGTGGGTTCACATGTTGTACTTCTGCCTATCGCTACGGGGATACGGGCGTGAAGATCCTTTTTTTCTCAGTCGAGTTTCAAACAGAGGTCGACCGAGGCAACAAATAAGTAATAACTAATATGCCTACCATCCAGAAAGAGCGTAAAAATAAAAACTAATTAGGCTTTTGCCATTGGATGGCTGATTTCTCTTCTAGTGATACCATCAGTCATTAAAAATGTATATCACTGTCGTATTTAAGCATGAAAAGTGTGAGAAATAAGATAAATTTATGCGTGGCATGTATCTTCCTAGCAATAAGGATGACGATACATATAATACGTCTATTGTGTCTATAAAAAGCAGATCTTTTGCTACAAAACTGTATTTTTATGTAAGAAGATTGTAATCAAGCAGATGGCTGTCTGATGGAAAGAGGCTATCATCACTTATATACATCAAAGATCTTAATAGTACATATAAGTGTACATTGTTGTCCGTGTGGCGGGATTTTAATGCCACATGCATAAAATTTTCTATCATACCCTGAATACAGGAACACGATAGTGACATGCATTAATGCATGTGGCATTAGACGTCACCACAAGATAGCAACGCACCATTAACATCTTTGGTGACTATAGGCGATGGTTGATTCTTTCCATCAGGAGACCCACATGCTTGTTTGCTATCTTATGATATAAAAAAATAGCAATAGGCAGTATTACCAAATCCGGGCAAGACGTTGTCCACAACGTCTTGTCTTACTAGTGGAATTCTACCACCTAATAATCAGGATAGTAGTAGCAAGTATAGCCAAGTGTTCGATGTAGCGTAAGTGTTGTCTTGATTCAGATCAACACTTTGTAGATAGAAATTTAAAAATCTTCAACTTACGAACATTCTTTAGATATTGTAACTAATAGTAATTTTGAAAATTAAAACCGACTTCAAATGCCAACTATACTCATATCTCAAAACTACTTAACCGATTTTGATGAAACTAGGTGTAATATAACTAAAGTTATATATCCTATGTCGAAATATACCTGATTTAAATCAAGAAGAATTATCTCAATATAGTTTCTAGTTCTCAAGAAATTCGTGGAGAAACATACAAATTTACAAACATACACACACTTACGAAATTCAGTACACGTGTTTGGACGCCTAAATTATATATTTAATACAGCGTGCAGCCCGTTGCATTATAAAAGTTATTGGCAAATCCCGCAGGATCAACTCACTCAAAAGTAGTTGTGTGCTATTCCAGGTTATCATCTACCTGTGTGCCAAATATCATCCAAATCCGTTAACCCATTTTTGCGTGATTGAGTAACAAACATCCATCCATCCAAACATCTAAATTTTCGCATTTATATTGATATTGTTGCGAATAATCTAGAAAAGTGAAAAGAAGAACACTGAAAAGTCTAGAAGTAAAAGAAAGAGATAGCTGCTTCTATCGATAAACAATCCACGTCATCCATGCAGCTATGCTATAATGGATATTCTGTCCTATGGCATAAGGGTGAAAACTGAAAATAGCGTGTATTATGACTTTTTTACATTTAGATTATGCGGTATTTTCGAAACTTTCGGGAATATGGTCGAACTTTACCTTGTGTATAAATAAGGATATGTTGGCGGATTGCAACTCAGTTTTAT
The DNA here is from genome assembly GCA_036924255.1 of Apodemia mormo. Taxonomy (NCBI): domain Eukaryota; kingdom Metazoa; phylum Arthropoda; class Insecta; order Lepidoptera; family Riodinidae; genus Apodemia; species Apodemia mormo. Next base: position 14,576,019 of record JAUPFN010000004.1, on the reverse strand, counting down.
AACGTGATTCGGAAGCGATAGTTCGGTCATTGATTTCGCTGGGTCGATCAATATGAAGCGATATGGTACAGTGAAAAGTGATATGGAAAGTATGTTAGTTTAGTGTTTCGGTTTAATTAGTTAATTTTAACGAAATATAGTGACGGAATTATTAGCGTTGTTCAGTGTATTTACATATTGCAATGTGGTGTATCGTACCTTTGTGTTGTAAATACACGGTTTTAACATAAGTGGTATTACACCATATGAACTCGAAGCTCGTAACATAAATATACTTAGATTATCCAATCCCAGCAATACATATACAGGCTGTTTGTTTAAATACCGTTATCCTTGAAACCAGTGGTTTGCCTTCACTTATAGAACGTAAATTCAATGAAAAAAATCGTTTTTAAACTCTCTATTTTTCCTCAAAATTATTTCAAAATTATATAAGTGCACGACAAAGTGGATGGAGCGCGGGAATATTACGGAATATTGTGTAGGTCTTCGATTAGAAATGTACAAGATTCAGCGTTCCATACAAACGCAGCACAAAAAATATGGCGTGAATTTACAATGCTCTATATTCAAAAGCTTAAAAATATCGCAACGTCATACAAGTATCTGTCATATGTAATAAATAGTTTTTATTTATTTCATTTTGCCTTGAAAAAAAATATTTTAGAAAAGTGAATTCATAAAGTCGCTTTGTTAATAAAATTTATAAGACTTATTTAACTCTATGGACTAGTTTTATGGAATGTCGACAAACTTTTTTTTCTTTTTTCGTTTTTTAATAGGTAACTAAAAAAATATTAGGCACAATTTTTCTTTTCTCATATATATAGATATAAAATGACGATAATACAGTGCGTTGAAATTTCGTATGACGCCATTTACTCGAAACATTTGTATAAAAATATTTTTTAGTTATTTAAAAACTGTAAAAGTTTTTTTTGGATCAATAGTCCCATTCTTATGCAATTCACTTAAAATTAAAAGTCGTTTTATTGCAAGTTTAAAAATATTTATTTTAATAAATAACTACCATACGAAAATTATGACCGTGATGTCAAATGGCCGATTATACTTATTATTCTTATGAAATTAATTAATTTATTATTTATAGTGGATACAAAGTTATTTAGAAAATAGAAAACAGTGGGTTGAAATTTTAAAAAATTATAAAATGTATACTTCAAATTATTGCTGTAGTGATTTGGAATATCACGCACGGAGCATTTTAGAACCCTTGCTTTTTTAAATTTATATAATTGACCTTCCGGAAACTATCCAACATAAGTCATTCTTATTTGCTGATGACACTACACTCTTAGTTAAATGTAAAAATAAAAATCATTAAGTAAAAGAAACAATTGAAACCTTACTTGAAGTTTCAAAATGGTTAAAAAGTGACTTCACTAAAACAAAAATGGTTGAATTTCAAACATGTTACAGCAATAAAGTTAAAATATCAAATGTATTATTTAAATATAGAACATAATGAATACACAAAATTTCTAGGACAACTACAATTTCCAACTACAATTGACAACTATTGCAATTTGAAAGTGCACATTGATTCTCTTTGTAAAAAAACGATAGGTTTTCTAATTATTTTTGTGTTATAGCATTCAGCCCGTGCTTGGGGAAACTTGAAAAACTTTAAAAACAACAAAGAAAATATCAACACACAGGAATTGAACCCACGAACCATTCCCTAAAGCCGGGATGCTCTACCGCTGAGTTAGTGTCGACAGGCTATAACACAAAATAATTAGAAAAACGAAAGTACTGATCAAAATTATGAATGTGAATTTCATCTGTAACGATGAACTCATTTAACTAGTTATACGTATGTTTATCTACCGATCAGTACAATCGATAGATTCGATCATATAGCATAGAAAAATTTCGCAAGATATATCGAATTTATCAAAATGTATCGAACATATTGTAGAATTTTTGCAAGGCTTATAAAGTTTTTCTCTTGTCCTGTCCATTCACCGGTTCATTCTACACAGCGAAATGGATCAGTCGGAAATCTACAAATTAAATATTTTTTAATTTTATATAACTACTCCATACATTTCTTATTCCAGGCCAACCGATATTTGACAGGATCATTGGTTATGTGATTGTAAGTATTGGCTGAGCGATAGAATATTTGTTTAATAATGATTTTGTATCGCAAAATGTAAACTGACATGTACTTACCGAAAGAAAACACTCCTTCTGAAATCTTACTGTTACAGTGACTATTTTCGCAGTTTTTCAACGCACACTAAAGCATTTTGACACATCCGCGGGTTATCAGTAATTGGACGATACTAAACTCAAATAAGACCACGCATTTATTTCGTTAGCCACTTTTGAGGCCGCGATCTTGAAACTTGTACATTTCTGATCGAAGGTGTAGGTAGTTAAAACGGACGGCCAGTGGACAGGTCAGCGCCCTTTGCACATAGTATCAATGAATTAACGGGTGGTGTCGGCAGAAACTTTTTTATATTTTTGAAAGAAATTTGCGTTTTTTATTTTTAAATTCACATAAACTTATTTATAATTAAGTCAACTACTTACTTATGGTTTTAGTGACATCGGTGTTTACCCTTACAGCCTGCAAATATATTCTACATACACGTGTAGGCAATCGTTCGCCTTTTACGAATTGCCAGGCGGAATAGCAGATGGTCTATTATTCAATAGGGACTACACTATAAATAAGCAAAAATAAATTAAAAAGTATATTCTCGCCCGTATCCCCGAAGAGGTAGGCAGAGTTACAAGTGCACCCACGATTAGCCGTAGATACTTGGTGCCACAATTGTGATAGGTTGCCTGTCGCCAACCGGGCACTGTCCCTGGCAATGTTGTTTTTAGCAGAAAACTGAAAAAACACATTTTCGAATTCTCTCGATCGAGCCAGGAATTGAACCCGGGACATCATGTGGTCAACTCCGCCATCGGACCATTCGACCACACAGGCGAGTAAAAATAAATAAAAATAAATTGATGTAAAAATTACACAAACAGATCTAAACTGTGTTGGTCCGGGCTCCTTTAAAGAATAAGCTTACCACCGTTCCGCCAGGCAGGTCGTAAAAGGCGAACGGATAAGCGAGTCACTACTATTATGACTACTGGAGGTGGTAGAGTTTTGCGTTGTCTCCTCCGGGTCTGGTACCACCGCCTAACCTATTCCTGCCGCAATAGCGTCAGCGCTTGTCACTGTCGTGTTCCGGTTTGGAGAGTAAGGTAGCCGGTAAGCTTTGGCAGGTGGCATTAGACCTCGCAACAAGATAGCAACGCACCATTAACATCTTTCGTGTCTATAGGTGATAGTTGACTCTTTCCATCTGAAGACCCATCTGCTTGTTTGCCGCCTTTGACATAAAAAAAATTGGCAAATTATTTGCTTGAATTATATCTACCTATAACCCGTGTATTTCTACGTACGTAAGAATCGAGTCCGTGCCCATCCATTGCACATTCAGTATCACAAACCACTTAACAAGCGGATCGGTCAGTAAATATTGTGCAAGTACAACTCACTTTAATTTCACATCAAATGTAATACTATTAGTCTGCTCACAAGTTAGTATCAAACATCCGTCGTGAATTAGTCGAGAGTTTGAATGTTGGTTGGTTAGCATTGCATGGCCGGTCAAAGTAAGTTAGGTATTAATGCAAGTAACTCGGGAAATGCTATTTAGAATTGTACCTACATTATTACAAAAGCTATAATTACAATAGAATGAGAGTTGCAAACTTTCACGTGAGGAATATATATATATATATATATATATATATATATATATATATATATATATATGACACGACTGCTGTTAAAAATGCTCGGTTAAAACGCTTAATTATAGACAACGTTTGTGATAATCCGCAGGTGTATAAGCGCGCGAAAACGCAACACACACTCGTGCCCGAAGACAACGAAATGCCAAATAAAAAATTGTTGCATGTTGCTTATTAAACGGAAGTTAACCGACCAAATTTAGCAGTATGGATGTGCTTACACTTATAATAGGCAATAACTAACATAAGTAACACTTAAAAGTAGCTTTTTATCAATATCATATTGTGCTTTAGTAACATTAAATAATCATCTAGCACCAAAGTGTTAATCAAAATAGAATAAATGAGTCCGAAATAGAATAATAGCGACCCTCCAGTTCCATCATCGGAACCTAGAAATCAGCCAGCACCAAAAAGTACGCCAAAACAAACCGAATTAACCCACACTCGATAGGTTCATCTAGTATAGCTAAGGACTCCTCATGGACTTCTTCCATTTCTTTCATCAGGCTCTGGAAGTCATTTTGCTTCAAAGTCCTTAAAGGAACAAATCAAATGACCCTAAAGTCGATGGTATCGTTCTATTTTATTTCAAAGTTCCAATGATGTCCTTCCAGCTCCATCATGATACCCTGAAAATTTTCTAGTACCCTAGTGTTTGAAAAACAGAGCTAATGATTCCAAACTAGATCAGTTTATTTTACTTAGTTAATGAGTTCCATCGTCACATCCTAGAAATCATCCAGCACCTAAGTTTTTGCCTATGCAAAACAAATGAGTGATAACTCAATAAATTTAGCTTGTAAAGTTGACAAGTTCACTGTCTTAGCAATTTCTATCTTCAAAGCCTCGACATTATAAGAAAGAACTTATTTCAAACAAACATACGTCTCTAAACTCCAAAACGTCCTATTTGTTAGTTTCGGTAGCACTCTTTCAGCTCCATCTTCAAATCCTTTTCATCATGAGTGCTAATTAAACTTATAGCAACAATATCAATGAGCCAAAACGTTGTTAAACACACAGTTACTTACATATTCAAATTGTATTTAAATTTGGCAGTTAAACACTAATTGGTGCAGAAATTGGGCGCACAGTCACAAATCCAGTATCTGCACGAAATAAAGAAAACAAGCGGAATTGGCAAGTACAAACATTTGTATCAGGACCGCGATCGCCACACTCACACATAAAATAAGCATTACTGCATATAAACTACTAATGCAAACATTGTTTCATTGGTCGTTTTCATTTTAAGCAACAATAATCCGAAACACACAAACAGAACATTTAAAAATATACCAAAGTGCGTTACAATAAATTTTATTTTGCTACAAAAAAAAGAGTATTTACGTCCTTTTGTAGTATATTCAAAATAGACTCATCTATTTGTACAATAGTGAAACTTAAGATCGTAATAGTTTCGCTATTCTACAATAGATGGCAGCATTGATTTTTCCGTAGTTTTCAGTTGATCATATTTGAGTAGAGAACTTTCTAGAACGATATACGTAATGACTGTCATTACGCATATCTTTCTAGAAACATTAGGTCAACCTAAAATGAACTTTATATGTAAGGTGTACGGCTGATTTTAGCTTGACTTTCTATTATATCATTAGAGATTATATTAAATCAGGAATTTAATTAAAATAAAATGAAAATTGTACTTTCGAATGATATGAAATATCTCCATTTTTAATCATCTGTATTCTACTATCATTTCTGCATTCAAGGATGGCACAATACGGCATAATTCAGTGTATAATAGATGTTCGCACGACGACTATCTCCTAATGATATGGTAAGTATCACTAAGGCAATTTAGAGTAAAAGCGCATAATAGTGACGCACGCGGCACGCCCACTCTTCACTTCCCCTTGTTTTCTTTATTTCGTGAGTATCTGTATCAGTATCCAGTCTCTGATAAGCTATGTTTTTTTTAGAAAAACTGAAGAACCGATACAAAACTAATTCTCGAATTTGGAATCGAGTTTATGATCTTTTGGCACGTATATCGAAACCTTTACTACACAGCCAAAGTGACTAGAAAAAAAAATATCCATAATGGATAAACAATATTTAAAATCGTTTATAAATTGTACTTCATATAATTTTAGAGAATTTAATTTTATTTGTAATTACGTAATTTTATTTATATAAGGGCGTTATTCAATCCAATTTTCTTGCCCGAAGAAAGAAATGATGAAATACGAAATAAAAGTGGGTTCTCGGCTCCTGACAAGGTAAATAGTGAGTCCCGTACAATCAACTCACAGAGGCACTGGTAACTCAAACACCAATCACGAGGTCTTATTCAATTAGTTGCCTCAAATGTCAGAAGTCGTGCACCGTTACTTCCAGCATCCAACTGTAGACATTGCGACAATTATCTTTACTTTTGCTCCGTTACTTTAATTGTATTTTCTTTTACTTCATGGGCTAGTGGTAAGCTTACTCAGCTTAGATTACGAGAATTTAACTTCGATCCCCGAGTGAGGCAAAAATAGGGATTATTGCAGAAAGAAATTAGATTTCATTTAAACAGGCGTAGGGGTGTGAAGACCCCATCGTCCACTGGTGGGATAATTTTTGTGACAAAAATTATTTAACACCGGTACAGTCAGTCAACCAAATTAGTGGTAGTGCCATACTGCTTTTGCAACTGAATAGGCCAGCACGCCCGGGGAGATACCACTCTCTCACTTGACACCGACGTAAAGTAGCAGCCTTGCTGCGGCGTTTCGTTTGGCTTGTGTGAGTCCCGGAGGCCTAACCCCCACCCCTCCCCCCCCGCATACTATGAATGCGATCCATCATCTGCCAGTTTGCCAAATTCCATTCAAATTCGTTCAGTAGTTTTTGCGTGACTGAGTAACGAACATCCATCTCACCAAACTACCAAACTTTCGGATTAATAATATAAAATATGTAGATAATGAATCCTTCGGTGTCTATAGGTCTATAGGCAATAGATTTATAAACATCAGGACAGCCATCTGCTGGTTTATTATTAGAATAACATATCCTAGAGAATATATTTTTCGTTGTAATTTTATAACTCAAGAACGGGCTCCCCTATCTAAACCAAATGGTTAGGCTTTGTTAGAACTATTTAGTAGATAGTTTATGTGAAGTTTGCACAAAATCGGTAGAGCGGTTCTTGATTTATCACATGTTTGTAACAAATGAATTCAATAAATGGCGATACGTAGCGAAGCACCTAACGGGCCGCTAGTAATAGTATAGATATTTACATCATTGATTATTTGGACCTGTAAATAATAATAAATATTATACATACCTAATTTAATTTTGTTTTTTTTTTATAATCAACAGAACTAATTGGTACGCTTGAATACAATAAGTTTACTAAATTTCTTACTATTCCTTAATACCATTCGTGAAACATTGGAATAAACAAACACATCCCTTCAGCTTATTATGAGTGGACGTAAAGTTTTCCCTAAATAATTTAAGTGCGAGGTTACTTGTGATGGCAATTTACAATAGCAATTGTGTTATTAATCTGAGAATCGGAGACAATCGTGAAGACATTTTATATTATGTGCATAGCAATATAAGAAATCCTCAGACAAATATTACCAATTCAAATGACTGGTAACAAAAGAAATGACGCAAAATGCGGGATTTAAACAGTAGGTATCTACTTACTTGTAAGACATGGAATATAGAACATTACAGACCGACCAATGCTTGTACATTACAACTTTGAATTGTACTGTTTTAAAATTCCTTTTATTTTGACATTCTTATATTAAAGCAAAACAACAAAATAATATAATAAGACTACCACAAATGTCCCCAAAATAACCCTAAGTAACTCAGATCTCATTCACGTCGCGAGGGGCAAGAAGTACTGAAATAATAGAACTATACAAACTGCTTCCTATGCTAACCACCTCTTATCAGTCACTTGAAACAGTTTCCGTTAATGTTTCTATTGCTGTGGTTTATTAGGTACCCGACTCAGCATCCTTAAAATCACACAACCGACAAAAACACAACACTACATCATCGTTGCCGATCTCAACGGCGAAGATTTCTCCACATTCTATTCGAAAGCCGCACTAAGCCGAAGTCAGATGTCGCAGGAGACCGCCTTTATAAGTTCAAACTTTAATTTAAATTCTGACAGCATTCTGTTGTGCAGTAAAGCCTCGTAGGGTGAAGTTAATTATAATTTCGAAAAAACTTAAAATGTCGCGAACGAGGTCTTATGTAGGTTATATAATAGGTCTATAAATTATAACATTCTATTTTTCACACTTCTCAAACTAAACTCATTGGAAAAAAAATCCTACAAGAACTACCCTACAACCATATGTCATAATATGTACACCGTACAATTAACAATCAAACATGCATAAATTATGTAAGGCTAAGAACTCACGGACAATTTTCATCTACACCTCGGGTGGCGGCGAGAGATTTGTTTTATTTCAACTCACAAAAGCACAGTTTTACACCGTCCGTCTCGCCACCGCTGAGGTTGCGAGAACGTCTGCAAGCTTGGGAAATGATTGCACAGTGCGCCCGCTGCTGTTGCGTTATTTCAGTCGAGACTCTGGTCCCAGACCGTCATGGTCATACACCAGACACAAGCTGTTGCGTTATACTTACTGAACATAAAAATTACAAATAGAAGGCCTAAAAATACTGGAAAGCATTGTTAGATGTAACTACAAGGTGCATAAGTGGAGCCCGCCGATGGTGGGGGTGATCCTTCTAGTTGCCAGCCAGTACAGCGGGTGCCACACAACCATCAAATTTACTAATGTAGGTTTAATCGCGGCGTGGGTGGAATTCGTTCCTCAAATTCTTAACCTAAGTACAATAAGCAGAAATGAGCATTTAAATGAAAAGCCACTTAAGAAGTTTGCTTTTCCACAAAAGGATTTAAACTTGCTTAAAGGTAGAAGCAGTTTTCGTTTAAACGTAAAGTATACGCTTTTTTGCAGTATGATTGAAAAGTAACCTTATTTAATGTTAGTAAAGCACAATATGATATTGATAAAAAGCTACTAAATTTAAGTGTAGATACTTATATTAGTTATTGTCTAAGCATGTCCAGTCTGCTAAATTTGGTTAACTAAATTTGATAAATTGTTAACTAAATTTAAGTGTAAGCATATCCAGACTGCTATATTTGGTTAACTAAATTTGTTAATTTTCGTGCAAAATTTTTTTTTGGCAATTCGTTGTTCGCACAGAGTATATGTTTCGTTTTCGCACGCTTGTTATACTCGTACGGCTTATCACAAATGTTTTCTCTAATAAGCGTTTTAACCGATTCATTGCGGATGAGACAGCAGTCGTGTCACAATTTTTTTTAACGTGTGGCGTATGACACAGGAGTCGTGTTATTTTTAAATCGATTGTATCTCCCTCACACTTCATTTTGAAAGGTTGTGTCCTGAAAAAAACCTTCATAATTACCCACGTAAACCAAACCTACAGACTTCGTTTCTAAATATTCTGTGGAATGGAAAAAATTAGGGGCTGTCAACCTTTATTAGTTATTACTTTTCTTTAATATCTCCAATATTGTATATTTCTGTGAATCTTTGACAATTCTTATGCTCCTATTCTCAAAAAAAAAAATGTTACATTGATATTCTTTTTTTCTTCATTTAAGTCGCAACCATCGTATTTCATCAACGTACCAATTTCTTTTGTCACAGTAGTAGTGTAGTTGTGAGTTGCTTCCCTGGTTCTAGTTACCATAAAAGTATCTTCACAAACATATTTATTCATTTCTTTACGATAGATTAAATTATCTTAAAGTTGAGAATCGGATAATTCCCTTGTCACAGTCACAGTAAGTATATGGGTATCATTTGGCAACATGCTTTACATTGGCAAAGGTTGATATTTCATAAATATAGTCTTGAGATTCGGAACTAGCATTTTCAGTTTCGCAAATCAAGTTATCCCGTTTTGTTATCTCATATTGTTCTGAAAACAAATTAAAAAAACTGATCCTACAATGAGCCCAAAAGAATCACTAACATAATATATGTATCACCGAAAAATATTTTGTTTAATATATTATGCAACGATTAGAAACTTACATCCTTTTATTGAACTTATTTTCATAACGCTTAATTTACAAAAAGTTCGCAACGTCTGAATAAGGCAGTCACGTTCGATTTTCAGGAAAACACTTAGTAAACCTCCTCAAAATCCACTTAAAATAACGTAATCGTCCATTTACACCCGCGGTTTAGCTTCAACTGAATGAATCAAATTTATAAACGTGTAAAACAATAAATCTGTTTATACATGGCTGATGACACGATAGACGTATCATCAAATTCTATGGCGTATGACGCGCCAGCCGTGTCACAAAATATTTGTACGCCAACACTATTTAAAGTTTTGCAAAAGTTGTGCCGCAATGAATCGGTATAAACAGCCTTTACTATGCGCACTTATGAAAATAAATACAACGTTTAAGCTGTGGTTTAAGTGTGTTGACAAAAATAGGCCGTTTATCATACCTCTACACACAAGTACCTACCGACCAATAATCAAAAGCAACACCGCAATCTTTAAGCTACCTATCAGATAGTGCAGTCAGTATTTTGTAGTGCTGAGTGCATCAAAACTAACTTCAAGTTTGAGATGATATTGTTGTATGAGTGTGAAGATGAAGAGTTCGGAACTGCGATTCGAACTCTTCATCTTCACACTCATACTCATACGGCATTAAGATTTATGCTGAGTTCCTACAAGCAACGATCCGTCATGCGTAACAGTAACTAAATATTAGCAACCAATTTAATAATAACGAGGCATTGGACCTTTTGGTAATTTGACATTTATAGGAATAGTTCAGCTTACGCCTCCTTAAAAATGTTACTACCCGTAACTAAAAAGACGCGTTTACTTGAAAGAGGAACTGGACATTGAGCACTTCAGTAATAAGAACAGAGTTTTAATCGTTTACAAGTATACCTATTCATTTTTCGCTTTGGCTCTGGACAAACGTTTTTCTTCACGCCCGTACCCCCTAAGGGGTAGGCAGAGGTACAACAAGTGCACCCACGATTAGCCGAAAATACTTGGTCCCACAAATGTGATAGGTGACAAGCCTATCGCCAAACGGGCACTTTCCAATCCCGGGCAACTTTGTGTTTATCAGAAAACTGAAAAAACATTTGTTAAGTGCCCGACCCGGGAATCGAACCCCGGACCTCATGTGGTCGACGCCAACGCTGGACCACAAGACCACAGAGGCGATTTTTTAATAAATAAAAGGGACAAACGCTTTTAATCGTCAAAAACTTCTTGATTGATATACTGACATATACTTGCGCAGCAGCTTACAGCAACCTCTAGTTGTTTTTAGGTTACACTATATAACAATATCTTTACTCAGTGCAACATGGATGAGCATGCCGTAAAACGAAGCTATCTGTTTGCAGTTCAGCAAACATCCCTAATGCGATACGATAGAATTACCCTCGCAACACCAGTCTAAATCCATTATTGTATTAGTTTAGCAGACTGTAAGCCCTGGGGTGCAACGGAAACACAAATCACTCGTTTTGCTAAATAACTTCGTGCTACAGCCTGCAGGATATCAACTTATGTCCATAAAGTTAAACGTTCCGTATTAAAGGCACGTTGCAATTGAAAACTTACACATCCATCGTCAACACTAAGTAAAACATAATTTAAATTAACAATTTTAGATTGTAAATAAACCTGCGTAGTTTTATTGTTTCATTTTAGGGTTATTACCGAATAGCAAAAAACCGTATTGGTACTGTATGGTTGAAATTTGGAAGGTAGGTGCATTTTATGGACCGCTACAAAATGATGCAGTATGATTTTATAAAACAAAATTAATAATAACAGCACTTTATACACGTAATTAAGAGATAAAAAAAATCCAGCAGTACAGCACTATGGGAATATATAGAATTCAACAAAAACGTCATATTATTAAATAATGCACAGGCGTGCCACGGCGTGCAAAATAAAATCGGTCATGCAGTTTATGAGGTGTGGGAATATTTGATAGTTAAATAAAATATTTCGGTAGCTGTACAAAAAATTTTACGGTTATTTAAACAGCATTCAGTGCGGTGAGTTGCACACTCATGTTAGTATTAGTCCTTAATATTTGTTGTAGAAAGGGTTAGTTACTTAGGTTAGACTGTTTCATGGTCTCGGTTATTGCTAGAAATAGGCGATAATCTAAGTTTTTGAGTGCGTTTCTGGTTGACGTTATATTTTATTACATTTTAAAGAGATTAAAAAATGGGTATATAAGACTGCGAAGAGAGAATGTTCAATTAAATGAGAATAAGTGGAAAAGTAAAATGTGTTTACTGGTATTAGCATGGTATTAATTTACACATGGCATTTGTTTTAACTTTAATTTATTTTAATTTTTGAAAAGTGGAAGATAAGCAACCTTCGCGCTACTCCATTTGTCTAAAAATATAACACTGGCCTTAGAAAAACGGCATTTTAAACGAAACTCTTCGTCGCTATACGAAATAAAGGTTTTTTTTGTTTTAAAAGCTTTTATTTTCCTAACACGATGTACTTAATTAGTTTATTACATTATTCTTTCTTCAATTTCTTCTTATTTCCATCATAATGCCTTTCATTTCGGAAAAGGACAAGTTATTATTTTTCTTACATGATGTACTTCATTAATTTATTACATTATTCGCTTCTTCAATTTCTTCTTATTTCTATCATAATACCTTTCCTTTCGGAAACGGACAAATTCAGCGCACGTAAAAACAAAACAACACAGTGATGTCAAAAGTAGATTTTGGGTTATACAGGACTCAAACTAGGGCGAGGGTTGGTATAAGTCTTGTATGGACAGTTATACTAAGGTTATACTAGGTTTAGGCTATTCCAAGTTTATTAGTAAAGATTTTGCTTAGGTATACTTAGTTTATTCTTGGTATAACCTTTTATAACGAGTTTATTTGTAAGGCCGCTAAGGTTTAGGCCATTGTTATGTTTTTCCGTGGGAGAAGTATCTGTTTTAATTTATCTTATCAAAATATATAAAGCTGTTGGGCTTGGTTAAGGCTCATTGTAATCGTTCGATAACTCAGTCGATACACAAAATTATTTGGTTTAAAGCAAGCATAGTGCGAAGTTTAGTTCACGAAGTTGTGTGTGAAGTGCGAAGTTTAGTTTACGAATATTACTATCAGAATGGAATCACTACTGTTGTTTGGTCGTTTAACGATTAAAACTAATAGAAACTTATCGAGACTACCGACGTTTGTGGAATGTAAGAAATGTTTTATATAAAATCTATACTATGGGTAAAAAACTTTGTAAAATACTAAGTCTGATCTTAAAGAGGTATATAAGTAGGTCAATGACGTTATCAAAAAAAATGACAAGATAAAATCAAAAATTTCAACAAGCCCCGACACATTCAGTTATGCTAAGACTTACGTAAGATTCTGCTTTTTTATATCATAAGATAGCAAACAAGCAGATGGGTCTCCTGATGGAAAGAGTCAACCATCGCCTATAGACACCAAAGGTGTTAATGGAGTAATATCCATAAAAACTCTGTCCGATTGTCAAAGGCATTATTTAGTAGCTTAATACAATCATGCATGTGTTTTCAACACATGCATAATTGTATTAAGCTACTAAATGCATGTATGTATATATATATATATATATATATATATATATATATATATATATATATATATATATATATATATATATATATATATATATATATATATATACATATAAAGTAATTTCAACTGAAGTAAATCATTTTCAATTAGCAAATAAAATATTACTTACATTTGTCTTTAATACTGAAGTAAGAATAAATAATAATCAGAAGAACGCCCAAACAACAACAAAAACATAATCGTGAAGACTATACAAACTAAAAATAATTTGCGACATGTGAGTATTATTATTAATCATAAAAACAAAATTAAGTCAAAATATTTCAATCTTTGTGCGTGCTAATAGCACTCATATTCCCATATGACACGTCTCAACTGGTAATGTGTTAATATTTGGGCAATATATAAATAATGAATTAACAAAATAATGAAAATTATTGGTAAATATAAATTCATTATTAATACTGACCTGCAAGGTCATCATACATTTTATTAATAGGAATTTTAATACGGGTGTCTTTTCAGTTTATGTAGTTTTTAATGCATATTCCTGCAATAGTAATAACTCAATTTTGGATTATTTCGAGTTGTGCTACTCTTTATCTAGTTGTGCGAAATGTCAAATAACTCCTTCTTTACAAAAATAAATATTAAATTGATTTAAGCGTTTATTTGTATTTTTCTATAATTTTTGTGTGTACCTTAACTAATTGTTAAAATAACATGTCCAATTGCAATACAATTTATCAATTATTATCTAGACAGTAAACTACTGTTCATAAGTCCGCCATTGTTAGGGACAAAGTTACACGGTTTTCCCATGGCTCTTTCATAATTCATATCGTAGTAGGTACCTTTACCTACAGTGCATAAGTCTACCGCCTACCTCACCCTCCAAACCGGAACAATACAATGACAAGCATTTGCGTTATTATATATATATATATATATATATATATATATATATATATATATATATATATATATATATATATATTCCTCTTCTCGTAGATTGCTGATCCAGTAATAACTCGGGCCTCTGAATTGAATCTGCCATTGCGTCTCGCCGATTTCAGCGGTGTTGTGCCGTATCGCTTGTATGTATTTTTGTCCGTAGGAGGTATGAAAAATTAAAAATTACATAAAAGAAAATAAATTAAAGCGTTTTCGAATCGCACTAACAACAGGTCACAACGTCAGGAGTCACCATCTGCTTTCACTCCGCCGCTATCATCTACTGTAGTTTTATGGTTCCGTACTCAAAGGGTACAAACGGAACCCTATTATTAAAACTTCGCTGTTTGTCTGTCTATCACCAGGCTGTATTTCATAAACCATGGTAGCTAGACAGTTGAAAATTTCATAGATGATGTATTTCTATTGCTACTATAACAACAAATATTATCAATTGACTGGTTTTTCTAAACTCATCCGTGCCAAGTCGGGGCGTATCGCTACTTTAGTATATATATATATATATATATATATATATATATATATATATATATATATATATATATATATATATATATATATATATATACATATATACATAAATTATATGGCCTATCATATGTTCTAACAATATATCTGATATCTGCAGTGCAGTAACAAAGAATTTATAAAGCTTTAAATTATATTATCTAAGCCTATATACTGAAATGAATGCGTATTATTTTAATTAACTACAACATATTAAGCCACAAAAGGCTAATGTAAGGAATGAAGAAACCTTTGAAATCAGACTATTGAAGTACACGTGTACATTGTCTGAAATATATATTAATTGTATTATACTGACAGGCTGGTAACTCTACAAATATGATATAATTTAGTTTATCTTCCTAACCCTTTGGCCACATCGCATGTATCGTCTCGAAGATATAGGATAGGATTTGTGCTGAATATAACAGAGCAAGTGCGTCCATGAATATTGACATTTTTCACGACACATTCTTAGGTTTCAAAAAAAGTTGTCTGCGTACTTGCTTTCTAAGTAGGGAATTTCGATTTTTTTTATATATAATTGCTGTATTATTCTCGTTATTGTTATAGTATATTAGTTAATTTACCGTTTTTATTTTTTATTTTTTGTTAGCTGCAGTAACATGTCGTACTTTTTAAGACAATGCTGTACACATCTTTTATTGGCATGCACACAAGAGCCTACTTTAATGTAAAATTATATTTAAGAATACTCTGTGTACTGCTGTTTAAGTGTCAAATAAATAAATAAAGATATTAGCGCGCTAAGGCACACGCAGTCGGAATGTTTGCTACAATAGCCGATATCGGCGTCATTGCGCGTAGCTTTGTACAAGTGCGGCCGCAGCATAAAGCTCATCATACACGGTTAAGATACTATAATATTTGATCTTAAGATGCCCTTATACAAAATGTTATAGTATCTTAACGTATCACACATGGCTAAGATACGATAATATTAGTCTGCGTCGTTGGAGTTCTATATACAGGTTGATTAACCATGAGTGATACGGCCTTACTTCTTAATTTGTTAGACAGCTCCTCAGACAACGATTTTGATATAGAATAATATAAAATATCCTTCTTGACTTATAAGTGGTGTAACTAACACGACTTTTTTATATAATATATTAATGTTTTTTGCAATTTTTTATTGATGAAAATATTAAAACGTTTAATAAATCGCCGTATTTTTTGGACAAATGTTTTTTTGCTGACATTACTAATTTTACACTGATATGAAATTAAGGCGAGGCATCGCGACAAACGGGAAAGAACTGGTTTGTTTAATCACATTTTTTTGTATTGATTGTTAAATAACAATTTTACAAAAATTACACGATATACCTGAAGACATTATCTAAGGAATGTGCTAACTTGTTACATGACAGAATGTACTTTACTCGATCATATAAAATTCCGAAAACAAATAATCTGTTAATCATATTTCTAATCTTCCACATGATTTTTATACGTTGTAAGTACGATAAAGAATGTGCTAAATTTTGGTTTTCAGGTGATATCCTATATTTATTTATCCAAAAATTAACACGTTTCTCAGCGGTTTCAGAACATACCGCTCCACCCATTTCCTATAGAATTGACGCGCGTCGAAATAACTCTCCTTAATAACAAGCGCGATCCTATTCTCAGTTGAAACGCATGGTAAGTATTATATTAAAGTAGATGCACCGTGCAGCCCGATACATTATACGTATCAAACGAGTTTCGAACGCGCTTCACACGCGCGTTCACATTTCGTTTTATGCGCGTTCGAATCCATGAAAACGTAAAAATCAGCATCTAGACGCCTTATCTATTACTGCCGCCTATTAATAGGTATATCTTTGGTGTCTTTAGGTGTTAGTTATCTCTTTCCATCAGGAGAACTATCTTAAGATATAAGAAAAATTTAGATTTCCTGAGAATTTCAATCGATACAGCTTAAAAGATTTTGAGAAATTTTGAAAAACCTTAAAAATGACTGCGACACAATATTATAAAATGCGCGAATAAATAAAATACGTTTTACAAAACTATGTTTAAAGACCAAAATATTATGTACGTACGTACAAAAACTACGTCGAATGCCGCTTAAAAAAATAAAATCGAATCGAATCAAAAACATTTTTTTAATTGTATTAAAATTATGTCGTTTTCAGTAAACTTTCTTTAGATTTTTAAGTAGCTTTCTGACCCATCTTTTATAAATTTATAATACTGATTTTTAAAATAAACTTCATACCAATTAGTTTCAAAATCTAACTGAGGCCGCGTTTTGACCCGATAGTAGCTATAAAATTATCAGCCCATCAAAAGTGTCTGTAAAGGTTAATTTTAAAAAAAATGAGTTTTCGTCTGACTACCAGCACTTCTCCTTTTAAAACTCCGTCAAACAGCGTGAATCGAATAAATAAATTGAATTGGTTGATTCGTTCGGGAGCTATCAATTACGAAAATTTTGGTAAAAGTGTTATTTCGACATTACTTCGAACTATACTATTGCTTGCTTAACCAATCGATTTTGTAACTAAGACAACATCTAAAAGCTTGACATTGAATTGAAAGCTCAAAACCGATTATAGTATTCCAAATACACATCTTTTCATAAATTAAAATACTACTTTTAACTACTTAAATATACTTTTCATAAATTAAAATCTTTTCGCCCAAAAACATTTCTTTGAATGTAGTATTTACTTCTTTGGCCTTAAAATACCTCATTTTAGCGAAAAACTTAAAGAATGGCCTGCAGGATAAACCAGTTTATATATTTTTTTTAATTTAATGAAAAGTTAAATGTCAGTAGTGTGTATACCTACTCCTACCTCCAATCGAAATATACAAAAAAATAAGTTTGCCAAATCAAGTTAAAGCCACTCACGCATGTGTATTCATCATCAAATAAAATGGTTGCTGTCTTGCGAGCTTTGTTTATTTTTATAGAAGACGGGGTAAATGAGTAATAGGTGTACCTGTTGGTAAGTAATCACCGCCGACTACAAGACCAGAGGTCTTGCAGTTGCGTTGCCTTGTAATAATGAGTATGTTCTTCCCAAGGAACTTATATATGACTAGCTGTTGCCAGCGACTTCGTCCGCGTGGACTTCGTTTACTCCGCACAGCACCTCCCCCGTAGGTGATAGCGTGATAATATGTAGCCTATATGTTGACCCGACCTGTTAGTAATATTCATGCAAAATTTGAAGTAAATCCATGCAGTACTTTTTGAGTTTACCCCGGACATACATACAGACAAACAGACAAACAGATAAAAATTCTAAAAACTGTATGTTTGGCTTCGGTATCGATTGTAGATCACGCCCCAAGTATTCTTTTAAAAAAATATTCAATGTACAGTTTCGACTTTCTTACGATTTTATTATATGTTTTTATTTAGGTATCTATACCTGGAATTATTACGAAGCAATATTTGAAAAATAAAAATGTACTTTATTTCGTTACTTATAAAGTTGACAGTTGTTTCTTACTTAACAGAGGGGATAAACGTTCTGAGCAAGACAACGACATGAGTGGATGTTGTCCCTTTCTTGCAATTGCCAGTGTTTAAATAAAACTACTGATGGTAGATTTTTATATATTCGGTAATCTTTAAATCCCTTTTATTCATACACGTCGATAAATACATTAGCATAAAATGTATTGTAATTAACTTATGCAATGCAAAGCTGTTTCTCAAATTAGTAGAATTACTTAGTAGTAATTTGCGAACTACGCATGATCGCACTTATATATGGCGATTGGCGCTTTATTTACAGAGTAGGCGCAGTTACTTACAGAGTAGGCGCAGTTATTTACAGAATAGGCGCAGTAGAAAGAGACACACTCCACCCATGTCGTGGTACTCTTCGGAACGTTTTTGAAGTGCGTGTGGATATTCCGGGTAGAATGTAACTTCCTTGGTTCTTCCCTTGAAAGTCTCCAAGTCGTGCTCGTTCGGAAACACTCTTGCTGGTGATCAAAAATCATATAATTATTCTCGACCTGTTTTTCAAATTATTCTTTATTAAATAATATTTTTAGTTGGTATACAAGCAGCGAATAAAAACGTTTAACATCGTGCCGTTTGGCATTACAGCATATGAATCGATTTACTGCCAAGACTTGCCAATACATTTCCACATCATAACCCACCAAAAGCAACCTATGCGAAGTTGAATCGAGTCACTAGTATGCTATAAAAGCGTTTTCAATCAATACCGAGTTGTATCCTTAGCAGTTTATTTAAACAGCATTATTCACAAGGGACGAATACACTTTACCCGTATTAGTAATGAATCTATCCCAAAGGGCGTTTGTCCATCCCTCTAACTTCAGTATAATAATGTGATATTATTTATTTTAGATTTTATTACTAAATCCTTTATTAATAAAGTGTTTGCGAGTATTATTAGCTACATATTTTCCTATCAAAAAGATGATTTTTACAGACAGAAAAGGCAATTTTTTAATCCTGATTTAAACAGACTACCATCGCTATATATACCAAAGACGTTGATGATCTATTGTAATTCATTATACGGGTAGCTGGCAAACATATCCATGTGGCTTTAAACCATTACCTACTAGAACACGACATTGAAATGCTGTGTTGCTCAGCAATAGTTAAAGTGGTGGCACCAAACTCGGGCTAAGCATTTTTTGATGGTGATAGCTACTAGGTGGTAAAGTTCCAGAAATTTAATGCCTCAGGCAAACAGTATTGCCTTGGATACTTGCAGCAATAGTTAAAGTGGTGGCACCAAACCCGGGTAAAGCATTTTTTGATGGTGATAGCTACTAGGTGGTAAAATTTCAGAAATTTAATGCCTCAGGCAAACAGTATTGCCTTGGAAAACACGTAGTCTTTGGTCTTGACTCCCGCGTATCATAAGTCAATAACTAACGTTTAACATTTACCACTTTAAAGATAATTTATAACGCAAAGTATTTAGGTTGTATTTGTTATTCTTGTTCAGCGTGAGCTGATAAAGTTACGATTGGTGCGATCCGGCGCAAACTACTTCAAAATGAGTGTCTAGCATTAATATTTCTATGCAAAGGATATCGCACTGTAAGCTCCGAAGCTTTACACTTTTTATCAGGTGTCTTACCATTAGATTTAGAAATTCAGCGCCAGGCTTCAATGTACTAGTTCTAGGAATTTTACCAACCCAGAATTTGTCAACCCGCAAGCTCAAACAAAAATATGTCGCTTTTTTAAATCTGTAATCGACATTACTAATGAATTAATTGATGAATGGCAGACGCGTTGATTTTGTTCAACTAAAAGACGGCATTTATATAACTTTTTTCCATGCGTCCGGGATCGCTTAAGTAAAACGTGGATAGAAATAGAACATTGTGTTGCCCAATATCTCACTAGCCAAGGTAAATTTAAAGCTAAATTATTCTCGTTTAAATTAGTTCCTTCTCCTTTTTGCGAGTACTCAACATTAAATTATAAATATAAACAAACTGCACATCACATTCTTTGAGAGTGTTATCTTTAGCAAAACGAACGTCGTCAAATGCTTGATAGTGTTCGTTAGTGGTGGGTCGTTGATGTATTTTTTCGTCGACGCAACGAGACTATTTACCGTGAACGATAAACTAGTTGAAAAAACTGTTTAATTTTCGACTAGTTTACTTCCTAGACTGAATATGATTATTACGTTGTAGTTATCGTTCTACGAAGATTATTATTTACTTGTTAACTGTTTATAGAAATGAACTAGGCGTAGGACTGGCAGGTTTATTTATGATTATAAAATTTATATTCTTAAAAATGTTTCATTTAAAAATTAAATATTAAATAAATAGATATACAAAACCTGGCGCATTTAGAAGTTCATTTCATTTTATGTACATATATTATGGCCACTTTCGAGCTCCACTCCACTCGTCGGCGTTGTGATATTCACACCTACCTATACCTATTTGGGTTGCGGTAACTAAATGTTTCACGAAACCAACAGTCCATACGCGAGACGCGTTGCATAGTTCATTCTAAACTAGTTTATCAAATAACGTTAGACTGTTTATTCGTTCACGCTAAAGAAACAGTCTAAAAAAACTGTTCGTTCATTAAACGCCCACCACTAGTGTTCGTTGTATATCCGGTGTAATTTATTACAGGAAAAGGGCGCATTTCCCTTTTAAAAAAGTCAATAACTATTACGGTTGGGGCCGTGGGAGGATAACCAAAACAACCCTATTCACGTAATAAAACTTTGTACAACACGTATCTAATTATGTAAACAAACTCCACATTGTTATAAAAACACCAAAGTTTCTCATCAATCATGTACATTAAAATTAAATATTAATGGATTAACGTATTCATTAATTTTAAACGGTTTGTATGGCACTAAACACTGTTTCTAATTTATTATTTCATCATATTAAATTTACGAAAATTTATTAGAAAAGTATTTTTTATACTATAATATAATAAACTTTCTTCCAGTTTACTTGTATATCATATAATTTTATACACCTAACCGGTTTCGCTTATCACAGCATCTTTAGGGATGTTTTTTAAATTTCTTTGGACAGTCAAAGAATAAGTTATGAACTTATAGAATATCAAATTATCTATGAATTAACACGGGCAATGATGAACGAATTTGAATGATTATTTATCAAAGATAAACCATACGATAAATAGCTTTATTAATATATTGCAAATAAAAAAAATAAAGCTAACTATCTAAATGTTAAATATTCTTTCGTAGAATATAAAATATCCTGCTTTTTACAAAATAAAAACTTGTCGTCGATTCTATGTAATCGATTGTAAGAAATCGTTACAAACTAGTCAACAAAATAAAATGTAAATTATATTTTTAATGTATTTATTATTATTATTATTTTATATTATAAGCAGATAGGTTTCCTGATGAAAAGAGTACACCATCGTCTATTGACACTAAAGGTGTTAATAGTGCGTTGCTATCTTGTGGAGAGGTCTAATGCCATATGCATAAATTTTCCGGCTACCATACCCTTATTAGTTATAAACGGTGTATTTAGCATTATAAACTTATTACAAAACGTAATTTACTTGCACAAATAAAATGTATATTATGAACTTTAAAAGTACAAAATGCTTTTTCGAATCATTATATTTCAAATCATTACTTTTAAAGTAAGATAAAAAGCTGTTATATAAATGTTGCAATTTTACAATTAGTTTAATGTGAATAATTTTGTAATAGTAAAATAACCAGCTTTGGTTTCTAAGAAAGCGTTACAAACTTATCTATAAACTACAATAATGCGATGATCTCGTAATGCAATACATGTCGTACGTATCGGCATTCATATTGCCGTTTGACGTTAGATGATAGCTAAATTGGTGGTAAATAAAAAAGATTAACGCGAGAATTAAAATAAATTACAATAATGCGATGACGTCGTAATGCAATACAATATATTTGAATATCGATATAAATATCGACACGTATCTGAGATCGTGTTGTTTCATTCCATGTCATTCGTCTTGTCACCTCGTCTGATGTCGTACGTTACGGGTGTTATTGTGTTTGGATTTTTATCCTACGGCCACACGAACGAGAAATACCGTTAATTATCATGATGATGAAAGTTCAATCGTAATCAGCTGTAGCACGACTGAACGCAATAATTTTACTACTGCATTAACACCGCTGTTTGACGTTACGCGATAGCTCAAGTAGCAATACATCAAAAGATTAACGCGGGAATACGTTGAAGGGGCCTAAATTATGATACGTAAATCCGCCATTTTGCTAGCAGAAACAATAACACTTACAATAACAATAATGCTTGTAGTAAAAATGACACAATATTAACGAAGTCTGCACCATTTAAAATTTAGGTGACAAATCAAATTAAGGTCTAAAAAGTGAAAGTAAAAATTACGCATTCCGATCCTTCCGTGTTGCGTGAATGAATTCTCTTTGTTTTCGGCTGTTTTTCGTGGTTTTTTTGACGACTCTGGATTGTTTATAGAACTTTGATTAATTTATCTTGGGCATACTGACCTTGGCACGAAAATCAGAAATGGCAGAAAGTGCGATGTCTTTAGTGACAAAGGCCATTGTTGTTTACTAAGTTCTAAGTTACACACCTAAGAGAAAATAGACTGTGTGTATCATTCTATTCCATTCAAGTGGCATTAAGCACTACTGAATGGATCGTTATGTGGTTTTCACTTATAGAAAGAATGATTCATTATGATTTTCTAATTTAAATGTATAATTTATAAAAAATTGTGTTAATTGTTTGAAATACCACTATAGTTGTTAAGGATGTCAAAAAATCAAACAGCTGGAAGTTTTTATTTTCAAGCTGCTCTTTGAGGTATATACATATGCTTTTGCTATACCTCAAAGAGCAGCTTTTCGTTGTTTGGTGGAAATATTCCTGTTTTATAGATCTATAAAATATGCAATAATGGCAAATATCTATTCTCAAGAATAGTTAACTATTAGAATTTATAATTCTAAGTTCTAAAAATTAGTTACCTACTTTATTGTCAATTAGAACGCTATTAAGGCAGACACAGTATTAATCCTAATGAAATAAAATACGTAAGTATCTGAACTATTACATACAGATTATAATAATTTATACTATCAATTTAAATAAATTTAGGGGCACTTCTCGCAAAACAAAAACTAATGCTCTAGAAATTAAATTCAAGCGGGATCACGCCGACGAGCTTGCTTGATGCAAGCTTCCATTGAATAAACAGATTGTAGAGACCTAATAACAGACCGATATTTGTTATCATTTATCAATACGTCCGACTCATAGACGTTTTAAATAATCCTAACCGCAATGTAAAATTAGTACTAACTAATTCAGTATGTACATATGTCGCAGTGAAATTATCAATAGCCGTTAGATTATAATCTACCTAGGGATTTTATAATTTGGTTAGGTTAGGTTAGCAGTTAAATTATAATATCACTTAGGTAAATTATAATCTAACGGTACTGACAATTTCACTGCGACATATATATGCGTGTGTAAAGAATAAGTTGCCATGTAGACACGCGCGACAAACTACCGAATTTGAATTAACCAATGAGAGCAGCGTGTTCCTTTTCCCCGCGTCTCAAATTATTTAGAGCACAGACCATATGAATACTAATAGACACCCCATTGGGAAGGAGACGTGTCGCCGCGCAATTAGCAAATGCTCCTATCACTGTCAAAAAAGTCATACATTTGTATATATATTATATCGTGTAAAATAGAAATAAACCATGTTGTACTGTTTTATCGTACCAAAGAAGAGACAAGGTTTAAAAATTACCCTTGAAGCGAGTTTATTCTATCGGTAAGTAGTATAGCTCTGTATGACTGTGTGTACATGCAAGCTACACTGACAAACTAAGATATTGTCTTGTAAGGTGTATCCATTTAATCCGTGATTGACAGAAATAATTTGGTGCAAGATATCAATCACTATAGTCTATTTTAGGTTATCAATGAACCATCCCCACGCTGAGCCGCTTGATTACATTTATATCATTCAACTGTTCAACGCAACAAGCTAATACGACGCTACAACTGAGAAAAAGTAGACATATATGCTTTACGCAAAGCCGTGGCGTGTCGCTAGTATTTAATACCCAAAAGTCACTCTCTCACTTAAAGTACCCTATAACGCGAGTAACGATATTTAGATTTAGTTTTAGTACAGGAAGTGTCACTTATCGGTGACCTCCAGATCTGCGCAGCATTATCGCAATTTCGCCTACTAATATATTCTATAGAATACACTTCAGGGAGTGTGCAAAGGAACCCGAATCCATTTATGCCATTATCAACCGCGAATCGATTCCTACAGCGTTTTGTCACAATATACTGGAGACTAACAGTAGTCAATCTACATAGATGTGATATTCGAGCATAGCACACATAGACACCTCTCACGGACGCGATATCTCAGAATGGTTTGAGAGAGTTTGTTCCGCACCAGTCCGAGATATTGCGTCCGTGAGATGTGTCTATGTGTGCTATGCTCGAATATTACCTGTTAGTCTCTAAGTATTCTGTGGTTTTGTCGATCCTATTTATAGACTCCTATCGATTAATTAATCGATATCATACAAACTACCGGTGATATGATTGACATATAGTTACTTTTTGGCTGCATTGTGAAATTTACATGCACAGGCTTATACGGCATACTAATATTTTTTTTTGTATTAGCAAGCATACAATGTAATGTCCTGTTTGTAAAATATGTCCTGTTAATGTAAAGCAGTCGTCACTTTCCATGGATAGTACCTGGATGACCAGGCTTTAGTAAACCCGACTTTTCCTTTTAAAATCGTTCCGGAAATCTTCTGCGTACTAAATTTCATAGATAGATTTGCAGCTCAAAAAATAAGTATCCTTGGCCGGTGCCCATCTTGCACTGCATAATTCTACACTTTCCCCAACATATATATGTGGTATGTTGGAAAGAATATGAAAATAGGAATAATACGGTCGAAATAAGAGCGTCACGAAAATTCTTTGGTGTAACACTCGCGGGTCGTGATCTTAATACCGCAATGAGAGAGAGGTTGGGACTAAAAGACTGCATCGGTATACAATGAGAAAGAGCATGCTCTGTTGATTCGGTTGTGTCAAAATAATGACAGATGAACGATTAACAAAACAGGTATTTTTTATAGCAAACAGATGGCTGTCCTGGTGGAAAGAGAAGCCACCGCCTTATAGACACCAAAAATATTAGTGGTACGTTGTTATCCGAGTGGCAGGATCGCAATGCAACATGCACAAGTTTACCGGCTACCTTACCCTCCAAACTGGAATACGACAGTGGCAAACATGGACACTATGGCGGCAGAAATAGGTACGGCGGTGGTGAAAAATATCCGGGCGAAACGTTGCCAAACTCTACCATCTAGTAGTTACTATGGTAGTGAGACGTATAGCCAATCGGTTGGCCTTTTACGGCCTGCCTGGCAGAACGGCAGTTAATCTATTCTTCATAGGAGCCCGGACCAACACAGGGGAAAATATACTATGTGAATGTGAATGAATGTAGATGAGACCAGGGAGACCAAGGCTGGTACCATGATCAGATTGTTAGGTAGCTGCCGTCATGAGTCTTCAAAATTAGCGAGTCCGAATAAAGAACTATGAATGTGCATGAACCAAGGCAAATCTGTCTGGACCGTGAAATGTATATAGTACTTAATTCCCTTTATCCCGTTAGGGATTTGGCGTGAAGATATGTATGTATGTATGTATGTATATATATGCGTGTATAAAGAATAAGTTGCCAATACGATGCCGGCTCCTGCGGATTTTGTTGGCCCTCCCTTTAATAGTCCCAATATCAAATCTAGTCAGAAAAGCCGTGTAAGATAAGGGCAACCATAACATTTTAAGACTATATAATATTTATCTTATTATATTTTTATCTACAACAGTATATAGTAGAGAGGTAACCAAATTCTAGGGGGGTGGCGGTTGCCCCCCCCCCCCCCCCCATCCTCGGTACGCCCAAGTCGTTACAGTTCTCGTCGTTTAAGCGTTTCAACAACACTTAACTATAAATAAACGCATATTTTAATTACATACGATTACAGTATTTATTTATTTCTCGGGTAATTGCTCCTATACTTTGACAATGTGTTTCATTGTTTCTGTAATTAAAGGCATATAGTGCTATCAATAAACCTGTTTGTAAATGCGGTTAGATTACACAGAGATTAAGGGTCGAGTTCACTGGCACGGGCCTCAATGGGCTGGGCCGCATCGCAAAAATCCGCCTAGATCGCTTTCATACATATTAATTATGAAGTATTGCACATTATGGCGAGGCGCAGCGGGTCATATCGCGGCAGATTTTTGGTCAGCGGATTTCAGTAAAGACGACGCGTACGTGCGTCTCCGTGTTTTGAGTATTAATTTAAGAAATCACGAAATTATGGATGATAAACGATTAATAATTTTAGTTAAAGACTACAAAGAGCTATATCATTTGAAAGATCCACGTTATGATGATTAACAAAGGAGAATACCATTTGGAAAGAAATACGGAAACGTGCTTCATTGCGATGAGAAACACTCCGCCCTGTTGCGATCCATTCTAATGTACTATGCTGCATTTTTCGTTGCGATGTGGCCCTCTCCGGTCAGCTATAGCCCGTCACAGTGTGCTCGAGCCTTTAGGACGCTTTTACTGTCACACTGACCGCCCGCTGACGGTCTGCGCCTGCGGCCGGCGGCTGTCAGCGCTGAGCCGTCAGCGCGACTCAAAAACGCTACCTATGACTACATACATATTGACCCATCAGCGCCGACGGTCAGCGTGCGGTCACCGTTACACTAAAACCAGCCTTAACCCACCATTGGTGACGTATATGTCTGATAGACCAGGAGATTCGAAAGATTCGAATACATTTTTTACTAGGCATAGAAATTATTGTTAAATCAGATTAACTATTATGTTGTTAAAGTTAATTAATATTTAACAGTTATTTATTTATGTTATATTATATCAGTAGCCTATATATAATAAGTATTAGAAGCAGTAAAAACACGAAGCTACTAAAAAAAAGGTCCTCTAGAATGGTTTTGATAACTTTTAACAGTTATTATTATCACGGTCTCTCGAAATATTTTTAGTAACAGTATAAATCAAGTTAGCGAACAAAAAAATCGCTCTCTCAAATATTTTAATAACATTATTATCATATATCAAGTTATTGGTAATTATAGTGATGCATAACAATTACTTTTAACAGTATTTGCTAATATAAATAACAGTTGTCAATTGTTAAAAAAATAGTACGAAAATTAATATGTTAACTGTTAAATGATCCATGCCTATTTTTTACCCACCGTCGACTCGAGTTGCGATTTTGAGTAACTGCCTCATTTTAAGTCCCACCCTGTTGGTACCCTTCATGTATTTGCCAAGGATATACGTTCACGAGTATCAGCAAAAACCCGGTCTGTAAGACCAGCGTCACCAAACGGTAGTAACGTAAGTAAAATATTTATAATATTTTCATATAGTAAAATACATGTAATATTTTTACTATATGAAAAAAATTATATAGTAACAATACATGTATTTTATATAGTAAAAATATTTTTACTATATAAAATACATATAATATTTTTTTGTTACAAGGATATAGTGTCGTGAGTAGAATTTTTAATAAGTAATAAACAACCTGTGATTGACCGTATTTTTGAGATTTATATTTTTATAAATGTGTTTATAAATAAACCTAAACTAACTAAAAGTAGGATAACTAGCCAATGGTTGGCAAAATCTTAGGTTGAAAACCCTGGTCGGTGAGCCCGGCATCACCAATGTTGTAAGTGAAATTGACGTCACCAATGGCGGGTTAATTGTACGGTAGTACATAAAAGTTGTTGATATATTGCAATACATGCGATAGCAATAAAATATAAGACTTTCCTGTACTTGATATCCTCATGGCCCGAAGATAACGTTAAGGTATGCGCAAGAAATTTACCATAAATGGCAGTTTTAAAAATATTTAGTCTATGTAGTCTTTAGTCTATTTATTATGCCTATATTTGTATGCCTGCTAATAAATTCTATATAAGATACCTTCAAAATCAATTCACAGGAAGTAAGATTTCAGTTTGAAACCACAGTCGCACTAAATAAATACGTGTATTATCGATTTTTTATTTAATATATAAATACAGCGTGTCTGTAAGGAAGAAGGCGTTATAACAATAATGTTGTATAACTAGCTGTGCCCGCGACTTCAAACGCATCATTTTTTTTAAATAAAAGCAGCCTAAGTTACTTCTTATTACATTAGCTATCTAATAGTAAAAGTCCCGTCAAAATCTGTCCAGCTGTTTCAGAAATTAGCCGGAACAGACAGACAAAAATTTAAAAAAATGTTGTTTTAGTGTGTGTACCGTGTAAATATCCATATAAATAATATTACAAACACACACTACAATTTTATTTATTTGTATAGATGCATAAATAGATATGACTATATTATGATGATATATATACAGGGTATAACAAAAATAAGCACTAACTTTCAAGGGTATACGTGTACATGAACTAAACAAACACCTGGTAAAATATTATACCAAAAGGCACACATTTTTTGTTTCATATAAATTTAGTAAAATAAGAAATTAAAGTTTATTTTCACACCCCTACCTTGAAGATGGAAGTGATGTGACGTCAGCAACACGTTGAATGAATAGCGTGACGCACACATAGACATGAAGAATACCGCGTACTTGTACTTACACACATTTAATAAGCAATT
This sequence comes from Apodemia mormo, assembly GCA_036924255.1. Classification (NCBI taxonomy): domain Eukaryota; kingdom Metazoa; phylum Arthropoda; class Insecta; order Lepidoptera; family Riodinidae; genus Apodemia; species Apodemia mormo. Next base: position 14,546,777 of record JAUPFN010000004.1, on the reverse strand, counting down.
TTTTACATATCACTTTCGTCACTGATTAATTATTATACATTAATCCAAATTCACTATTTACAGGCAATAATAAAACAACACTGTCTTCAAATTAATTTATAAGTAAGGTTCAAAATGACCACCACCCTTCTCAATGCAAAGAGCAGTTCTGCGTAACATTGATAACTTTACATTATGCAACATATGTGGGGTTATGGACCTAAATGCTGCATTAATTTTACCTTCCATCTCTTCACGTGTATGACATTCCACAGAGTAAACTTTATTTTTCACATAACCCCATAAAAAGTAGTCTAGGCACGTGAGATCTGGAGAACGAGGTGGCCAAGGCACCGGGCCACTTCGACCTATCCACTCTGCAAATCGATCGTTTAAATAATCACGCACAGGGCGTGCAAAGTGAGCGGGTGCTCCATCGTGCTGAAAAATTATATTACGGTATACATTCAGTGGAAGATTTTCCAGATGTTCTTCTAAATCCTCTCTCAGGTGTTGTAGGTACCTTTGAGCGTTAAGACCCTGAGGTAAAATAGTCGGCCCCAAAACATAGTCCCCAACGATGCCTGCCCAGACATTAATTCTCCACTGGTGCTGAAAGCTACTTTCACTCGAGGCATGCGGGTTATTATGTGCCCACACATGCTCGTTGTGCAAATTGAGCACACCATTTCTTGTGAAAGAAGCCTCATCTGTCCATAAAATATTAAAAGCAAATTCGGGATTTGCTTCAGCACGGTTCTGGTACCACCTACAAAAGTCCATTCTGGGCATATGGTCTGCAAGTCCTATCTCCTGAGTCCTTGAAAAATGGTAGGGATGTCGTCCATCATCCTGCAGAGTACGCCACACCACCATATGGTTTACATTTAACATAGCACTGCATCGGCGTGTGCTGGTCCGAGGATTCTCGTCAAAATGATTTAGAATTCGAGTCTCAATAGCAGTACCTACTCTTGAATTAGGACGTCCAACGTTTCGTTCGCGGTGGAAGGAACCAGTACGCTGAAGTCGTAAACACATGTTACGGAATACTGAGTACGGAGGTAAATGACGTTGTTCTGCTGGTGGCCTTCCATCAATAAACCGTTGTCGGTAAATCTCCCTCGCTTCATTAATGCTACCATTCCTAGCAGCACCAACACATAGCATCATTTCGTAAAATTCACTATTAGTGTAAAGGTGACGGTCATTATTATTTCTACGTGGCATTTTTAAAATCGCGATTTCCAATCAATGGGTATTAAGTAAGATTCATAAAAAATCGGCAATAATAGCAATAGTTACGCTCTCCAAAGACAAACGGCAATTGAATAAAAAAAAAAAAATTCCTTTACAATTATCTAGGTACTTTTCCGAACTAATTAGGGTTCAGTGAAACAAATTTAAAAATAATCTTCTTCATCTTAGAGTTTATTCCGGTTATTCTCCACGCTTGCGCTAGGAACGAGTTTGAGTTTGCCGTAGCGACTGTCGTCTAACCTCCGAACCTCTCTGGAGGAAGCCGGTGCCAGGACCTCTTTCATTGTACAGCAGTCAGGTTGTCTTGGGTCCCGAAGGTGGTGGTGGGACCCCTTGCACCATAAATAAAAAAAAATCATTTCCCGTGTTAGTTTGAGTGCCTTAAGAAGAATTACCCTCCATTCTACCAGGCGAACTGAGAATCGAACCCAGTACCTTACGAAGAAACGCCTAAACCGGCATCACTCTTATCATAAAAGTGACAAAAATGTTGACTAAAACTATACGGAACTACATATTAGTATGATTTTACATAAAAACAAAATGGCAGAAAAAAGGGAGTGTCTTGTCTCTTTCCGAAAGTGGTCTTTTCGCCAATCAAAGCGTTTCGTTGCACTTTGTATAAGCCGCAAAACACGTGTAAGTTCTAAAGGCCTGTACAAACGACCGGCGGCGGCTTTAAAGTTAACTTAATACTTTTTCATTTCCAGTATGATAAACAATATTTTGATGAAAAAGATTAATTTTTCTGAATGAATGAACAGGTTGATATGTAATCCCGGCAATCGCTAAAATTAGCAATAGTTTTCGTTGGTTTCGCTTGCGTGGTTTATTTTTGACATTCACAAAAAACTCTAACCACGCGTGCGAAGCCGCGAGCAACGGCTAGTATTTTATAAAATCTTTGATCTAAAATGTAATCAAAAAAACGTAGTCAAAAATTATCTTTTTCCTGAAATAACTACTACTTAGAAAGGTCTTGCCAATTTCTCCCGTGAAACAGCTTTGCTGTGTTTCGGAGAGAAGGGCAAGACAGGCACTGTAATTACTGGCACCGAGACTTAACATCTTATGTCTCAGGATCTTAACATCTTATGTCTCTAACACATGAATGGAATACCTGGGCTAGTTCCAGCCCAGGTATCCCATTTTTGTTCATTAGCGACGTCGACCACTTACCATCAGGTGGCACGTCTGCTAGTTTGCCTATCTCAATAACATAAAAAAAGGTAAGAAGAGGCGCACCTAAAACAAACTTTAGGTAGGTACTAAGTTCCATCAGCCATGTAGTGATAGTGACAAACGAGCCTATCAACTCACCGGGAACATTCCGATTCTTGACATTTTTTTAGCAGTGCTAGCCATGTCAAATTTCATATGTAACGAAAATTAATTTGCGCAATTAAAATTCCCGCGGAAAATATTCAGTAGTGTGTGTGAGCAAGGCCTTAAGTCGGGCGCTTGGTTGAGACCGCGTTGCGCCGCGTTGAGACGCCTAGCGCGATGTCGGTAATACTTCAAATCAAAGGACTTCTAGGCTAATCAATGCGTAGGTTTATTTGTCAAAAATGCTTATAAAAGGTTGTGTTGTGTCTTAATTCTTAATGATAATGCATATTTATTTTGCGAAGTGTCGTGTTATCAACGAGAAATTTTACTAAGTTTTTAGAATTGTGTGTAAAAAAAGTGATAATAGCTATGATTTACCTGCTCAAAAACTAATTACCTATTTAGACACCTTGTTATGTGAAGTTAGAAGCAAACAGGGTAGGTACTAGAGGTAAGTATTATGCCATTAAAACAGTTTGTAAGTTGAAACCATGCCAGATAATACATTGTAAAATGCCTATGAATCACGGAATAGATTTAGGTACCTACACTGAAAACACATGTGAATAGTTGACTTTGAAGGTGGATATTGTGTGATGAAGTAATTTATGTAATGTGTTTTCATAACAAAAAGATACCTTAATTAGTTATATTGGATTATTTGCCACGATTGTTTTAGAATGTATGTACCAAACTAATAGTTTCACTCAGAGTTAGAAATAATAATCCAGGTCACAATAAATTTTAGGTACACAGCTGATATAATTTTGTTGCCAGGCGGGAGATTTTCCTGCATGAAATGCCTAATAGCCGCAGGTTTGCCTTACGTAAACTAGGTATGAGACTACTAGGTAGGTATTTACGATTAATAAAATTTTATGAGATTTATTTTATTGAATATGAGTATAGTAATTAATAATTATTTTAATATGATCGTAATATGCTATCGAGTGACACCAATAGTCGGACAGTGTTTTTTTTAACATAATGTAATAATTATGGCTATCAAAACCCAGTTAAGTTACCTATGAATCAAATTGTCCAGCCTGGTAATCAAACTAAGGACCCTCGTGGGTTTATTCCAACATCAGTCCTGGTAGAAAAAAATATAAAAAAACTCTTTAAATAATATCTACATTATTTACTCTGTCAAGTAATTAGTACTTTGTTGTGCGTCTAGCAGTTCATTGACATCTATCATATGATTGTGACCTTTCATAGCTGCGTAAACCGTGCGCGTACGTTACTGCGTGCTATACTTCAGGGCTGCCACAGATCATTTTGAAAAAAAACTTTGACATTCATTTTCTCAGAAATTTCATAGTTTTTATTTATTAAAAATGTATAATTAAAGAGCTAACCACACATCCTGAACGCTCCTTCAGTATTAGTGCTTATTTTTGTTATACCCTGTATATATATATATATATATATATATATATATATATATATATATATATATATATATATATATATATATATATATATATATATATATATATATACATCAATTGCTGTTCGTTAGTCTCGGTAAAACTCGAGAACGGCTGAACCGATTTTGCTAACTTTGGTTTTGAATTAATTGTTGAAGTCCAGGGAAGGTTTAAAAAGTTGGAAAATATAGAAAAAAAAATAAGAGTAGTTAAAAAGGCAGAACAACGTTTGCCGGGTCAGCTAGTAATATATATTAATAATCAAAACCGATATCGTGAAATTCAAAGCATGTAACACTACCGCATTTTTACATTATGTTTGCATAGTATTTAAACTCGCTACGCATACTTGCAAGCATATTATGAGTCGTAGCGCGTGATTTTTGATGTAGCTGTAGGGGCTATCTATACAAATGGATCTGGATTAAGGATATTGTGCGTTTTTACGTGCTTGGGATATGGAATGGTTGATATGTTTTCGTAACGCAGACAAAAAACAACAGCCAAGTTAGTATTCATGTGGTCTGTGGTTGAAAATAAAAACATTTTCTTACAATTATTGTTTCTCTATATGTTGGTTCTGTGCGATTTCTGCGGGAAAACCGATTGTCTGTTTTTTATTTTGTGTTATAAAAATATTCAACGGTATTAGCAGTAAAATTAAAATAAATCTATTATTGACAACAATTACTCTAATGTCAGGTTTAATTTTAAGTCATATTGGCACATAATAAATATCGGTTAAGTTAGGTTAATTTTAATTAATTTAAAAAAATAATATATACGAGTATTATAATATGCGACTTTTTTTACAAACGTCTAGAATGAAATAAGTTTTATTTCAATTACGAGAAAAGTCTACTAATTGTTTTAATATTCAAATCAAAACATTTAAAAATATATTTAAAGCTGTTTCATACATATTATGGGTAGGCAAAATGTTCAGAGCATTTTCAAAGCATTTCCGAGAAACTTTCTTTTCAATTCAAATACGTAAGAACGTAATCAAAACGCACTTATGTTATGACGTAGATGGCATTTTTTTAAAGGTCATGTATGTTTACAAGTACGTTATGAGTGCGTACGAGTTTTCATTCATTAAGTTTTTCGATAAATCTTTTTATAACCATAAAAATCTTCTTTCTACCGATAGCTATACTTCTCGCAAGTTTTGATCGACTTGATTGGATTTGTTGTTGCCATGTTGCCTGTTCTTACCAGTGTTGTGACTTAACTTAATAACAGATGATTCTGGTGTTTCACATTCCTTCAATCTATTAATAGTAGCCGCGGCAGATTACGTCACTGACAAAAATTCTTAGGTACAACGAGCTTCGCAATGTCCAAACCGATCTCAACGATCCCATAACGGTGGCCGCCGCCAACCTACTACAAAACAAACACTACACCGTCACCGCCGCCGGTCTTAACGGCGACGAAGGCACCTATCTCGCCCTGCGCCTAGCGCGGAACGAAATGCCACTCCTCCACCTCTATAATTAGGCAAAACGACGCCTAAGCTGAGGTCCAATCTCGCAGGAGAAAACCCTTAGCTCGGGCGTTAATTGCCTAAATTTAAATTTAAACTCTGGCTGGGCACTCTGCTCGTCCCTTAGTCCGGTTACAATCTGCTTTAGTCTGATTTATCAATAAATATTTTTTTCTTTTCTCTTGTAAACAAAAAATGCCGATAATACAGCGCGTTGAACATTTGTATGACAACATTTTTCGATTATCTAAAAATTAGACAATTTTTTTTTTTGGGTTAGTCAGTCTTATGTAATGAACTAAAAATAAAAAGTTTTTTAAGAATGAAAAATGCTGTCATACAAATGTTCAACGCACTGTATTATCGACATTTTTTGTTTACAAGAGAAAAGAAAAAAATAGTATCCAATATTATTTTAGTTATTGAAAAATCAGATTAAAGAAGATTGTAACAAAACTTTTACTTAACATTCCAATTTTTTTTCTTCCGTAAACTAGTTCATAGAATTAAATAACTTTTACAAATTTTCTCAACAAAGTAACTTCATTTATTCCTTGTTCTATCATATTCTTTATTTGAATTCTCTTTATGAAAAATCAAATAAAGAATATGATAGAACAAGGATTCTCTTTATAAGTAGCACGTCTTGCAATTTTACACGTTAAAGCTACTATATTAATGTTGAATTTTCTGAGAGCCCATTGCGTAAGTTACTAAATTTTACGAGCTTTTGTCGGTAAAGCGGAGCACTACTCAAAACTAAATCATAACGTACAGAAACAAGGTTGATTATTATTAAGATAATTTATGACGTTGCGATATTTTTTACTAAAAACTCAAGCCATGAAGCTGTATTATATCTGGAGGCAGCACCTCTTATACCTACTTGAAGCACAATTTTAAATACTGCTGCCATCTTCCGAGGTCTTACCCTTTCTTTCTGACACAGCTGTATAAAAAGAGACGAAGAGACCTCATAGACAGAGATATAACGTAAATATGTGTTTCAAGTGATTAATACGAGTGCTAGCTCCACTTATACCTAATACTTCATGACTCAGGCAATATTTTTGTGCTGCGAAGGATTTACGTAATGAAGACCGAATAACGAAATACTGAAGTAGTTATATATGTATGTATAATGAACGTGTTACAATAATTAGGATAAATAACTTTAATCTTAGATATCGTTATTAAATATCTTATGCGTAGGTCACACTATCAGTTTTGTGTAACTTAAAAAAACTACATGTTATAACCAAAATATTATATATTTATTGCTTTTCAAAATAATCTTCTTTACATTTTAAACATTTTTTCATGCGATCGAACCATTTTTTGAAACAGGAGAAAGGCATGTTTTCTACGTGCTGATTTAACGCTATCACTGCCTTTTCGGAGTTGGTAAAAGTAAAACCTCTCATCAAATCTTTGATTTTAGGAAAAATACAGAAATCACAGGGTGCTAGGTTGGGGCTATGCGCAGGATGAGTGACGAGATGTACTTTTTCAGAAGCTAAAAAGACTGTTTTGTTGGCCGTGTGTGAAGAAGCGTTATCATGGTGTAGGAGAACGTGGCTTTTGGGTCGTCTTTCGCGAACTTTTTCTAACACCCTGGGTAAACAAATAGTAAGTAGAATACCACTTGGCATTAACACTCCTTTGATCTTCAAATGGAATTGTACAGATGGGACCCGTAGCTGAGAAAAAAAAACGCGATCATTTTTTTACCAACGTTTCTCGCCTGTGTCAGTTTTGTTGGCCTTTTCTCGTTTTCAAACACCCATTCACAAGATTGCTGTTTTTTTTCGGGTTCAAAACAATAAATCCACGTTTCGTCTCCTGTGGCAATGTCATAAACAGCATTAGAATGTCCGTGGTCGTACTTCAGTAGCATCTGTGAGCACCATTCCACGCGAGCCCACTTCTCAGTCTCTTCCGCTGTCAGTTAATGAGGAATTCAACGACAACAAAGTTTCCGAACTTTCAATTCTTCGTGTAAAACTTTCTGAATTTGGCTCATACCGATCTCCAATAGTCCTCGAATTTGTCTCATAGGTAATCCGGGGGTTTTCTTCAATTAACCGCTTAACAGTAGCTACATTATTTTTGTTGAAGGCTGTTGAAGGCCGCCCTTCATGAAATTCGTCATGTAAAGAAACTCGACCTCTCTCCATCGCCTCACTGTGCTCAAACAAGGTGCTTCTCTTCTAAAAGCATTTTGAAGACGAGCGGTACAGTTTTGTGGAGAAAGATAACTTTTAAAAGCATAAAAAATCATCGCTCTAAAATCTTTTCAGATTCTTTTCCATTTTCGTTGCGTACGTAGAAATTTGATGTGTGATAAAAAACAATTGACAAATCATTTCCCGCCAATTGTTTTTTTTTTATTACTAAGAAGGTTGCAACGTTTTAAAAATATAACATTCGAAATTCAAATAGTTCCGATTAGCTAGAAGTGCAAAACTTTTAGTGTGCCCCTTGTTATCGTTATTATAAATTATCGGCATATATCCTAAACTATTATTTGAAATGAAAAATAATGAATGAAACCCAAAATGATTTTTAAAACCATTTCAACGTTACCCCACATGACATTGTTCATCAATATATATATTTTTTGATTTTGACAATATGGCGCCAGGTGGTTTCCATGGTGAATTCTTATAAATGTCATGCTTTAGTAACACTTGCTAGGTTAAGACGAAACGATTGACATACAAATTATCAAAATCGGCCTACGCGTTTGGCCTCTAGATCGCCACATAGAAACAAACATACATATGTACATACATACACAATATATAGACTGGTAAACATATTACCTTCCTGCAGTCGGATAAAAAGAAGATATTTCCTGAAGAATAACAACGGCTCGCACCAGGATGGAAAAATTGTTGAAGCTGTTTATTTATTTACTGTCTTACCTTCACGTTCTACCTCGCGTTAGATATTTTTTTTACAAAAAATGAATATTGTCTACCTATCTCTTTTTTAATTTTTTGAACGCTACGCTTTTATGTTAGGAAAACAATTTCCTTTCAACCGTTCGCGTTCCCTTAAAGAAATTTCGCCTGTGGCCTAGTTTACTTTAAATGTATTTTGTAGTATCGTAATTACTATGTTATAAAAACAAATACTAAAAAATACAATTTATGTTATTTCTTAATTAGGAACAGACTTTAATTTAAGAATCTCTATATTAACATGCATTAATAAATACATGCATGCATGCAAGACATGCGTTTTCCCCCATGTTGGTCCGGACTCCTTTGAAGAATAGACCAACTTCTTAAGTTAATTGTGTTTTTCATAATGTAATCAAGCGATTTAATTCAAAAATTAATTATTGTTATTAATAAATATTTTTTGCCTTCACCGAATCAAAATTTTCAAAGCCCCATTACTTTATTATCTACCCAATTTGAGATTTTTCGAAAATAGAAAAGATGGTTGTCTCGTCAAAACGAAGCTGTTCACAAAAATTCAGCTTGTTAGTAATCAAAAAAGTTTGTTCCTGGGATCCCGGCAATGACGTGTATAGTGGTAATATTATACACATCATTGGATCCCAGTCTATTAAGTCTGTTGTCAAACTTACAAGAGATTTTATTGATTAGTCTATGGTCAAATTTCGACCCACGGAATTTTCGACCACAGGGGGAATTTGAATAAATAAATACCGATTAGTTATTGAGTTAATGTTAAATCATATGCTCGATATTATCAACCACCTACTCCGGAGCACACACACAGCTGTTCGTCCCACTTCATACATGTAACGAGCAATAATCTTTCAAATTAGAAAACATTGTAATATAGATCACTAACCAACTCATCAGCAGGCAACCATTTGAATCAAGTTTCTATAATCCGTTCACTCTGTAGTGGTACACTCCACAGTTATTTACAACGTGACGCGTAATTTATAAATAAACTAGCAAAAAACAGAGCTTTGTAAGGGCTCGCAAAGTTATACTATCTAGTAATATTGTTAGAAAAGTATTTTTATGAGAATTACATCTTTTAATGTATGGACTTTATTTACAATTATCTAACCTAAAAACCCAGCGCATTTTCATCTAAACATTACATTCGCATCAAAGGCGTCGTCAGGTTTTGGACTAGGAATATTTGGTCTATTTTCAAGGAAAAATGGGTATTAAAAATGAAGATTGATCTTATAAAAACACATTTTTAACATTTTGCTGAAATAATTGATTTTTTTCTAAAATCAGGAAGTTCCTGGTTTTACGTCGACTTACGAAATTAAAATTAAAAAATGCTTTATTTAAATAAACCTTGAAAATTTTTGGACTTAATATTGGACTTAACGCAGGCACGAAGAATTGACAGTAGACACTCAGCGAATACATTTTTTGAATTTTTCTCTCAGAGAAACCATCGGAGTTCGATTCCAGAGTCAGGCAAATGAAAAAATGTGTTTTTTCAGTTTTCTGATAAAAACAACTTTGCCCGGGTTTAGAAAAGTGCCCTACTGGCAATAGGCTGGCCACCTATCACATTGTGGGACTTAAGTATCTTTGGCTAACCGTGGATGCACACGTTGTACCTCTACCTAGTTTCGGGAATACGGGCGTGAATATACCTTTTTTTAGCTTTTTATCCTTGGGCTAAGATTGGAAATTGATCTCAATATAATATAAATCAATTAATACATCTGTACTGTTTCACAATAAGCATATTGTGAAACTCTCTAACGCTCTATTTACCTACTCTGTTCCCTGCAAACATCCCTGCTCTAGACCTAAATTCCCCTTGTGCCTCCCACAACATTCCTTCGAACTTCCCTTGCATTCTCCTTTCAATGATTTTATCATACGACTTCGATGCCAAGCTGATCAAACTGATGTCTCTATAGCTATTGCAGTGTATACGTGAACCTCGTCTTTATACGAGGACACGATGACCGCGCGCTGTCATTTAAATATGAAGAAACAATTCATGAAGTAGTCTTTTAATAAGTTCAAAAATTCTAATACAAAATGTATCTTCTATCAATTTTAACTCGTTACTTTAATAAGAGATGGCGTTAGTAGTAATAAAATTCTAATACAAATTGTAACTTCTATTTTTTAATGTTTATAAAATGGTATTTTTATGGTAGATAACAAATCTAGGCATGAATATAAGCTTCCACGTCGAAGCTCAAACCTAAAAATGCGATGGTTTTTCAGTAAAATGTTCCACAAAAGTGCATAGATCGTGGCCTAGTGTAGGGCTCGCTGCGCTCGCCCTAATAATATATTGCTATATATATATATATATATATATATATATATATATATATATATATATATATATTTTTTTTTTTAAGACAAGAAGATACGTTTTTAGACGTGGCAAGATGAGTGGTAAGTTTTCATACTAAAAAGGATTACCAAATAATAGTTGATAATAGTAATAAATTGTAAATATCTACATTTGCTAACCACGTAAAATTTAATTATGTTCGAAGTAGAACCCAAGGATCGAAATTTATTTGAATTGAATTAAGCAGAATAATTCTGATTTTTATATGAAGAGATTAACTATTAATCTCTTTTGATAAAAATACAAATAAAGAGCTTTTTATCTGTACATATTTTAGAGAGGATTATTCTTTTTAATCTATAATCTGTATCAAATTCTTGCCATTCTGTCAAACTGTTGTTGAGCAATGTATATTTTATGTTAAAACCTATACGTTACACATAAAGGCATGTTAGAAATAGGAATTAAAGTTGTGTTACTTTCTTGTTACATTTGCTGCTTTATTATAAAAATAAATCTGATTTACAATGTAACATCCATGGGATTATGTTTTTCATTAATGAAGGCAGCACAAGGCAGAATAAATGTCACAAGACGTTGACCTATCGACAAAGAAAGATGTAAGTCTGTAATATTTTACTAGCTCTCCTGCCTTGAAGTTACAAGCAATATTTTCTTACAGAATTTATAGGTACGTTCATATCTATTTCAGTTTTTTATTGCTCGTGGATAAACTACTAGACTGATTAAAAGCACTTACCAATAGCTATTTCATTTTCTTTTAAAAAGAAATAATATTTTTCAATTGGCGTACTCTTAGGTCATTGCTATTGATTTTAACAATTTTAATCTACTACCTTAATTTTTTGAACCCTATTTTTGTAAATAAAATAAAATTAACAGTTGATATGCTCGAGCCACACTTGCGTCTGTCGTCACAAAGCTTCGTGCAATGACACGATAAATGCAGATGTGACCAATACATTGCTATGTGACGACAGCATATAGCATAGCATAGTTATTAACGATAGACGCAAGTGCGGCTCCAGCATTACACATAAACTGGTTTTCTTTAAGTAAAGTAGTTTTTAAAATATGTTCTGTAGTTATGTGGTGCTAAAAGCCGAGCCACACTGTTGGAAACAAGCGCTCCACATGGGCCTCCAACGGCAGTTCACAACAGTGTAAACACTTGATTGCAACAAAAATTCGTCTGACCTTTGTGGACGGACGCCCGTTCTAACAGGCCAGCCACACTGTTGGAAACAAGCTTCCAACACGGGTGACCTTGGTGGGAGGCCTGTGGAGTTTATATGATTTTTTGTTGCAAACAAGTGTTAAACCGCCGACTTGTTTCCAACAGTGTGGCTGGCGTTTAAGCCACGTGTGAATGCCGCCGTTGGAAACACATATTCCGAAGTGTAAAGTATAAACGCTTGTAAACCACACAAAGGCAATTGTCCACACAAAGTACTTTATAAATAGGCTCTAGAGACCTCAGCTGATCTCGTTTAAAGGCGCCATCTCGTGGGTAAAGACAGAACTATACTCACGATATATTTACATACGGCCCTCTTGTATCTTTTTTTATTTTAAATTTAAATTTTGTAAAATAAAACAAGTGATTAATTCGTCAAACTTTATTTTGTAATTATCTTTATTATATCACGTAATATGAAGGTCTAATGAACACAGCACTTTTTTTCTGAAGTCATTATAGTAATCGGAGTCCAATAAGATAAGTACTTTTCTAAGATCCAGGATAAACACAGTTTAATAGAGTAGATAGCAATCCATAAAACGTACTCAGGTCGCAAAATAAAATCACTATTTATTTGAAACAATCCAAAACGCATTCTTCACAAACACAAAAAGTAACAAATCGGCCATGTTTGACTCGAATAATAACATTAGTCGTTCCGTTCCTAGCATATCGTTGTTTTCGGAATAACAATATTAAATATTAATTTCTTTTGTAAATTTTAATTATTTTTCCATAAACTTGTAGTATTATTAACTTATTTGTTAAATAGATATATTTTAAGTTAGAAATTTTATACATAAACATTATTTTTGATATTGCTTTCAGTAGATTATTATCTTCAAAGCGTAGAATGAAACGTATAACTGTATTGTGGTTAATCGAGTGTTGCCTTTCTATTATTAAATAATATGTGAGATGTTTATTTTATTTTATTTAATTTAGTGGCAAAATACTATTATTTAAACTTAAGTAACATATAATTTATTTGAACGTAAAAATCACAACTCAAATAAATTTACAGTTGAATGAAGTGCCATCTATTGGCAAAAGATGAAACTATGGCATATAATTATTTTTCTATACAAACTATGATTGTATGAAGCGATGAGCCCGTGATTGTCCAACGGTAACCGTTGCGTGCGCACGTATGCATGAAAACGGCATTTTCGCGGGAAAAAGAAGTTGTCGCCGAATTCATTGAACTGTATAGAGAACTGCCCTGCTCACAAGCAGTTAATACTTTTTACTTATCATAAAATGATTTTTTTGTTTATGTTGTAAAAGAAGATTTATTCTATCCCTAAGACAACGCTTCATTCATATTTGACCGCCCCGTTGGTCGAATGGTTATAGACACTGACTACGCAATCAATAGAGCTTGGGTTCGATTCTCGACAGGGGCAGGCATTTATGTAATGAGCATATGTGTTTGTATTTCTCGGTTTGGGTGTTTATTAAATATATTTGAGTATTTACATATGTATTTTCATTTGTTAATAGTAGTAGGGATTCGTTGGTTCCCGACCACCCGGGTCGTTGGGTCTGGATCCCTGTTTCTGTCCCACCTGTGTTTCTGACCCACTTGGTGGTCGGTCAAAACTAAAAAAAAAAAAAAAAAAAAAAAAAAAATTTGGTGTCAAAATGGGGGTTTCCGGGTACGCCCGATCGATTGCAAGCATCCGTTTTTTGATATCTCGCACGGTTGCAAAGTTAGCATTCCTGGCTCTCCTTCGTTATCTAATCACCTCATTATCATTAAGCTCGAACGCCCGTCACACAATCGCACTATTAAAAGCTCATTAGGACGTCTCGCATTGCGTATCACTTGCAACTAATGAATATGGAATAAAATAAATATCATCAAGCTGATTCCCGTGTCGAGAAGGCAGAGCGAGCGTCTTAACGTTCCACTGCGATTCACCTGTTCAGCGGACAAAAGCACGATTATGGCGATCATTCTATTATCATTTTAGCAGCCTGTAAGACTTTTACTTTTTTTTTTCATAGTAATTTATATCATTAACATCGTGAGTACTGACTAGTTGGTGAGTTCTGCAACGTCTCGACCAGGTTGAGTACCACCACCTTGACCCATCTTATTACATACATCATCAGTGCTAGTCGCTGTGGTGGTGCTATTATTACTGGGTCTGTGTGCTTATTAAATATATTCCAGTACTTGTATGCATGTAAAAAAGTATCTTCACGGCCATATCCCCGAAGAGGTAGACAGAGGTACAACTAATGCTCCACGATTAGCCGAAGATACTAAGTTCCACAACGTGATAGGTGACAATCCCGACCCAGGAATCGAACCTAGGACCTCATGTGGCAAGCATCGTCACCGCACCATTATGCCGCAGAGGTGATTTGTTTGAATGTATTTATTTAGTGTTGTTGACAAACACCCATATTGCATGATGTCTGGGCTAGCAGGATCGGTCACTTCCGGTATCAAAAGCTTCACATGCTCTTAAGGTATGTGGGTGTTTCGCAATACACAAGTATGAACTTCACTAACGATTCATTGGAATGTTGTATCATAATTGCTAATGCGAATGTGATGAGCAACAAGATTTGTAACAGAACGTGTTCGCTAATGTTAATTGCTTAAAACTTCCTATATAAACCTTGGATGAAAGCACATCTACAATATATCAAATAATTATTTTAACAGAGATAGTGCTACATTATTGTAACGTGTGTGTGTGTGTTATTGTGTTCACGTGCTACTTCGATAATATGGATGTAAGTATCTCATTTATTGCTCTTATAATATCTTATATATTAAATATGTGTAATGAATGTAGATATAATATTTTTGTCGTTTCATATTTTTACAATATTATTCATGTATTTCACCGGAGAGGAAAGTATACTTGTATGATGAACGTACACATATTTTTTCAGATTTGGTTAGAAAATAATATTTATACCTACATGCACACACAGAAATGATGTATGTGTTAAATCTATACATATGTGTACTACATGTATACTGAACAGAAATTTTATTCAGTCGTTAAGGCGTGTAAGAACTTGTAACAAATATACACGCACAAACTTTAGATTTATAACATAGTATTAGGATTTTACGTTAGCTATGTCGTAGTGTCTAATATTCGGTATTATGTCCTTTACAGAATTCCTCGAGCATCCTTGAAGAGAACACTTTAAAACATTATTATTATCCACTGTCTGACGACGACGAGTCAGATTTACAATTGACACAGCCATTGAAAATAAAAAGAACACGTAGCAGCAGCAGTTTGGACGACCTATTTGAAAAGCCAGCCAAAAAGAAGAAAAAAATGTCGTCCTGCGTTGGAAGGGCGTCTCGAGATGGTGGAATGGCATACATATCAACCAATACCGACGATGGGGCGCAAGCCACACACTTTGTAAAAATAGAAGTTTACGATCTAAAAAAACTGGCGAGGATACCCCCAACTGATCATTGGAAACATGCAACCACTCGGATTAAATATTATGCGGCAAGTCATAGGCTCAACAAAATCAATGAAGTGATCTATGATATATCTAAGGAAATAGCCGATGCACCTGACGTAAAAAAATATCACTTCGACAAAAATACTTGATATTGTTCTTTCAATGACTGATTTTTTAAGTATGCTATTGTATAAAGTTTCAATGTAATTAGAGATAATAATGTGATTGGTGATTAATTTTAGTCATCAGTTAACAATTTTAAAAGAATTTTAAAGGTCTTTAGTTAATGAAGTGGGCGTGGAAAGGTGCCATATATATAACAGCGTTGCACTAAACAAGTGCTATTATTGTATATTTTAACGCAGTTGTCGTACAACCAACTGTAAAAATGTCTTTTATAAAAAGTTTATATTTTGAATTAAGTAACGATACTTTAGTTGAGTCACTATATGATTCGTGCTACGATGCTGAACTATATGAAATATGTTGCAAAGTAGAGAAGGAACAAGCTCAATGTAAACGTAAATCTGAAGATAATTATCAAAATGGCAATCATGAAAAACATCGCCGAATCAATGAAGATGAGTTTTGTCATGGTCACCGAAATAGATCACAGCCTTTCGTTGACTCTCAATATTTAGACTCAGAACTCTACAACATGTGTGAAACTATTGAAAGGTAAACGCAATTTATTGTTATATGAAATATTATTATTTATATACCCGCTATATGCAGTTTCTAAATTATTAATAAATTTTCAGTACTTTCACCCAAGTGGGTTGTGGAGAACCAGGTGCAATACCATCTACATCTAAAGATCATACATTTCATAATATAGAGACGTCGATTCAAGAATGTACACCATCTACTGTGAAAATGATGAAGTGTACTACTTGCAACGTTAATGTAAAAAAAAGGTACTTTTCCAATCATGTTAATAGTCATTTACATAAAAATAACTTATTTAAATTGAAACACTCCTTGGAAAACGTAGATATAATTGAAACTGCATTTAAAGACCGATTACTAACATATAGGATAGGTACGAATTCTTCCAAGGATTTTACAACCCCGGAATTATATTTTTCTTCAATCAATAACAGTGTTGTGCAACTACTCTCCGAATGTATAAAACAATTTACTACATTTAAGGTTAATTTTATATTGCGGGGGAGTTTTATTCAGCAAACGAAAGATTTAAAAAATTCATTTGATTTTCAGACTTCCAACTATATTGTTTGTATGAGTACTGATGTTAATGAACTAATTACATCTGTTTATAGTATCTTAACCAATAAGATTAGTGAATTTGAAAGGAAAGATAGTGGTTGGAGCCTTCAACACCTGACCGAATTAGATTTGAATGTAGGAAAGTTTAATCCCTGTCGGGGTAGTTCTTTTATTGAGCTGCCACGTGACATACGTTCTAAAAAGGCAGTTATTAATGTGAAAAACACAGATGTTCTTTGTTTCAAATGGGCAATTCTCTCCGCTTTATATCCTGCACAAAACCATTCTGATAGAGTCACTGCTTATAGCCAACACTCTAATAAATTAAAATTTAATCAAATAGCATTCCCAGTAAAATTACGTGATATTTCAAAATTTGAAATTTTAAATAATCTAAGCATTAATGTTTTTGGTTTAGAGTACAGTAAAAAAGAAAAAAAAAATATCGTAGTTGGGCCTTTACACCATACAAAACAACGTAGACCTGTTCACGTAAATTTATTGTTATTAACACATGGCAACACTAATCATTATTGCTACATTAAAAACTTATCTCGTTTATTGTCAAAACAAGTTACTAATCGAAACAATGCAATTTTTATTTGCGATGGGTGTTTACTATTCTTTACTAAGAAAGATGCTTTAATGAATCACCAAAAAAGTGACTGTATGCAAATCCGTACGGAAATTCCATCCGTAAATGCTTTAAGGAAGGATTGGTTTGGTACATTAACACACAGCAATAAGTTAAAATTTGAAAGCTATCACAAAAAACTAAAAATTCCATTTGTAATATATGCAGATTTCGAATCATTTTTAAAGCCAATTTATAGTTGTTCGAATAATCCATGTGCATCACACACAGAAAATGTACAGAAACATGATGTATATAGCTTTGGTTATTATATTAAATGTTCATATGATGATAGCATTTCAAAATATGTATCTTATAAAGGAAATGATTGTGAGTGTGTATTTATTCAGAGTTTAATTAAGGATTTAGAAAACATTATAGAACGTAACACTTTCCGCAAATCACCAAAACCACTATCTGAACAAAATGTAAACTTTACAACACATGATAGTAAATGTTACGTTTGTGATTTAGATTTAAATTGTGAAGATTTCACCGTGTATGATTCATATACCGGCGAATTTAAAGGTTTTGCACATACAATTTGTGGTAAGAAATATGTAACGCCTGACTTTGTACCAGTCATATTACATAACATGAGCCATTATGATGCTCACTTTATAGTCCGTGCTTTACACGTAGTTGAAGGTAACATTCAAGTAATACCACAAAACAAAGAAAAATACATATCTTTTTCAAAAACTATAAAGATCAACAATCGTAGTATTAGTATACGATTTATAGATTCTTTAAAGTTTATGTCCAGTAGTTTAGAAAAATTATCTCAAAACCTAAATAATGAACAATTTATTGAATTACGTAAAAACTTTCCAAATAATGAGGACTTTGTACGTGTAAAGCGAAAAGGAATTTATCCGTATGAACAAATGCAATCATTTCATTCTTTAAATTTAACAACGTTACCCCCTAAGGAAAGGTTTTATAATTCAATGTCCGATTCTAATGTGTCAGATGAAGATTATAAACATGCAAAGGACGTGTGGCAACATTTTAAATGTAAAAATATGGGTGATTATTCCGATCTATATTTAAAAACAGATGTTTTATTGCTGACCGATGTATTCGAGAATTTTAGAAATGTATGTTTAACTACTTACTATTTGGATCCATGTCACTATTACACAGCACCAGGGTTAAGTTGGGATGCCATGATGAAATTAACAAAAGTGGAATTGGAGTTATTAACAGACTTTGAGATAATTTCTTTTTTAAAATCAGGTATACGAGGTGGTATTTCACAGTGTAGTAATCGCTATGCTAAAGCAAACAATCAATACATGGAAGATTATAATAAGGAACAACCTGATTCCTATCTGATATATTTGGATGCCAATAATTTATATGGGTGGGCAATGTCACAATATCTTCCAATAAATAACTTTGAATGGGTAGATGTCAACACAAAATTCGATGTTTCTGACGATTCTGATTATGGATACATAGTAGAAGTAGATTTGGAATATCCTGAAAACCTACATGATACTCACTCAGATTTACCTTTATGTCCTGAACGTATTTGCACAGACCAATCTATTCACCCCAAATTAGTAACAAATTTAAATAATAAAACAAAATACGTAATTCATTACCGAAATCTTAAACAGTGTTTGTCACTGGGCTTAATACTTAAAAAGGTTCATAGAATTTTAAAATTTAGACAAAGTCCTTGGTTAAAACAATACATAGATCTTAACACATCTCTTCGAACTTTATCAAAAAATGAGTTTGAAAAAGATTTCTATAAGTTAATGAATAATTCAATATTTGGTAAAACGATGGAAAACATAGAAAAAAGAGTTGATGTTAAGTTACTTACCCATTGGGAAAATCTTGGAAAGACCCAAGGAGCTCAATCACTTATTGCACGTCCCGAATTTCATAGTCTTTCTATATTTTCCGAAAACTTAGTAGCTGTTCAACTCAAAAAGGTAAAACTTGAATACAATAAACCAATATATCTCGGATTTTGTATACTGGATATTTCAAAAACCTTAATGTTTGATTTTCATTACACCTATATGAAAAGTAAGTTTTTAAGCCCAAAATTACTATATACTGATACAGATAGTTTAATATACCAAATATATACGAAAAACTTTTACAGTGATATTAAACCAGATTTAGAAAAATATTTCGATACTTCAGATTACCCGGAAAATAATATTTATAATTATAACCTGATAAACAAGAAAAAAATCGGGGTTTTCAAAGATGAAAATAATGGGCAAATATTTCGTGAATTTGTTGGGTTGCGATCAAAAATGTATTCATTGATAGTTGATAATAAATTAATAACTAAAGCTAAGGGTGTTAATAAGAGTGTTACTAAGAAATTAACATTCAAAGATTTTGAGTCCTGTTTAATGAATAACACAATCAAATTAGCGGAAATGTATAGATTCAGATCGATTAAGCACATAGTTTTTACTCAAAAAATTAATAAGATTTGTTTGTCTTCTAATGATACTAAAAGGTATTTAATACCTAATTCAACAGACACCCTCGCATGGGGGCATTATTCAATAAGATAATTTAAAGAAATTGTAAATATTTTTGTTTGTAATTTGTAATAAATGTAACGTAGTTTTAAGTATTTTTAATATTTGTAACTGTAGTTTTAAGAATATAAACTCCGTAGCACTTAAGTGAAATGACATACTTTGTATAGTAATAAGTTTCTTTCTATAAAATAAATAAATAAATAAAATAATTTGTGTAAAAATATGTATAGTATAAATGTGTTCTGAGCAATAAATTTATTTGTATATAAAGACTCTGTTTTATTTCTTCATATGCCATTATAAATTATTGTTTATAAAGAGGTAGACGTTTAATATAATACGGAATAAAAATGATTCACTTTATTCATCCATTCACATCGATAGTGGCTGGACCTAGTGGATGTGGAAAGTCTAACTTTGTTTCAAATTTTTTGACTTACATAAAAGATATATGTGATGTCAAGTTTGATAAAATATTATGGTGTTATGATGAAATGCAACCACTTTATAATAGAATAGATGTGACATATATCCAAGGAATACCTGATATGAATATGTTTAATGGGAAACACCCTCAATTACTCATTATCGATGATCTTATGAGAGAATCGGATGGTCGTATAGTTGATATCTTCACGAAAGGAAGCCACCACAGAAATTTAAGTGTATTTTACATAACCCAAAACTTGTTCCATCAGGGCAGAGGTCAGAGAGATATTTCTCTAAATACCAGCTATCTCATATATTTCAAAAATCCTCGAGATAGGACACAAATAAAACATTTGGCCCGTCAGGTGTTTCCCGACAATCCAAAATTCGTGGAAGAATCTTACAGAGATGCTACTAATGAGCCTCATGGGTATTTGATGATAGATTTAAAACAAGCTACGAATGACGCATATCGGTTTAAGACGAAAATATTTCCCTTAAATGAACATTGTATAGTGTATGTACCGAAAAAAGGATTTAAATACGATTTGAACGATGAGATTCTTAATAGTATCCGATGAATGGTGTCGGTGAAACAGCGTCTACTGCAAAGTCCAGTAGAAAAATTTTATACACTTTTAAATCAAAATATCGCAAACTTTTAATACAATCTTACAGTGATAATGAATTAGATCTTATTTGTGAAAACCTTTATAAAATTTTTGATGGAAAACTTGCAGATGTCACTAAGTCTTCGGGTAACATTCTGCAGTGCAGTTGTTTTTTGATACCGTTTATAAACTATTTTACACCTTAAAATTTCTCAGTGTAGAGCTATGTCGAAAAGAGTGAAGACACATCAAGATTTATTAAGAGCTTTACATACACTGAAACCCAAACATCGTACAGCCTTATTAAAAGTCTGTAGCGATGAGGAAATAAACTGTATTTGTGAATGTATTTATAATGTTCTGAATGGTAAAATAATATTGAAGGAAACAGAAAAGTCTAAATTAAAGAAATATAAAAAGCTGTTGCGTTTGCTAGTGTCGAAGGGTAAACATAGGTTAAGAAAGCGAATCATTATACAGAAAGGTGGGGCTTTTCTTCCTATTATTCTTAGCACAGTATTAAGTGGATTATTGAATTACATAATAAATAAATAAAAACAAAATGGATACTACAAAGAAAATGATATTGATTGAACCAGACGCATTGGAGCGACTAAAGAAAAGAGAAAATATTTCTGATGATTCTTTGTCAAGATTAGACAAGGAAATGCAAAAAATATTAAAAAGTAAAATTGATGATCGTGAAAAATGGTCATTATACCTCCAAGAATTACAGAAATACTTACACTTAATACAAGAAGATAAAAAACCTTTAAAGTTACCTATCACAATTGAAGAAGTTAAAGACAACACAAGCGAGAAGCAGATGATTCCATTTGTAAAAGAGTTATCACCAGTTCAGGACGTACAGACACCGGAATCTCCGGATATATTACTAAAACACTACACGGCTGATTATTTGAAACGACTTATTCCTAAAACTTACAAAAAGAAAGGTAGCATTCTTTTAGATACTCTTTATAAAAATAACGATAAAATTTCCTGGAATGATGATGGTACTGTTGTGATCAACAAAGAACATTTACCTCAAAGCAATATAATAGATCTCATAAATATAACTCTCCGACCCTTAAAATATAAACCTGATGGGTGGGAAAAGTTTGCAAAAGCATTAAAAGATATTAAAGTACCACTAATATGTGTTGGTAATCCTGAAATAAATAAATTCATGAATGAATTGTATGTAGAAGATTTTCGTCTTAATACTCCTACAAAACTAAATACACCGAAATTATCTAAACCAGGAAGAAAAATAGATTGGGAAAGATGGACACCTTATTAGATATACATAGTACTTACTATGATATAGCAAATCCGGCGGGATATAGTAGTGTAAATGCATTAACTAGAGCAATGAAAGGTAAAATGAATCGAAAACAAGTTCAAGAATGGCTGCAAAAACAGGAAACTTATACTCTTCATAAACCTATAAAAAGAAAATTTCCAAGAAACAGATATATCTTATCAAACTTAAATGAACTCTGGCAAGTAGATTTAAGTGATATGAGAAAGTATAGTCAATATAATGATGGTTATAATTATATTTTGTGTGTTATTGATGTATTTAGTAAATATGCATTTGTTAGACCCTTAATTAAAAAGAATTCACAATCAATAAAAAATTGTTTTGAGAGCATATTTTGCGAGGCAAAGGCCACACCTAGTCACATACAATCGGATAAGGGAACCGAATTCGTATCAAAAGATGTAAGACAATATTTAATGAATAAGAATATTAATTATTACACAACGAATAACCCTGATATTAAGGCTAGTATAGTGGAAAGGTTTCAGAGAACTCTCAAAACGAAAATGTGGCGATACTTCACCCACAAAAATACATATAGATACATAGATATATTGCAAGAATTAGTCTATTCCTATAATTATAGTTTTCATTCGACTATAAAAATGCGCCCAGTTGATGTTAATTTTAATAATATAATGACTGTATGGCGTAATATCAACGAAGGACGATTACAGGGGAAAAAAATGGTACACAATAATCAGGATCCAAAATTAAGTATAGGCGACTACGTTAGAATTACTAAATATAAGCATATATTTAAAAAAGGCTATGAGACTAATTGGAGTGATGAAATTTTTATAGTGGCCTCGGTAAAACGTAAGCCTGTATTGATTTATACCATAAAAGATATTCTAAACGAGGGAATTGTAGGTACATTTTATGAGAATGAATTACAAAAAGTTTCTTATGACCCCACATCGTATTTTAAAATTGATAAAATAATAGGTTCACGTTATTCTGGAATCAGAAAAGAAGTGCTTGTGAAGTGGGTAGGTTATCCGAATAAATTTAATACTTGGGTTCCTATATCAAATTTAAAGAAAATATAATGGATAATAGTTTTTATTTAACGTTACTTAGTAACAGCTCCATGGGCTACTTTCCAGAAAACACAACAGCAAACTTCTTCACTAAACTACCTAAAACTATTAAGCTAGAAGGAGAATGGGTGGTCGGTCTAGTTGAATGTCACTATCCGTGTAGTATGTTAAATGTACAGGATCATGAAAATGTAGTATACATTTCTAAAAAAGTATATTTACCCGATTCAAAAACAGATTATGCTAACGTTGAATATAAATCCCATATACCAGCAACAAACTACGAAAATATTAGTAACTTCTTAAACGCATTCAATGCAAATCCTTTATTAAATGGGAAAGTAAAGTTTCAACACGATGAAATATCAAGACTTGTCGCCGTAACAAATATGACAAGTAACATTACTCGAATAACAGCTAACCCCAAATTGTCACTTCAACTTGGGTTCGAACCCAATACAAATTTTGTTAGGCAGAATATTGGTAAGTATCCAATAAACTTACATTTAGGTCTACCGTCACAACTATTTATTTACTCCGATATAGTACATCCACAGATAATAGGAGATGTAATGTCATCTTTACTGAGAATAATTCCATTAGATCCTACGAAATATATTTATGGAGCCTACAAAATTAATGTATTTTCTCCTGCACACTATCTTCCTGTTTTACGTAGGGAATTTGATGTGATAGAAATTGATATAAGAACGAGCATTGGTGAAAGAGTACCATTTCAATTTGGAACCTCATGTATTAAGCTTCATTTCAAAAAAATAAGTTCTTAATATTACATTAAATATATAAAAATGGTATGTCCCTATCATCACTATTACTCTGCACAAGCAGGATCTGGTGTAGGTATAATTTATAAAGGAACACCATATCAACGTGGACATGGCATAGGGAGTTTTCTAGGGGGTTTATTTAGGTCAGTATTTCCAATTTTAAAAAGTGGCGCAAAGGTTCTTGGAAAAGAAGCATTAAACGCTGGAGTTGGTCTTCTAAGTGATTTGGTTGGAGCTCAACCTCTTGATGAATCGATAAAAACTCGATTCCGAACCGCTACTTCTAATTTAAAAAGAAAAGCTGATGAAAAACTCGACTCCATAATGGCAGGATCCGGTTATAAAAATAAAAGGCAAAGACTTAAGTCTATCACTCACAAGAAGACATCAAAACAAAGAAGAACTCTTAAAGGAGCTCTCAAAAATAAAAAAGATATTTTTGGAAATTAAAAATGGCGTTCCTACACAATAATTCTTGTGAATGTGTGAAATCAGAATTGGATATCTTTGCTTTACCGACAACACAAACAAGTATAGAGAGTGGTCAATGGATGCAATATCGTCCGATATCATCGCTAACTGATGATGGCCCTATCGAGTTTTTAATACCTGGTGCTGGTGATGAATATATTGACTTATCACACACAATGATTAGTATCAGTGCACGAATAGAAAATATTGATTCATCAAGATTAGCTGTCGATGCCAATGTTGCACCTGTAAATAATTGGCTACACTCGCTTTTTAGTCAGTTGGATATTTATTTAAATCAGAAACTTGTTTCTCCACCAAATAACACATATGCATATCGTGCGTATATAGAAACTTTATTAAATTATGGTCCAGCAGCGAAAGCTTCCCATCTTACCTGTGGTTTATGGTATGAAGATACTCCAGGAAAGTTTACTTCGTGTGACGCAACTAACGAAGGATTTGCTAAGCGACAGCAACTATCAAAGCAGAGTTCAACTATTGAAATGATAGGTCATTTACATGGTGATATATTTAATCAAGGGAAATTTTTAGTTAATGGTATTGAAATGCGGTTAAAATTAGTTCGTTCGAAAGATTCTTTTAATCTCATATCGTCCACAGTAGAAAATAAATTCAAAGTTAATATAATAAATGCTTCGCTCATAATCCGTAAAGCAAGAATCAATCCATCAATATTACTTGCACACGAAAAAGTACTAGCAACAACCACAGCTAAGTACCCAGTTGCTAGAGCTGAAGTAAAAGTATTAACTATTCCATCTGGTGTTCAAGGGAAAGTTCTTGATAATGTATTTCTTGGGCAAATGCCTAAAAGGTGTATTATAGGATTCGTTAGCAATAAAGCATTTAATGGCAGTTTCGAAACGAATCCCTTCGATTTTAAACACAACAACCTCAATCTGCTTAGTGTATATGTAGATGGACAGCAAATACCACCGAAAACATTAACTCCCAATTTTTCCGACAATGCTTTTACCAGCGTTTATCATACATTATTCTCTGGGACCGGTATACACTTTTTAAATGAAGGTAATTCGATATCTAAAGAAGCTTTTGCAAACGGGTACTGTCTAATGGCTTTTGATATGACTCCAGACTTAAGTGCAAACTCTACAACTCATTGGAATTTAGTAAAACGTGGAAGTGTTAGAATAGAAGTACGGTTTGAAGGTACTTTGTCATCAACTGTAAATTGTATAGTATATGCAGAATTTGATAATGTTATAGAAATAAACAAAAATAGAGAGGTTATTATAGATTATAATAGCTAATCTTAATTTTAATTAATTTATGAAATAGTACTTATATATTATATTGCTAGTGTATTTACTGTCAATTTCATTCAGCATATCTTTAAAAATAGACGCTTTTAAAAATTAAATCCTATGATGGATTCTATAGAAATCCAAAAGTTTCTGGATATGGTTAATGGTAGCTTAAAGCTTAATGTTTTTGCAGCTAATCGTATACCAGTACATGTTAGCTTACCCTTTTATTCTATATCAAATTTAGATCCTGATACAAAGCCTGGTTCTCATTGGGTAGCAATATGCATTGATAAACATGGTGTTGGGGAATATTTTGATTCTTTCGGGAGAAAGCCAACTGGTTATCATGAGTCATTTTTGGTAACAAATTGTAAGAAGTGGAATTATAATAATAAAGTAATTCAAAATTGTTTTAGTTCTATGTGTGGAATTTACTGTCTAGTTTTTATATATTTCAGATATTATGGAGTATGTATGTTTAACTTCACTAATATGTTTACTACTAATACTGTTATTAATGATAAAATTGTAAATAATTTGTTTAAATACTTTTTCTGTAATAAAATATAATTGATAAAGAAATTTCGTTGTATTATTTTACCCTGTATGTCATAGGAATACAAAAAAAAACAAATGGGATAACAAAAATAAAATCTTTATTTAAGTATTCAAGTATTAATCACATTATTATCTCTAATTACATTGAAACTTTATACAATAGCATACTTAAAAAATCAGTCATTGAAAGAACAATATCAAGTATTTTTGTCGAAGTGATATTTTTTTACGTCAGGTGCATCGGCTATTTCCTTAGATATATCATAGATCACTTCATTGATTTTGTTGAGCCTATGACTTGCCGCATAATATTTAATCCGAGTGGTTGCATGTTTCCAATGATCAGTTGGGGGTATCCTCGCCAGTTTTTTTAGATCGTAAACTTCTATTTTTACAAAGTGTGTGGCTTGCGCCCCATCGTCGGTATTGGTTGATATGTATGCCATTCCACCATCTCGAGACGCCCTTCCAACGCAGGACGACATTTTTTTCTTCTTTTTGGCTGGCTTTTCAAATAGGTCGTCCAAACTGCTGCTGCTACGTGTTCTTTTTATTTTCAATGGCTGTGTCAATTGTAAATCTGACTCGTCGTCGTCAGACAGTGGATAATAATAATGTTTTAAAGTGTTCTCTTCAAGGATGCTCGAGGAATTCTGTAAAGGACATAATACCGAATATTAGACACTACGACATAGCTAACGTAAAATCCTAATACTATGTTATAAATCTAAAGTTTGTGCGTGTATATTTGTTACAAGTTCTTACACGCCTTAACGACTGAATAAAATTTCTGTTCAGTATACATGTAGTACACATATGTATAGATTTAACACATACATCATTTCTGTGTGTGCATGTAGGTATAAATATTATTTTCTAACCAAATCTGAAAAAATATGTGTACGTTCATCATACAAGTATACTTTCCTCTCCGGTGAAATACATGAATAATATTGTAAAAATATGAAACGACAAAAATATTATATCTACATTCATTACACATATTTAATATATAAGATATTATAAGAGCAATAAATGAGATACTTACATCCATATTATCGAAGTAGCACGTGAACACAATAACACACACACACACGTTACAATAATGTAGCACTATCTCTGTTAAAATAATTATTTGATATATTGTAGATGTGCTTTCATCCAAGGTTTATATAGGAAGTTTTAAGCAATTAACATTAGCGAACACGTTCTGTTACAAATCTTGTTGCTCATCACATTCGCATTAGCAATTATGATACAACATTCCAATGAATCGTTAGTGAAGTTCATACTTGTGTATTGCGAAACACCCACATACCTTAAGAGCATGTGAAGCTTTTGATACCGGAAGTGACCGATCCTGCTAGCCCAGACATCATGCAATATGGGTGTTTGTCAACAACACTAAATAAATACATTCAAACAAATCACCTCTGCGGCATAATGGTGCGGTGACGATGCTTGCCACATGAGGTCCTAGGTTCGATTCCTGGGTCGGGATTGTCACCTATCACGTTGTGGAACTTAGTATCTTCGGCTAATCGTGGAGCATTAGTTGTACCTCTGTCTACCTCTTCGGGGATATGGCCGTGAAGATACTTTTTTACATGCATACAAGTACTGGAATATATTTAATAAGCACACAGACCCAGTAATAATAGCACCACCACAGCGACTAGCACTGATGATGTATGTAATAAGATGGGTCAAGGTGGTGGTACTCAACCTGGTCGAGACGTTGCAGAACTCACCAACTAGTCAGTACTCACGATGTTAATGATATAAATTACTATGAAAAAAAAAAGTAAAAGTCTTACAGGCTGCTAAAATGATAATAGAATGATCGCCATAATCGTGCTTTTGTCCGCTGAACAGGTGAATCGCAGTGGAACGTTAAGACGCTCGCTCTGCCTTCTCGACACGGGAATCAGCTTGATGATATTTATTTTATTCCATATTCATTAGTTGCAAGTGATACGCAATGCGAGACGTCCTAATGAGCTTTTAATAGTGCGATTGTGTGACGGGCGTTCGAGCTTAATGATAATGAGGTGATTAGATAACGAAGGAGAGCCAGGAATGCTAACTTTGCAACCGTGCGAGATATCAAAAAACGGATGCTTGCAATCGATCGGGCGTACCCGGAAACCCCCATTTTGACACCAAATTTTTTTTTTTTTTTTTTTTTTTTTTTTTTTAGTTTTGACCGACCACCAAGTGGGTCAGAAACACAGGTGGGACAGAAACAGGGATCCAGACCCAACGACCCGGGTGGTCGGGAACCAACGAATCCCTACTACTGTTAATATCTTGACTGGACCCATAACACAAGAAAATCGTTTGCTTACTTTGGGGTTAGATAAAAAAGTATCTTCACGCCCGTATCCCCGAAAGGGTAGGCAGAGGTACAACAAATGCACCCACGAATAGCCAAATATACTTGGTTCCATAATGTGATAGGTGATAAGGCTATCGTCAGAGGGGCACTTTTCAATCCCGGACAATGTTATTTTAGGCAGAAAACTGAAAAGGCATTTTTTGAATTGCCGACTCAGTAATCGTACGACGCATACTATAATTTTTTTTAATGAAAATGATCATTATTTGTCATCAACGATACATTTTTTTTTATAGAAGAGGGGGCAAACGAGCAAGAGGTGCACCTGATGGTAAGTGATCACCGCCGCCCATGAACATCTGCAATACCAGAGGTCTTGCAGTTGCGTTGCCGGGCTTTTAAGAATGAGTAAGCTCTTTTCTTGAAGGTCCCTATGTCGTATCCGTTCGGAAATACCCCTGCCGGTAATTGATTCCACAACAGAGTAGTGCGAGGCAAAAAGTGTCGGGAGAAACGCACAGTTGTGGATTTCCAGACATCGAGATGGTGAGGATGGAACTTTAAATTTTGACGCGATGTCCGATGGTGGAATTCTGCGGCAGGAATTATTCCAAACAACTCGTCGGAACACTCCCCATGATAAAGACAATAGAAGACGCAGAGTGAACCTACATCTACATACATCATACATACTTATGCCAAGCAATATTTTTTTAGTTTACACCCTTTTATACAAATAATTCCTCGTCATTATATTTAAAGTATCTTGCTTCTTTATCAGATACAATAAAATTAAAAACAACAAAAAAATATCAAACTTGATCTCCATTCAATAAACATAAAGAGATTTCTACGAATTAAAAACATAAATAATCGATAAATATTAAACGTTGATAAATATCGCTGGACAAATTAACACAAATTAATCCAATCCGAAAATAAGCAAGTATTTGCTTGCGATACGGACTTGGCTTGTGATACATAGAAACACATAAAATACTGAAATATGGAAGAACCGTAACCCATGTAGCTACAACTCTCGATTTATATTGAGATCATACACTCTTAGGCATTCTGGACCTCAATACAAACGTGTGCTGAGTCATTGTCCGTTGGACTACTGCCAGGTCCGTAGTGTAGTGCTAATTGTACACTTAACAAGGCTTCGTTCCGCAGATAGTGTAGTGTACCTAGTTGACTACGCAGCACGCTACGAAGTGAATTGAATGATGCTAGATACTCTTGTTTATTAGGATTACTTATACATAGAAGAACAAAATGGAAAATGGATTCCAATTGCATTGACCAATCTAAACGTTATTTTGGTCAATTAATAATTTACAACGCTGCAACACATAAAAAATCAAATAAATTGGAAATGGTGCTAGAACGCGCTATATACAAGTTTCAATGCGTCTCTGACTGACTTCAGTCGGTCGGCATTATACTTCGCTTGGCTGAGAAAATCTTGTTTTCCATACCTGTGACGTCATTAACCTTCATAAGGGTGATGCCATTTGGATAATCATCTGTCATTACTCTTTTTTAATTAAAAATTTGGAATAACTCTGGATCTCAGCTAATTAAGCTTGAGATGTAATATATTTATAGGAATACAAATTCCGAAACAATAATGGTAAATAAATCGACGATTTCGATCGACGAAAAATAAATCCACATATTGTAGCAACAACTTATATTGTCTCACCGCGATGTAAATTTGTCAATTATAAGTAAATAAATAAATATTTTTATACTTACTGATGTAACCCCAAAGTAATGAAATTATTTGCTTATGTTATAGGTGTTAGTCAACGATACTAATACATAGAAATACATATATAAATACTATTTTTAAATTTTAAATTGTTTATTACCTATTCAGTTTTTAACAAACTAATTTGATTGACAATATTTAAAAGTAAATAAAAATAAAAATTTTAATAAACCACTACTACTAATTTACGACTACATAAGATTAAATTTGTAGAAATGTGTATTTGTTTGAGAGTTTTTTTTGAAATAACAACGAATACCTTAAAGGCTACAGCATCAATCCTATGAAGAATGGTGTAAAAATACTATGTATGTATATGTATATTTATACATATAGTCTGATAAAAGAGTGTACATAATGTAGGACAAAATAGTTAATAGGCACATGTAACCAATAAAAAAATAATAAAAATAGAATAATGCTTAATTACATTATAAAAATATTTTTTTATAATGTAGTTTTTTATAATGTAGTTAGTGTGTATTACTACTACTAATGTATATAAAAATATGGTAATTCCCTCCTACAGTAAGTACAGTTTCTTACTAGTTAATCTGTATTAATCCAATTTTTTACTACCATTCACAATTTCTGCAATCTGATAATCTAAATGTCGTCAAAAGCAGTTTCTAAATATATATTCTACACTTTTCATCATCGGCACTTGGTAAAACTCCATTTTAATGTAATATTTTATCACTTATACACTTGTACTGTTTCACAATAAAGCTATTATTATTTATTTCCAACCGGTTTCGCTTATACAAGCATCATCAAGGCAATTTATAGTTACAAACTAAAGCCCCTAAATAATTAAACTTTTAAGTTTATTTTTATTATTTAGGTAATATGTAAACGGGGTATTGGTCCGGGCTCCTTTGGAGAATAGACAAACTGTCGCTCTGCCAGACAGGTCGTAAGAGATGACCGATTGGCTAGACCCACCATAGCAACACAACATTAACATATTTGATGTCTATAGGCAATGGTTGACTCTTTCTGCTTGTTTACAATATAAATATTATATAAATAAGTTGTTTATGTAGCTCTTTATTGCATACATAAAATTAATAAAAAAGAAAATAATAAATAAAGATAGTACAAAAGGCGAGCTAAACACTAAAAATAACAGCTAACCAAGACAGAGAAAACATAACACAAAACAATGTGTAAAACGGTTGACCCTGCAGGCCATCCCGGAAACTTCCCAATAAATTGAGGTTTTTGAAGCCCCAAGGAACAACAATCTATTCTAACAAATTTTTTCAGAGTTCAAAAATCATTTTTTTTAAATGACAATAGATTGGTTTTTGCAAAACTGTATGTAATATTTTGGAAACGATGATGGATTTTGTTTTTCGAATGGCTTTCAGTGCAATTTCTGAGCTGTAAAATGTTCTCTTAGCTACATTACCTATAGGTTGAAAAGTATCGAAGTAAAATAAAAAAAAAACATGTTTTTTTGTCATTTTTCTCATTGATAAATCCCAAATAAATCGATCGATTTAGATTCAATTTACGGTATATGTCGCAGTTTTTTACGGAGAAAAGCTAAAGGTTTTAAAATCAACCGATGTAGGTACTAGTCTAAAAATGATTTAAAAAATATTAAGTAAGTTTCCTGTAAACAACAAAATATTAATATTTGAATAGCCAAGCTTGATTCTATTTTGATTTTTGAAACTACATTGAACGTAGTTTTTTAAGTACTAAAATATTGTAAAAGGTCAAAAAAATTTTCGAATTTTTGTCGGAAAAACACTGTCTTCAAAATTTTTCGTCAATGATTTATGCATTTGACGCAATTTTTTGAAAAATAGAGCTGATTAGATTTTGTACTCAATCAGTGCATTAACTTAATGTGTTAACCCAGTGCAGTATATAACTTCCAGTTTAATGCACTGTATGCAATGCAAAAAATTGGCAAAAATTGCTGTGCCATTTTTTTTTTGAGGAGTTTTTTAAATATCTCAAAATCTCCTGGACCGAATTAGTTCAAATTTTGAAAAACCTAAGTTGGTCGGAATCCAATGCCATCAACCGAGTTTCAATCGCTCAAACCATCTAAAAGTTATGTTTACTTACACATATACATACAAACAGACATACCGACGTCATCGCAAAAATACATTTGTCACAAAAAATCGCAGCAATCGCAACATCTGTTGCAACACAACAATGTTTTGCAAAAATCGCAACATTTTCCGAATGTTTCTAGGACCTCAAAAGGTGCAGATCTGCTGAAAACTCGATTTTAGAAATTCGGGACAAAATCAGTAACTTCCTTATTTACATACATATTGAGAAGTTAAAAAAATAAGGGAGACAGTATTAAAATAATATAAACATCAAGTGTTAGGTAAAACGAATGCTAAAATATATAATACAGGTTTTCAAAGCCAAGAGCTTTTATTATTTTGAACAGATGATAAAATGTATTTTTGTTAACTAGGGTCTCAATGCTTTGTATTCTTTTAAATTCAACTTGCAAACATGGTGATGGGTCTCCCAAAAAAAAGCACTCACAGCAATTATAGTGCACGCAACACTCTATAAATAACATAAACAGATAAGCAACCTGTATCATAACTTATAAGCACTAAAGATGGATTTAGTTATAGGATTATTAGAATATTAGTATTCCAGAAATAAATTGATGTTCAGTACTTTTTAAACTCGTGGACAGTAAAACTGAGGAGTTTTGATTTCAATATATGGTTTTTGACGAGCTATGATAATTTATAATACTTTTTTGTCCACAGGTGGAAGGAGATGGTTCAACAACATCACCTGCCCTTCCGCTCTGTCCATCAGGGAAACCCGATGTCGACGTTCAGCCACTGCTGGGTGAAGGTAAGATTTACAACACTCTGGGTAAAACTAGAAAACTATAAACATAACACTAGCCGAAGCCTGTGGTTTTATCCATAGGAGTATGACTTGTAAAATCCAAAAGCTGTTTGTTATTTTAACTAAATTTACTAAATTATAATAGTCAAACATATTTTATCGTACGTAGATACAGTAAATTTAGTAAGACTTTAACATTTTCTAATTGAAAACAAAAACTCTTCGTTGTACGCCTCCGTGAAACGATGTGGTTCTCTACTCTCAACATGTCAAGATTTAGCATTTTGCCGGGTTTAAACTGTGGCTATTGCATTTATATTTTACTAAAACAATAGTATAAATACCAGAACCTTAATCATATATAAAAAAACTGTTTGGATGTGCCACAATTACACCCAAAATACTTAACGTATTGGTACCATTTTGTAACGATTTTAATATGTCATTTGATTATCTCCTATATATTACTGTCTAATTCAGTGCCGTTTAATTATAATTCATAAAAAACTAAAAAACAATGTTATATCATTAATATATCTAGGTGCCCATATCAGTTTATAATTAAAAAATAGCAGCGAAATGATTAACCTGTATAAAATTAATTCGTTAATAAATTATCTTTAAATTAAACCAGCGTTATGAAGACATTCAGTAATTACAATTTCAATTTGCCTACCATTTACTAGCTGCTTTTAAAAAGGCTAATAATATTTTCTTCAAAAGAGGCTAGCTTGTTAAAAGATCAATATGCGGACCATGGAATTAAAGGAAGTGGCATATTCTCAAATATGTACAGGATCGACGTAGCCGTTTACATATAGTTGTATTTATACGTATTCCCACCCATACTTTAAAACTTTATTGGTTGCCAATCACTGAGTCGAAAAAGCTCATAAGTTAACTTTAACATACTTAATGAACACTCAAATACACACATACTTACATCTTATTTCTTTTAAATCTTTAATTGCAACTTATGACATTTTAATTCGAAACGAATTAATTATAAATAATAAATATTGCGCCATTTTATTAACTGATGGAAAACTATTGACATAATAACGTTAACGAGGTGACGCAATTTCACATTTCTACTGATTTCAACATTACCATATTAGTAATATAGATTATTTTTGCGTGGCCTAAAATAGTAATTCCGTGACCGGAAATGACGTTTTTGATAATTAATTGAGATGAGACTTGTTTCTTCAACTTATCGACATTTCTACGCAATTCAACATTCGTGTATGAACAAGAACAACTCACAAAACTAGTGTTGGAAAACAGCTAAAAAATTATCGGTTCGTAGTGGTTTTTAGCGATTTTATTAAAGAGTGTATCTAAGATGAAAGCGTTTCATGAACCTACATTAACTGGTTTAAGCCGAAACCGTGGAATGGTTTGTCATACACGGTGCATACAAAACTTGGAGAAATATCAAACAAATATTTGAAATAATACTACAAACCGGTTTATTTATTCACAACCCTTATAATTTTGCTTTAAATTGAAACGGATATTTTTGAGGTTAAGATAGAGCCAAACCCTTACAAAACACTATTTATTTACGCTGATTTAAGCAAATATGCTGTCAGCGACAGTCACGTACAACTGTACTTAATTATGCCACACGTTCCTCACACACATGCTAATTGTATGTTTTCTGTGATACGGACCATTTGAGCATTGTTTTAGTTAAAATCTCCTGATTGCTCCTAAGATCTGTGAAGCTGAGAAACTTTAAAAAACTTACTGAAGTTACTTTAGACTTATCTAGACTTAAATATAAGTCTGTATAAACCTTGCAAGGAGGATAACCACTTAGAACTTTAACTCTGAACTTCCACGTCAACATATTAACTGTCTGGGCTTATTTCCAACCAATGAAACTATTGACATTGTAAATAACTGTATGCTAGAAATAATAGGTGTGTATTGCGTCAGATCTTCAGTTGATGCTAAGTAGAAGCAATTTTCTAGCTACACGAACATTGATATACATATACAAGACTAGCTACAAGAACTATTGCAATCAGAAAAACCGGATCCGGTAATTCGGCGGATCCAGTATCAATAGACGTCTACCAGATCCGGTTACTGGATTGGGCAATATACGAACGACTCCAATTTTTTTTTATAACATTGGGTAGCAAACAAGCAGATGGGTCTCGTGATGGAAAGAAAATACCATCTCCTATTGACAGGAAATATGTTAACGTTGCGTTAATATCTGTTTGGCGGGATAGTAATGCCACTTACATTAGTTCACCGGCTTCTTTATCCACTAAACCGGGACACGACAGTAACGAACACTGACAAAGGAATAGGTAAGGTGATTGTACCATTGTACCATACCCGGGTGAGACGTTAGTTAGTCCGGCAAAGGACTCTACCACATAGTTGTCATAGTGGTATTGACATGTTCAGCCCAACGTTTGCTTATTACAAAATGCCTGGCAAAATGGCAGATGGTCCATTCTTCAAAGGGGACCTGAACCAACACGGGCTTATTAATTTTAGGGGAATTCTGATGAAAAAATATAAAAAACGATAGCAACAAACACATTTATACTATAAATCCCTTCTCGCGAATGTAAGTTTGTTTGTTACTTTTTCATGCGAAAACTACTAAACCGATTATCATGAAACTTTGTACACATATTCTTGGAGGTATTAGAAGTAACATAGGATACTCTTCACTAAAAACTACTTATTTAATGGCTTAAATGCGAGCGAAGCCGCGGGTAAAGGCTAGTCAATTATAAATCTTTACAAACTTTCACATTTATACTAGTAATTTTGGTATTGCCACATTATTAGTTTCATAAACAGGATAAATAAATTGATGTTTGATGATTCATATCTAAAGAAAGTACGGCCTTTTTTAACTTAATAATATAGACCTCAACATTTTTTACACAATTTTCTGTAAAACGAAACAAATTCTTTTTTAAAGCATGCAGCAAATCGGCCTGCCATGCCGGATCCGGCTAGACCCGACCGGCTAGATTGGCAGAAATCTCACCGGATCCGGCCGGAATGGAATTGGTGCCGGATTGCAATCCCTAGCAATATATCAGATTACTGATTTACTGATTATTTATTAAATTCGCAGAACTCAAATAAAAAAGTAAATGAGACACTGTGTCTTATAAGCTTTTCAAATTCCTTGACAGTCAGATTGTGCTACATAGAAAAATAGAACATAATATTATTCGAAAAAATACACGAACTATATAAAGGCAATATTGATAAAAAATGCGCAAATTGCAAGAAAATCTGATTCGTTTTATTAACGTTCTATCTATACATATAATAAAATCGTAGGAAAGTCAAAACTGTACATTCTGTACTGTACAGTCTGTTTTTAATAATTCTCTATGTACTACTTCTCTTTTAATTGTGTACAATAAAGTATTAAATAAATAAATAAATAAATAAATACATTGAATATTTTTTAAAAGAATACTTGGGGCGTGATCTACAATCGATATCGAAGCCAAAAATATAGTTTTTAGATTTTTGTCTGTTTGTCTGTTTGCATGTTTGTCTGTTTGTTTGTCTGTTTGTCTGTTTGTTTGTCTGTTTGTCTGTCTGTCTGTCTGTTTGTCTGTTTGTCTGTTTGTCTGTTTGTCTGTTTGTCTGTTTGTCTGTTTGTCTGTTTGTCTGTTTGTCTGTTTGTCTGTTTGTCTGTTTGTCTGTTTGTCTGTTTGTCTGTTTGTCTGTTTGTCTGTTTGTCTGTTTGTCTGTTTGTCTGTTTGTCTGTTTGTCTGTTTGTCTGTTTGTCTGTTTGTCTGTTTGTCTGTTTGTCTGTTTGTCTGTTTGTCTGTTTGTCTGTTTGTCTGTTTGTCTGTTTGTCTGTTTGTCTGTTTGTCTGTTTGTCTGTTTGTCTGTTTGTCTGTTTGTCTGTTTGTCTGTCTGTCTGTCTGTTTGTCTGTTTGTCTGTTTGTCTGTTTGTCTGTTTGTCTGTTTGTCTGTTTGTTTGTCTGTTTGTCTGTTTGTCTGTTTGTCTGTTTGTCTGTTTGTCTGTTTGTCTGTTTGTCTGTTTGTCTGTTTGTCTGTTTGTCTGTTTGTCTGTTTGTCTGTTTGTCTGTTTGTCTGTTTGTCTGTTTGTCTGTTTGTCTGTTTGTCTGTTTGTCTGTTTGTCTGTTTGTCTGTTTGTCTGTTTGTCTGTTTGTCTGTTTGTCGGTTTGTCGGTTTGTCGGTTTGTCGGTTTGTCGGTTTGTCGGTTTGTCTGTTTGTCTGTTTGTCTGTCTGTTTGTCTGTCTGTCTGTCTGTCTGTCTGTCTGTCTGTCTGTCTGTCTGTCTGTCTGTCTGTCTGTTTGTCTGTTTGTCTGTTTGTCTGTATGTATGTCCGGGGTAAACTCAAAAAGTACTGCATGGATTTACTGCAAATTTTGCATGAATATATCACTTATAGGTCGGGTCAACATATAGGCTACATATTATCACACTATCACCTACGGGGGAGGAGTTGTGCGGAGTAAATGAAGTCCACGCGGACGAAGTCGTGGGCAACAGCTAGTTTTTGAATATATCCATAAAGTTACTTGAAATCCTGTGAAAGAATCTGCCATGATTCGAAAGATAAAAGTAATCTGAAATACGAGTGGTTGAGTAAATTCAAATAAAGTTATACGTCCTGTAACAATTGCGTTCTCGTTTCTAATGGCTCAAATTGTTTCACGTATGTAAATTTAATTTAAACAGTTTGACACAAGTAAGTCAAGTTTCGGCAAATAAATAGAACTCTCGCAATTTCCCTGCATCAACTAACTACTTTTAAACGACGGCATTGTCGCGAACTATTTGATTGAACTAGTTCTTAGTTCTTACCCACGGAATTAGCTTGTTCTGTGGTTACACCAAAATACTTACTACTCTTAATGTTTTCATCATTCATACTTTTCTTGTGTCATACAACTGACCGTGTCATAGTTTCTCCATTATAATATTATAATAGTATTTAAAATTGACAGCTAACAAAACAACTTTTTGATATTAAGAACGATTCAGTTAATGAATTTACATGTATTTATTTTAGATGTACTTTCAAATATAATTTATTGTAAAAAGCTAATTTTCTCATCATTATCACGATTATGTCACATTAGGATATTAATATCGTTGCCTGTTCGAAGGGTTAGATTGCTATGTTCATCACTTGATGTATGAAATGTTGTAATAAATTATAAATTACGAACTTTTCTTATCAGGGACCATTTTTGATTACAAAAAGCTTATATGACATTCTTGTCGGCGTCGGGAAGTGACGACCCCATCGCCCGCCGGAGGGATAATATTCTTTTTTGAAATTATTCTACGGGTGCAGTCAGTCAAAAAAAGTGGTAGTGCCATGCTTAGCTGAATGGGTAGGCACGACCGTGGCGATACCACTACCTCACTTAAAACCAACGTAAAGTAACAGATTTGCTGTTGCGTTTCGTTTTGTCTGTGAGGTTACCGGAGGCCCTTTCCCCCCTCCCCCTAACACTATGGAAGCGCAATTTAAAGGTAGTAGTTTACCTCAGGAGGGTACCACTAGCGTAAGCGGTGGAGAATCCCCCTCTGGACATCCATGTTCAGGGGTTTGTAATCAGCCTAATCGTGGATGCCCACGCTGCCCTGCGTACTCTGGGGGAAGGGGCACAATTGCGCTCTCAAACTTCGCTGCTCGGGGCAAATCGAACAGAAATCGAAAGGCACCCCCTACCACACTCAACGTGGACTATACTAATATTAGGGGTCTTCACTCAAACCTAAATGCCGTCCACTACCACCTTGAGACGGCTAAGTCGGCTCTGTTCTTTTTAACTGAGACGCAGATATCTTCTCCGGCTGATACCTCATATCTCTCCTACCTGGGGTACAAATTCGAGCATTCATTTGTACCCCGAGCGGGAGTTTGTGCTTATGTCAGAGAGGATATCTGCTCTCGACGTCTCAGCAGCCTTGAAGGCTATAGGGACCTATCCATCCTCTGGCTGCGTGTAGACTGCGACGACCATCCCCGCATCTATGCGTGCCTCTACAGGTCCCATAGCGGAAATGCTGAAGTCGACAGGCTCGTTGAGCACCTTCAAACGGCTGTAGATTCCGTGTTGCAACAGACCCCCTCCGCTGAGATCGTGATCTTAGGCGATTTTAATGCCCACGCCGCCAACCACGCCGAATGGCTGTGTTCACGCACTACCGATCATGCGGGAAGTTCTGTTCACGATTTTGCCTTGGCATATGGTCAAACACAATTGGTAACGCCTACGCGAGTTTCCGACGTGGACGATCATACGCCTTCACTGCTGGACCTTCTGCTGACCTCCCATCCGGACAATTATCAGGTATCTGTGGACGTCCCTCTTGGTACGTCATACCACTGCCTGATCCGGAGTAAAGTGCCGGTTACGCGCCTATCACGGCCTCCTTTTGCAGGCTGTCGTTGCGTTTGGAACTATAGGTCAGCAGATTGGGACGGGATGCGGTCTTTTTTTGCGTCCTACCCATGGGGGCGGTTGTGCTTCTCGCTCGATGATCCGAGTGTCATCGCTGACTCTATCGCTGATGTGGTGCTGCAGGGCATGGAACTTTTCATTCCATTTTCTGCGGTACCAGTTGGATGTAAGTCTCAGCCTTGGTTTGGTCGCTCCTGCAAAACGGCTGCACGCCGAAAGCAGGAATGCTACCGGGCTTGGGCTGCAGCGTCGACATCTCGTGATGAAAAAACCAGCGCGTTACGTAAGGAGTACAATTCCGCTTCGAGGTTCTTCAAAAGAGCTATTGCCAAGGCAAAATCTGAACACATTGGCAGAATCGGCGAGGAATTAGTTCGCCTTCCTTCGGGAACTCGTGCGTTCTGGTCTCTTGCCAAGGCTATCTTGGGGAATTTCTCACAGTCCTCTCTTCCACCCTTACACGGAGATGATGACTCTCTGGCCCATACCGCAAGGGAGAAGGCCGATCTTTTGGGCTCGTTCTTTGCGGCCAACTCGACTCTGGACGACCAAGGAAATGCACCGCCTACCATCCCGCAGTGCTATAGTTCTATGATGGAATTAAAATTCTTGCAGTCTTCCGTACGTAAAGCACTTTTTTCCTTGGGCGTCCATAAGTCGAGTGGACCGAATGGCATCCCTCCGATTGTACTTAAATCATGTGCTCCAGAGCTGGCGCCAGTACTAACACGCCTATTCCGGCTCTCCTACTCACTCGGCGTAGTACCGATTTCATGGAAGACAGCTTTAGTGCATCCCATCCCTAAAAAAGGAGATCGCTCTAATCCGTCTAACTATCGGCCGATGATAGCCATAACCTCCTTGTTCTCCAAAATTATGGAGACAATCATCAACTCGCAGCTCCTCAAGTATTTAGAAGAGCACCAGCTGATTAGCGACCGCCAGTACGTTCCGTCGCGGCCGCTCAGCTGGTGATCTTCTAGTATACTTAACACATCGGTGGGCGGAAGCAGTTGAGTCCAAGGGGGAGGCATTGGCAGTTAGTTTAGACATAGCGAAGGCTTTTGATAGGGTATGGCACAAAGCGCTTCTGGTGAAGCTGTCTTCCTATGGGCTTCCCGAGAAATTACGCAAGTGGATCACCAGTTTTTTGGCTGATCGGAGCATCAAGGTCGTAGTTGACGGTGCGTGCTCTGACCTTAAATCTATCAATGCTGGTGTTCCACAAGGCTGCGTGCTATTACCGACACTGTTCCTTCTGCATATCAATGACATGATGCGAAATCGCACATACATTGCTATGCGGATGACAGTACTGGTGATGCTACATACTCCGGCCGAAGCGGTGTTTCTCGGGAACACGTCGAAGAGAGCCGAAACAAGCTTGTGTCCGAAGTTGAACATCTACTAACCGATGTTTTAGAATGGGGTCGTCAAAACCTATTCACTTTTAACCCCGAGAAGATACAGCTTTGCGTGTTTTCCGCTAAAAAGACACCCCTTGTCGTGTCACCTCGATTTGGGGATACTCTCCTGACAGCCTCAGCTAATATCGGAATTCTGGGAGTCAACATATCGAATCACGTTCAGTTTCGCGGTCATTTGGAAGGTAAGGCTAAACTAGCCTCCAAAAAGCTCGGTGTGCTCAGCAGAGCGAGACGGTACTTCTTGCCGGCTCATCGCCTTCAACTTTATAAGGCTCAAATTCGGCCCCACATGGAGTACTGTTCTCATCTCTGGGCCGGAGCTCCTCAGTACCAGCTCCTTCCTCTTGATCGCATTCAGCGTAGAGCGATTCGAATCGTTGACGACCTGGCTATTTCGAAACGGCTCGACTCTTTGGCATTGCGCAGAGATGTTGGTTCACTCTGTGTCTTCTATCGTATCTTTCATGAGGAGTGTTCCGACGAGTTATTTGGATTAATTCCTGCCGCCGAATCCCATCATCGGACATCGCGTCAAAATTTGAAATTCCATCCTCTCCATCTCGATGTCTGGAAATCCACAACAGTGCGTTTCTCTCGACACTTTTTGCCTCGCACTACTTTGTTGTGGAACCAATTACTGGCAGGGGTGTTTCCAAACGGATACGACTTGGGGGCCTTCAAGAAAAGAGCTTACTCATTCTTAAAAGGCCGGCAACGCAACTGCGAGACCTCTGATATTGTGGATGTCCATAGGCGGCGGTAATCACTTACCATCAGGTGCACCTCCTGCTCGTTTGCCCCCTCTTCTATAAAAAAAATCATGTATAAAACATACAATCATTTACATTTATAGTTTTAGCGTAAAATAGTGTAATAATAACTTTAATAAAAACATCAACTAGAAGTTTTTAAAGTAAGCAAATTTATCAGTAATTTTGTTTACCAACAATTTCTGAAAAGCGGAAATTCTTCGATTCGATGAAGCTAAAATTTGAATTACGCTTTTGCTAAAAATAAGTTGTTTATAGAAAAATACTTTAAATTAAGATGTTTCACACTCAAGTGTCGGGATATTCGGAAATAGCAATATTTTTTTTGACTTTTTAACCAACGTTATTTCATCCGCGAGTGGAGTAAATTATTTGCTACTTAAGACCATAAAAAATGCAAAAATCATATTATCATATTTCTATTTTTTTAATTGGTAAGTGATTTATTTTTAAATCTAAGATAACAAACAAGCAGATGACTAGACGGCTCCCCTGATGGAAAAAGAAAACCATCGCCTATAAACACCATAGAAGTAAATGGTGATTTGATGTTGAAGTGTTGCAAAGTTTAATGCCGCATGCATAAGTTTACCGGCCGCCTTACCTTCCAAAATCGAACATTATATTGACAACTACTGACGCTACCGCGGCAGGAATTGGTAAGATGATTGTATCAGACCCGGGCGACACAATACAAAAGTCTACCACCTGGTAGCCATGATAGTAGTGAAACATATAGCCAGTCTTTCGTCTCTTACAGACAGCCTGGAAAAACGGCAGATGGTACATTTTTCAAAGAGGGCCGGGTAAAAAGATTTAACTTCTAACTTAACAGTGTGGAGTCGAATGTCTGGTTGTTTACTTGTGACACTTTCGTATTCTAACTACGTTGCTGACATACGCGGTTTTTTTTCTTACACATTGTTAACGATAATGAAAAGGACACAATAAATTTTCTCCAGAAAAATGGTTGTGTTTCGGAGTGACGTAGAAACGTCACTCGTCAGCCACCTACAAATGGTAGTAGCCATACCAATATTATGATATTATTTATTTTATTTAAAATGTATGCACAACATGTACAGAGGTGGACTTAATGCTGCATGACATTCTCTACCAGGTCAACCTTAAACAAATATAAACATTGTTTACGATGGGGTGCACAGAGAAACTTATTACAATCGTTTACTATTGACATACCTTCTTAATTATTATTAAAATAAATTAAAATTAAAGAAAACAATAAGATAATACGATATTACAATATACTTAGATACAAGTAATATATTATATATATAATACATTATACATATACCTACATAAATACCTATATATATACAAGTACATATTTATATATAGTTATATAAATATAAATATATATATATATATATATATATATATATATATATATATATATATATATATATATATATATATATATATATATATATATATATATACATATTACACTGCCATAGCGCGTAACACCATTATTCTGCCAAATGCTTACAGAGAGAACGTTTAAAAGACAATTTGGAGGGACTATTCCTAATATTAATGGAAAGAGTATTCCAAAGCCTCACAGCTTCAGAAGAAAAATATTTGGATAAGAAATTGGTACGACAAAAAGGTACTTGAAGAGTCGGGATGAATGTGCAGGTCTTTCTATTATCTGCTACGCTTTTTGGACTAAGCCACTCAACCGATCTAAATGAAATTAGGTATGGAGATAAGTGAAGACCTGAGGCCAAATATAAATCTACCTCTAATGGGCTGAATTAAGAGATGAAAGACTTTATGAAATTTCTTATATTGATGTTTTCTACTCGCTCAAGCTGTGCAGATCAGCTAGCATTATATAAACCAACAAAAAGTGACCGTGTTTTTAATATAAGTGAGTATATAACATACATGCATCCTTTGGGAAAACCGGCCTTAAATAAATACCATCTTTATGTTACCAAAAAAATGTAGGATGAGATACATTTACAATCATAACAGTCTCCCCGGAGAAAACTTTGGACACATTCTAACTTGTTCTAATTCATAATATTACGCTTATCATTTATTTGAATCAGATAAAATATGTTATATAATTTGTTGGTTCTTATACTACTTCTAATTTTAGTATGGTTCAAAATCCGCAAATAAATTTTAAATTTGTCTAATTCTATATGTCTAATTCTTAGATCATGAGATTTTAAATCAAATCCCACACTAACTAGGTAGTGTGGAAGTGGATTTAAGACAGATTATAATATGCGTATTAGCAAATGGCTTATCAAATTGAAAAAAATATCGGTAAACCAGTTGACCCTGCTTTGAATCTTCCCGCTAAATAGAAGTATTTTAAGCTCAAAGGAATCAAAAACTAAACTCAAAAAACTATTTTTTTTTAAATTGCAGTAATTTGATTGTTTAAAAACTGTTTATTTTGGAAACTATAATGGATTTTGATCTTTTGACGCAATTGTTGAGCTCTAAAATGTTTCTAAGCTACATAATCTATAAGATTGAAAAATTTCGGAAAAATGTC
The DNA here is from genome assembly GCA_036924255.1 of Apodemia mormo. NCBI lineage: Eukaryota > Metazoa > Arthropoda > Insecta > Lepidoptera > Riodinidae > Apodemia > Apodemia mormo. The sequence goes on along the minus strand of JAUPFN010000004.1, from coordinate 14,502,247 downwards.
AAAAACCTATTAAAATTATGTCATTAAGAAATCTTAAATAACTTGACCGATTTTGATCCAATTTATGGTATTTACATAACGCAATTTTTTAGAAAAAAAGTTGATTAGATTTTTAAATCGTTCGGTATATATAAGCCTAAAAGTTATTTTAAAAATATATCGTTAGTTGCTGTAAAGAACTAAATATTAATATTTGAAAAGCTGTAACTTTTGAATACTTACGTCGATTTTTGTTTTTTAAACGACTTACGAAGCAGCATTTTAAGTACTAAAATATTGAAAAAGTCGAAAAATGATTGGTTAAAAAATGTCGAAGTTATATCGGAAAACCCCTTTTTTCTTCATCAACGATGACTCCCGAACGGAAAAACCGATTTCGATGCATTTTTTGCACGCAGATTTTTGAGGAAAAGTGCTGATTGGGTTTTGTACTCAATCGGTAAATTAATCTGTAAGTTATGTTAAAAAATACTGTTTTGTCAAATTTTTTTTAATGTTTTTCAAAATGTTCCAAAATTTCCTATTTTTTTTATATTATAAGATAGCAAAAAAGTAGATGGGTCTCCTGATGGAAAGAATCGACCATCGCCTAAAGACACCAAAAATGGTAATGGTGCGTTACTATCTTGTGGCGAGGTTCTAATGCCACATGCATAAGTTTACCGGCTACCTTACCCTCCAAATCGGAACACGACAGTGACAAGCACTCACGCTATTGCGGCAGGAATAGATAAGGCGGCGGTACCAGAACCGGGCAAGACAATGCAGAACTTTACCACCTAGTAGCCACGATGGTAGTGAGTCGATAGCCAATCGGTCGTCTTTTACGACCTGCCTGGCAGAACGGCATTTGGCCTATTCTTCAAAGGAGGCCGGGACCAACACTGCGTCCTAGGCCGAATTAATTAAAATTTTCGGGAATTCTAGGTTAAACGGAATCCTATCGAGATAACGTCAAGTACGTTTTAACAGTTCAAAATTTGTGAGATGTTAACATACATACATACACATACAGACATACTGACTTCATTGTGAAAGTAGTCGATAAAGATTTTCTTGGAATCGGAAGAAGAAAACTCAATTTTCGGAGGTCGGGGCAAAATCAGTAACTCCCTTATCTTCATACGTTGCACTTCTACTTCATACATACTCCCTTATCTTCATAGATAGCAATGCGTCATCAACATCTTTGGAGTCTATAAGCGACAGATATCACTTTCTATCAAGAGCCCATCTACTCATTTACTGTACTAGAACCTGGCAGACGCGTCCTGCCTGTGTATATTATAACAGTGGTATGCCATCTGGTGGTAAGTTTCTACAAACATAGTACAGAAACCTTCTCCAAGAAAAATTACATATAAATGCTAAATATCATGATGATCGGTCAAATAGTGATTGAGTTCAGCGATTTCATGTACAAATATCGATTTTTATATATATTTGAAAGATAAACGTAAAATATAATTGTTTATGTTGATAATACTTAAATGAATCATTTTGCTCAAGTCACACTTTTATGTTACGATTGAGAATTCAATTAAATTTTCAATGCGGAAAATATATTTTAAGAACCTAATTTATTTCTACCTCAAAGACGACAGTTCGTGGCATGAAATTTGCTTCGATAAAATCGTTGCAATGAATACGTAATAAATATTTTTAGTGAATAGAATATAAAATAATCGCTTAAATTCTCTTGTTTCCCATCTAAATGGTAGATCAACCTTAACACTTTCTGGATCAAACCACTCCTCCACAAATCATCTGTTGATTTGTCAGAAATAAAACGGTTTCCTGTCTTTATCCGCTGTTATATCGCTTAAATGAAATTTGAAACCCTCATGTAAAGATAATTAAAAAAAATATTTTTTATGGCGTGCACTTTTAGATTTTTCCAATTATTTTTGCAATTTGATCACGTATATAACGTAGCATTATTAACACTTCATAATATATATATATATATATATATAGCTTCCTCCTTTTTTTGGGTAAAAATTTAATGTTAGTAACTTAGTAACTCAGACATCCAGACGTTTGTGTCAAATTGAAATATTTTGTTTAATACCCACCTACTAGTCTAGTCAACAAGTGCCTTTTTGGTCAACTTTTTTCAGCAGTCTCCGAAAATTATGATTGAGGTGTCATTCGATTCGGAATGGCATCTAGATAGTTTTCGAAAAACAATGAAGTTCCGCAAATAAAAATTACAAAAGTTATTAACAATTAACTAAAAAAAAGGGGGGTTTAGTTTTTTGCAAATATCTCATAAACTAATAAAGATTTTTCAAATTTGAAAAAAGATTCAGAAAGAGGAGGAAATTTCCTAAAAAAAGTTTTGACTCCAGGAATTGTAGGACTAATATTTATAATTTTCCCAGAGGGTTGAAAATACGCCCGAAAACGGGTACTCCGGCTTGCGCAAGCCACGCCTCCTTCGGACCTTTAATGAATAAATATTATTTAAACTTATTAAATATGAAAATTAAAATTTGAAAAAATTCAGGTGCCTACAGGACAGATCAATAATTAATAATCCGTGGTCAAAAAATTTTTATCGCGATTTTTCAATAAGTTATCCATTAATTAATTAACAATTTTTTGTAGCACGAACATTAACATTGCAAGTGCGATAATTGTTAAACTATTAATCTAGGATTTTTTTTCTTTCGTGGAGCTATTTTTCAAAGGTCTTAGAATAGATTCCCGTTGGAAAAATTAAAAAATTGTAAATTTTCATTTTGTAATTAACAATTTACTAAGGTGAAAAATTATAAAGCTTTATTAAACATTGAAAAAATGTTTTTTTTTCATTATATTATTATTGATCCGTTTTCTTATGATCAGAACCTACTTAATGATTTTTTATAATTTTTATCTCCTATTGTTTAAAAAATTGTTATAAACAAATGCGTTGTTTATGAGATAATTTAAAATTTTTTTTCAATAACATAATCTTTGATGATAATTATGATTTTAAAAAAAAAACCGTTTCTTAAAAAAAATTTTTTATTGCTGAAAAACGCATTTGTTGATTAACAATTATTTTCTCCCACTTCTAATTAACATTAAGGAACCATTTTTTTAAAAAAATCATTATTTATTTTTCTTTTTGATATAAAAAAAAATTATTTAATTTTTCATTGTTTATGTAATAAACAATTTGTTATAAACAAATAAATTTTTACCTTTTATTTTTTTTTCTTATTTTACTTAATGTCACATAAACTGACATGATTTATTTTTTCTTTTTAATTTTTTTTACTATTTTTTTTTTAATTTTTAAATATTCGTTGTCCGTAATTTCGTCATTCTTGCCTGGGTTTTCATCCTTAAAATTATTATAATTTATAAACTAATGGAGATATGATGAAAACACCCAAGACTTATTTGTTCTTTATTAGTTATATTATATTTAAAAATTTAAAAAAAATAGTAAAAAAAATTAAAAGGAAAAAAATAAATCATGTCAGTTTTTTTGACATTAAGTAAAATAAGAAAAAAAAATAAAAGGTAAAATTTTTTTGTTTATAACAAATTGTCTATTACATAAACAATGAAAAATTAAATAATTTTTTTTTATATCAAAAAGAAAAATAAATAATGATTAAAAAAAATGGTTCCTTAATGTTAATTAGAAGTGGAAGAAAATAATTGTTAATCAACAAAGGCGTTTTTCAGCAATAAAAAATTTTTTTTAAGAAATGGTTTTTTTAAAAAAGTCATAATTATCATCAAAGATTATGTTATCGAAAAAAAATTTTAAATTATCTCATAAACAACGCATTTGTTTATAACAATTTTTTAAACAATAGGAAATAAAAATTATAAAAAATCATTAAGTAGGTTCTGATCATAAGAAAACGGATCAATAATAATATAATGAAAAAAAAAACATTTTTTCAATGTTTAATAAAGCTTTATAATTTTTCACCTTAGTAAATTGTTAATTACAAAATGAAAGTTTACAATTTTTTAATTTTTCCAACGGGAATCTATTCTAAGACCTTTGAAAAATAGCTCCACGAAAGAAAAAAATTCCTAGATTAATAGTTTAACAATTATCGCACTTGCAATGTTAATGTTCGTGCTACAAAAAATTGTTAATTAATTAATGGATAACTTATTGAAAAATCGCGATAAAAATTTTTTGACCACGGATTATTAATTATTGATCTGTCCTGTAGGCACCTGGATTTTTTCAAATTTTAATTTTCATATTTAATAAGTTTAAATAATATTTATTCATTAAAGGTCCGAAGGAGGCGTGGCTTGCGCAAGCCGGAGTACCCGTTTTCGGGCGTATTTTCAACCCTCTGGGAAAATTATAAATATTAGTCCTACAATTCCTGGAGTCAAAACTTTTTTTAGGAAATTTCCTCCTCTTTCTGAATCTTTTTTCAAATTTGAAAAATCTTTATTAGTTTATGAGATATTTGCAAAAAACTAAACCCCCCCTTTTTTTTAGTTAATTGTTAATAACTTTTGTAATTTTCATTTGCGGAACTTCATTGTTTTTCGAAAACTATCTAGATGCCATTCCGAATCGAATGACACCTCAATCATAATTTTCGGAGACTGCTGAAAAAAGTTGACCAAAAAGGCACTTGTTGACTAGACTATACAATGAATATTTAAATAATGTAGCTTGTAACTGTGTAAAATCTGTTAAAAATATTGTAAATGTGCAAAACATCCCTGGTGAAGATGATGCTGTAACTAGCGAAACCGGTTGGGAGTGAACAATTAAATATACGTGAACTGGAAGTACAAGTGATTTTATTTGTAATACCTACTTTAAAATGCAATTTCACCAAGTGTCGACGATGAAAAGTATCCAATTTGTTATCAAACACTTTTTGGTTAATTTTTTTAGTTAAGAAGAAAATTTTGCTTTTGAGACAGAAAGGTAAAATGTTACCAATAACCGAAACCATAGTATCTGCATCTTATAATAGATGTAATTAATAATCACGCTTCCCTTGATTATATTCTTATACCTATCTACAAAGCCCTAAAATCGTTTAATTAAAATTGCTCACAATTTAATTGCTTTGGCAACATGGGGCACTCCAATTTACCTGTTGTACTTATTCTTTGATGTTTATAGACGATGATGGCTGTCTCGTTTTTGGAGGTTGTTATGGTTAATAGAATTCGTGTGTGTTGTTATTTTGTGTAAATTTATAAATATTTATTCGCGATAATTATTATTAAGTAATCTTAAATGAAATTGCATTGCAGTGCATTGTTATTGGCTGAAATATTGTATAGCTTAACCTACACACAACTACTACAAAAATCATACCATTGTTGTATATAAACAGCAAGCCCTTCTATTTTAGTATAGTTTTGTAAAGAGGAGCCTATCTTACGCAGCACCAGGTCCTGCTGTTGCTGTAGAACTTTTTGGAGTGATGGGACGGCAAGGTTGTACCAGCTAGTTGCTGCGTAGACTATTCTTGATCGGATTATTGCGTCAATGCTCGTCACTATCGTACATATATGTGTCTACAGGCGTTGGTTGTCTCTTTCTATCATGAGGACCACCTGCTTGTTGGATACCTTACGATATAAAAAAATTATAAAAACAAAAGTATTATGGTATCTGAAATATTTGTATCAATCTTTCGATTTCCCTAAAATTTAGTAAATATGTAGGCGCCCCAGCTACTTGAGAAACTCCGTGGTCCAACGCGACCTTAAAATTAAAACCATTGAAGACATTATAAAAAGCCTAGCACGTGGGATGTGCGAACGCGCTGATGCCTCATCCCAACCATCCATCCAAAAGATAGCTCCCTGGCTTCTTTTGGATGGGTGGTTTGGAGTGCCAGGGAGATCTTCTGGATTACCAACGAAATAAAATTACTTCTAGGATAATTTTTAAGCCTTGTAATCTGATTCGATACGATAAAATAGTATAACAGGGCTTATTTCTATTTTTTCACAATACAATATGTTTACACTTTTGAAAATTAAATGAACGTTTGCTCATATGCGCGGCAACATGTTCCTTTTCTAATGCCGTGTTTGTTAGTATTCATGTGGTTTTTGTTGTTGACTAACGAAACTAATACCTACATAGAAATACATGTACCTGTAATTACTGGAATATATTTAACGAGCATAATAAAAGTAACTCATTAATCCCATTTGGTACAATTTGAAAATCGTTTGGAATATACTATCAACAAGAACAAAAGCTATACATAACTAGGTACCTACACTAGTATGGGAGTCCACGACACTAACCTAGTTAATTGGAGAATACGAAATGGCTATGCTGCAATGCGAAAACCCGGGTGGCGCTATTAAAAAAAAGAAAAAAAGAATGAAAAAAAAATCGATTTCTGGTACGATAAGACTACCGAGTTTCGTTTGCTCCGCGGTATAGGTTAGGGGAAGGACTCTACGAAAATGCGGTGCTGCATGTCCCCATGACTGGCCTTATCAGTGGCAGCAGCATTATAAGTGACGCCTATTTCCGCGTTTATAATATTAGTATGGATAGGATTCTCCTTTGGATCTCTTTCGCTTAAACAGTTCTATATTATTTGTATAGCATAAAAGAGCTGTAAGGACAATTTACAATTATAATTCAATCTCTTGAGTAATGATTGTAAATTGTGCTTACGAAACAGAAAAATATTAAGTAACCAATATCCTACAGAGCATCAGCTTATTTAAAAGTATGGTGATATTCACCCGCTAAACGTAAGGAACAAACATAATCTTGTGCATACACATTGTCTCCATGAAATAAATAACTATTTTATAGGGAAATCTACTACACTTTTACAATAAACTTCCCGAAGCCCTAAGAGATTTACTAGGAAATCACTTTAAAATATATGTGCATACACCTTGTCTCCATGAAATAAATAACTATTTTATAGGGAAATTTACACTTTTACAATAAACTTCCCGAAGCCCTAAGAGATTTACTAGGAAATCACTTTAAAATATCTATTATCTTTTTAAAAAGGGTGTTATACAGTCTCAGATTATTTAGAAAGACTAAATACTTGGCATAAGTAAATCTTTTTTTAGGAGGCAATGAATACGTTTTTAGAATGAGCTTTACGAAATTGCAAAAGAACTGCTATGAAACATACTTAAAATTGTTTAAAAAAAATCAAACAAGACAAAAAGCTTGGGATAAATTATTGATTATTTTACCAAATTCTTGCTTTTTTGTCATATGAAATAATTCTTGTCTTTATACAATTTACAATAAATATAGAAAAAAATGTCGTGGTCTGGCCTATTCGACTCAGATCATGAGGTTCTGGGTTCGATCCCCAGGTCGGGTAAAAACGTTGTTAAGCTTTTGATAGTTTCTAAATCTAGGAGGTGCGTGTGTTATTACTCCGGTACTTACGATAAGCACGAAGGTGGGTTATCATTAGAAATAGATGATAATCGTTAACATCTCGGTTAAATGCAGTGGATGAAATTAGCACTCACCCGCCGACCAACGAACCGGTAAACTGGCGCGGTGATATTTGTAAAGAAAAATATTTAAAAAAATGAAAGACCACATTTCATTAGCGAAAACTGTATTAAGGCGAGGATATTAACAATACGTTCATTGTCATTATAATGATATTAACAACAATCGCTGATCAAGTACAGAGTGCTAAGTGTGAGTTTTTCTTTTCGCATTCGATCGTGAGCGCGTTTAAAGTTTACTAGGAATTTGTATGTGATTTGTACAGCGCCACCTAGTGATAAACGTGAGAAACCAGTTTACCACTAGGTGGCGTTGTACAAATCACATACAAATTCCTAGTAAACTCCAAACGCGCTCACGATCGAATGCGGAAAAAAAAACTCACACTTAGCACTCTGTAGTGCCTAGTGAGTAGTGACGGATTGAGTATATCTCTTTCGCTCCCTTAGTCAACTCGAGCCAAACTTACCCGAACTAATGTTACCTAACCGAGAGTGAAGGATAAATGTCATTCAATATCTACCTAAAAAATAAGTGCTCAGCGAAACGTGAGAAACCAGTTTACCACTAGGTGGCGTTGTACAAATCACATACAAATTCCTAGTAAACTCCAAACGCGCTCACGATCGAATGCGGAAAAAAAAACTCACACTTAGCACTCTGTAGTGCCTAGTGAGTAGTGACGGATTGAGTATATCTCTTTCGCTCCCTTAGTCAACTCGAGCCAAACTTACCCGAACTAATGTTACCTAACCGAGAGTGAAGGATAAATGTCATTCAATATCTACCTAAAAAATAAGTGCTCAGCGAAACTTAAGAAATTTGTATTTCAATAGTAGTAGTAGTATTGTAGATAAAAAAGATAAACTCCCTGAGTTACTTCAGCCGATCTCCTCAGTGAGTCGCGCTCCAATCCGACACTAATTATTAATAATGTGGATTCAAAAGTACCTGTGTAAGCTTATTTAAATAAAACGTTGTTTTTTGTTTCGATTATATATATACATTGACTTACTAATAAATGGACAGCATACTAAAATCGCAAAAAATGTACCAATTATACATCTCAGAAATAGAAATGTTAACAAAGTAATTTAAATACTAAAGTCATTATTTCACGATTTAATTTCGATTGCTTTGATCAGAAATGAAAAATTGCTCGTAAAATTTAGTAACTTAGACAAAGGGCTCTTAAAAAATTCAACATTAAGTCTATAGCTTTAACATGTAAAATTACAAGACATGCTACTCATAAAGAGAATCCTTGTTCTATCATATTCTTTATTTGATTTTTCATATAGAGAAATTAAATAAAGAATATAATAGAACAAGGAATGCATGAAGTCGATTTGTTGACAAAATTTGTTAAAGTTACTTAACTCTATGAACTAGTTTACGAAAGAAAAAAACAGGAATGTTGACTAAAAGTTTTGTTACGATCTTCTTAAGTCTGGTTTTTTAATAAATAAAAAAATATTGGACTCAATTTTTTTTTTCTTTTGTAAACAAAAATGCCGATAATACGTTGCGTTGAACATTTGTATGACAATATTATTCAATTATCTAAAAATTGGACAAGATTTTTTTAAGTCAGTCAGTTTTATGTAATGCACTTAAAATAAAAAGTCTTTTTATTACAAGTTTAAAAATATTAATTCTTAATAAATAACTACCTACTAAACTATCATTGTGATCGTGATGTCAAATGGCTGATTATACTTATTATTACCTAGCTGCAGCGTGCAGCTAGGTAATAATAAATATAATCAGCCAAACGTTTATAATGTAGCCTACATTATAAACGTTTTTGGCAAATCCCGTTGGATCACCTAATTTTTCCAAGATAAAAATTAGCCTATGTGCTATTCCAGATCATCATTTACCTTTTGCTAAAATTCAATCAAATCCGTTCTGTAGTATTTGCGTGATTGAGTGACAAACATTTATCCAAACATCCAAACTTTCGCATTTATAATATTAATAATAATAATATAGATCAAGTACATAGATTTAACTTGTTATAAATTTTTTTAAAACTTGTTATAAAGTTTTTATTTGGGTGGTTTCTATTTTACAGTTGTAATCAATCGTATATCCATCAAGTTTTCTATTATTAATAGAATCAAATTTATGTTTGCGTTCTTTACCTTCATGAAACACATCTTTTTAAATATACAATTATAATACTTCTATAGGAATAAAGTTTTAATCATATTTTTTGAATTATTTTCCTCTACTCACGCGTATTGCGTATAACGCGTTCCGTACTCATACATATGTCAAATACATCATTTTTAGCGAAAAATAAGCTACTCATATTTCTTACGTCTATTAGTTTATGACACCATATTTTAACAAATTATATATTTTTTATTTCAATAAATTTTATATTAAATAAATTTCAGATCGCCATAATCTACCGACAATGCCTGTGTGCAAATACATAATATAAATCTACTAAATACTAATTACTAATCATATTTAACTAAATAAAACTCATGAACTCATGAAACTCATGAACAATTATTATATAATACGTAAATTAAATAACATCTACCTACTTGCAAATTAGGTGTAGCTGTTTTTTAATCTTCTTGATCCTTTCTGTGTTATATACATACAGGTCGCTTTCAGTAGAATGATTTGAACTTTGAAAAAAGTATTCCTCATAATGTGAATGGGCTATTATAATACTCGTCCATGTTGCGTAACGTATTGGATCTCGTAGAAAAAAATGCAACAAATATATGCTATAATATATTATGTGATTAACTAATAATTATTATTAAAAAATAAAATTATCAAAATATTATAATAAGTAAAATATAATAAATAATATGGAAGCAACTCCATTTTTTTCCGAACGATTGTGTAGCAAATCGCAAACGTGTGACATATTAGAATTTACATATATAGCCATCTTCTTTCTACGTATATCTAAGCGTGTGTGGGACAAGGACAAAGAGATATTGTCAATATAATTAATTGGTTTTTCAATCAGTACCTAATAAATAATTTCAAATTAAATGAAATATCGTGTTCAGAAGCCAAATACATAATATAATAGGTCAAACAATTATTATATTTACAAGAAATATAGTATTCAATCTTTTTTATCCCTTTGCCCTCGTAATTTTTGCAATTTTACACTATACAATACGGCATTCTTAGTGTCTTGTCAGTCTCATTGGTAAATGACGACTAACGCGAAATTGTTTCTTTTTTACGTCTTGTTTCTCTTTTAATTGGTACACTTTTAGAGCGTGGACCCGAATTTGTAAGTCAATGTAAATACAGCAGAAATATACATAATAATTAAAATTATTCAGATCTTTCATTTGCTAACTTTTACATAACTTGTCCAATTTGACAACTTTTACAGCCCATCAAATTGTCACACTTGTTCATTTCATTTGCCAATAATACTATTGTTACTAAGTGCTTGGCGACCAATTAGCGGCGAGTGTCGATAATAGAGCCAATCATTACTGCGTGATGTTAATAGAAAATAAACTAACTATTGAAAGAAAATAGACATCGTAGAGCCGTTTCTTAAAGAGATTTTGTTTGCAGTTACTATTCTATAGGTTTTCTGTTCACCGCATTGTTCTCCGCTAGTTTTAGTTTAAACGACAAATATTTGAATAAAAAACAGTTTAAATAATTTGATAAAATTTAAATATTTATTAGTTAATCGTTATAAACTTTACTTGCGTTACAATCGAGTTGAAATTATATCAAAACGCAGCCGAGTATATCTTTTACTCTACTACTGGGATAAAGTTTCGATCGAAAGACTGTTGAAATTCGTTGATATTTTGATTATTCATTTTTATGAAAACCGGACCACAGTCGATTCGAATTACAGGTCGAGAATACTTCTAACAATAGATATTATTGAATTGAAGGACAACAGTATGGTTCGAATATAATTAAATGATGGTTTCCGAAATTTGACTTCATAGCTTCCAATTTTATCTAATTGAAAGAGATTTGTAATTCGTTTATATACCACAAGACATTTAAATTTCCATAACGCAAATATAACTGAAAATAATGTAAGATTTGATATCAAAAAATAGTCATAAAAATATAATTGATTTGATACTGCTTATTAATTAGCAACGACCGAACAGATTTTTTTCAGACATATAAGTAAACACAAATGCGAATTAATGGATTCATGCAGTAGGTAAGACATATAGACCCAATAGTGGTACCTTTTCAAGGGGATTTCCAAAAAATCTTCAATTATAATTTTTCCCGACCAGACTTGATATTTCATAATTGAATAAAATAGGTAGGTAGCCTTATCATAAAACTTTTATACTCACACATTTTAATAATATATAGGATGTTATTAGTTTATGGTATTTTTTACCTCGTATTGGTCCGGGACCCCATTGAAGAATAGTCCATCTACCGCTCTGCCATGCAGTTCGTAAGATGCGAACGATTGGTTATAAGAGTATTTACCTATTCCTGCCACAATAACGTCGGTGCTTTGCACTGTCATGTTTAGGCTTGGTTTAGGTTATGTAGCTGGTAAACTTATGCACGTGACATTAAGACCCCGCCAAAAATATAGCATCGTACCATTATAATCTTTGATGTCTTTATATGTACTTAGAATAATAAGGCCTACCTATAATTACTGTACTACATGTTATAATTTGCTGATCTAACACAACTTGCACTTGAAACTAAAATATTTTATAACAAAAATAAAAATGATTTATATTATGGATAACTGCGGACCTTTGTCATTTTACTTAATAATAATAATGAGAAATATCGCTGAACTAATTCAAAATATTAGCTAGCTAGAAACTAGCAAAATATAGTCGAAATTCGAGCACACACTTGAAAATATAATAGCTACTACGTCTTCAAACCTTTAGTCACCGAAGAAACGTTGGATCTCTATGAGTGTTCTACTGTGTATATAATAGGGAGCGTTCTGGTGAGCTTTGCGATTTAGTACCGGCATCCGCGTTCCGCCATCGCACTACACGCCATAGTGAGGGATACCACCCACACTGTGTTGGTGTTGGTGGTTGGTTGGTTGTCGCCGTGTTGGTCCCGGCTTCCTTTGTAGAATAGGCCAACTGCCGTTCTGCCAGGCAGGTCGTAAAAGGCGACCGATTGGCTATCGAGTCACTACCATCGTGGCTACTAGGTGGTAGAGTTCTGCATTGTCTCGCCCGGGTCTGGTACCACCGCCTTACCTATTCCTGCCGCAATAGCGTCAGTGCTTGTCGCTGTCGTGTTCCGGTTTGGAGGGTAAGGTAGCCGGTAAACTTATGCATGTGGCATTATACCTCGCCACAAGATAGCAACGCACCATTAACATCTTTGGTGTCTATAGGCGATGGTTGACTCTTTCCATCAGGAGACCCATCTGCTTGTTTGCTATCTTATGACATAAAAAAAAAAACACTATTTTGACGACTGGTCATCTATGACTGTTCAATTTGCGTGTACCTTCTTTATGCGAATCGTCAAACATTGAAACATCCGCGTACCTAAAACGGTTTTCCGAGTAGCTTTGATATTCGGATTTTTAAGAGGGTCAACAAATTCCTTTTAAAAAATCCGAAACGAAGCTGCGAAGCTGACATCGCACTGTCAACTAACCATTTGTGTTGTAAAAGTCCATGGGCAGTGGCGACTACTTTCCATCAGGTAGCCCACTCGCTCGTACGCTTGCAAATTCAACAAATATATATATATATATATATATATATATATATATATATATATATATATATATATATATATATATATATATATATATATATATATATATATTTCACGCGAAGGAAGTTGCGGGCACAACTACTATTTAATAAGCACACAAACCCAGAAATTTAATCTTTCATCACATAAACACTTGTGTATGTCTGGAATCAAACACAAGCACCGCCTAATCGAAGTCTAACCACTCGACCAACAAGTTAGATATACAATTTCTTTAAAAGAGCAAGATGTGTTTTTCAATGAATAAAATTTATCGATCACCTAGCAACGTAACCTTATGTGTTCGGTTATAAAATCTTAAATTTAGAATTCCTAAAGACATTCACGCGGGGCAAGCCGCTGGTGTTAATATTATAACAGATAATAGATGAATTTTAGATTGCGGGAATATAACTTTTTATATTCCCGCATTCTAAAATTACATCTCTCAAAAATACGTAGTATAGATTTAATTAAAATTGACCGCATTAGTTGAAACGTCTAACGTCAGCCGTTGACGAAGCAAGCTAATATTGTGCTGTATTCCTTCGTATTTTTAGGTGCTATTTTTAAGGCTATTATTTGTTTCAATTTCTCTTCAAATCAGATTATATCATTGACCATATTTGGCCAGGAAAAGATAAGGTGGTATTACCAAACCCTGACGAGACTCTGAAGAACTCTACCGCCTAGTAACATAGACATGATGGTAATTACATTTTTAGCTTTTTTTTCCTCTTACGAACCCCGTCCAGGAAGGCAAATAGATGGTTCACACTTTAAAAGAGTCATGGCTAATTGTAACAAGGCAAATACTAAAAATCATAAGATTTAAATTTCAAATTTCTAGCCCTAAGGGGGGCCTGTGCCATGATACACGAGTCAGTCACTTTTGCCTTATATATATATATATATATATATATATATATATATATATATATATATATATATATATATATATATATATATATATATATATATATATATATATATATATATATATATATATATATATTTCACTTAGTTATAGAATGAGATTAATACTAAAATATTTATACCTCCATAAGTTTAACAACTTGTATCACTCATACTTTTAGAAAAACTTTCTTTATTTTTATTTCCTGTTTCTCCAAAGTATTAATGAGTATAAAGGCAAGAACTCTAATTGTTTACATAATAAACGGTTATTAGGGACTATTTAAAACGGCAAAAAACGGCTAAAAGTGTCGGCACTCAGGATATTTATAATTATCGGTGGTAACGATGTTTCAAAGGCTTGTTCTCTAAAATCTTTGCAATTTAATTGCGTTATTTTTTTATTGTTATTTCTTTGTGTAGTAATTAACAAAGCCCGGCGGTTCCTTGTATGGTAATGAAATATAGACATACAGACAAACATAAAAAGCGAATGTGAACGAGTGAAGTTATGGGGACAATCATTATCAAATTGGGCAGGTGTTATTTCAGATATTGTTAGCACGACAGAGGTCTACAAACTATCGTGTTTGTATGAAATAATAGGAAGCAAGTCCCCCTTGTTAGTCGAGGCGCCTTTTGAAGAATAGACCATATGTAGTTCTTCCAGGCAGGATGCAAGATGCGACCAACGAGCTAACGAGATACATATATCACTACCGTGTGGTGTGGTGGTAGAGTTCAGCAGTGTCTCACCCGGGTTTGATACCACCGCATTATTTATTCCTGCCGCAATAGCGTCAGTGCTTACCACTGTTGTGTTTCGGTTCAGAGAGAAAGATACCCGGTAAACTTATGCATTTGGCATTTAAACAACGATAGCAATGCACCATTAACATATTTGTCCATGGGCGATGGTTTTCTCTTTCCATCAGGAGATATATGAAAAAAGTGAAAATTTGGTAATAATTCTTAAATGTGACATTAGCCCAGTCATTTGGTCAAAAAAGGGGGTTACCGGGAGTTTTGAAAATTGATTATTTTATGGTTTTGGTATGCTCTTTTCGAATTTCAACTTTGCCATACATATCTCCGCCGCTCGCGCCGCCAAACCCCAAAAAAATTTTGGTGAAACAGTTTTTTTTTAATATAACTTCCAGATATAGGTACCGATTGAGTGCAAAAACTAATCAACTCTATTCCTCAAAAAACTACGTCTAATACATAAATTGCATCAAAATCGGTTTATCCGTTTGAGAGTAATCGTTGACGAAATATTTTGAAAAAAGTGTTTTTTCGATATAGCTTGGGATTTTTTCAACAAATCATTTTTTGGTATTCTACGATATTTTAGTACTAAAAAACTACCGTTAAATACCGTTAAAAAAACTACCGTTAACGTACCGTCAAATGCCGTTTAAAAGATCAAAATCGAATCTAATTCTCAAAACTTATAGCTTTTCAAATGTTAAAATTACGTTGTTTTTAGCAAACTTTGTTTTAAATAACTTTCAAGTTTATTCACCGATTAACTTAAAAATCTTATCACCTTTTCTCTTTTAAAAACTGCGTCAAATACCGTTAATTTTATTAAAATCGGTCAATTCTTTGGAATTTATTAATGAAGAAAATTAAAAAAAGTTTTTGGACATTGGTCTTTGAATTAAAATTTTTCAACATATCGATTATTTAGTTAAAGCAATATTTTAGATCTCAAAAATTTAATTGAATGCCATCGTCATTTTCAAAATATATAGCTTTTCAAAAATTAATATATTGCCATTTTTAAGGAAATAAATGTTGAACTGCAAAATATATGCTTATAGTTTTTACTCTTTTGAGCTTAAAATACCTTAATTTAGCGGGAAGTTTCAGGGCTGGCCTGCAGGGTCAACCGTTTACATATTTTTTTAAATGATAACAGCTGAAAGTCCAATGATCTCAAACAACACCGAGTTATTTTTTTTTTCAAAATTAATACAAACTTAAACAGACAATTATTTAAAAAGGTGAAATTAATTAAATTTGCTATTATTATCCGCGAACTGTTTTATGTATCCTCCGTGATGGTACCGAAAAGAGGCGTCGGTTTAATAAATGGATAAGACTCACCGATGGTTCGGATCAAACGAAGACCCCAGCGGCACGCTTATCCGCCCACATCCACCACACTTTTACAACCACGACCACACCGGTGCCAATCACAAAATCATACAATTCATGTACGTACCCAAAGCACGTTTCACTTCGAAAGGGAAAGTTCTAACGAAGAGCTCAATACAATTTTTAAAATGGCGGTTTAAAACGGATATAGTTGTAATTTAATTAAGAGTTTAATAAAAAAGAAAGAAACACAAAAAATTAGAACATTACTTTATGCGGTACCACCCCAAAAAGAGTTTAGGTTTAAATCTAGTCTAACGTATTTCGGTCGCGATTCGGAAAAAATACAAAAATGTTTAAAACGTATAATATCAACGTAGCATTTAAAACACACAATTCCTTACGAAACATATTATGTAATAGAAAAGACAAAACACATAATAATAATAAATCTGGAGTTTATAAATTACGTTGTTCCGAATGTAGTAGCGTATATATCGGTGAAACCGGTCGAAATTCCGAGTCACCTTATAAGGAACACATATCCGCCTTTAAAAATAAACATTCCAATAAGTCTCATTTTGCTAAACACCTTTTAGAAACCTTTTTAAAACACTGCTAAACACCTTTTAGAAAACTTTTGAAATATTATATACGTGTGATAAGGGTTTAAAATTAAATATATTAGAGCAGTTAGAGATCATAAAACATAATAACGGTTCAATCAAATTGTTTAATGAACAAACAAATCTTTCAAATTCAACCCCTGTTACAAAAAAGCGTTTGGGCTGCCCACACATTGCGAATAGAATAAAAAGCGTGTCAAACACCGGCGCGAATCAGTATTACTTACACTCGCATAGAGTGAGGTAGTGTTCGTTTCTCCTGAAGATGCTTCGGTTTCGAAGTGAAACGTGCGTTGAGTACGTACATGAATTGTGTGCTTTTGTGATTGATTCCGGGGTGGTTGTAAATGTGTGGTGGATGTGGGCGGATAAGTGTGCCGCTGGGGTCTTCGTTCGTTCCGAACCATCAGTGAGTCTTATCCATTTATTAAACTGACGTCTCTCTTTTCGGTACCATCACGGAGGATACACAGAACAGTTCGCGGATAGTAGCAAATTTAATTAATCACCTTTTTAATAATGGATTTCCGCAAAGTAACGCCTGAATCAATAAAAAAAAAATATTTAAAAATGCATTTACTATACTTGGAATATATAGTATTATATTCTTATCGAAATAAATGTATTGCTTAAATAATTATCTGTTTAAATTTAAGAATTTATATTACTTTTTATGTAGCAAAGATAGTTGTAGTACGAAGGAATAAATAAATATTATATAAATTTATTTTAGAATATTGCATGTCCTTGTAAATAAAATTTTAGGAGTTTCTTTACAAAACCTGACACCCAAACAGACCTCAAATCCACTTATCAGCGAAGACAACGGAGGTGCACATTCTTATATTGAACTTGGCTCTCATTTCTCATCTATGTTTTGATGGGATTAATGTTTCTACAAATACAAGCTACTTAGTATATGACTAAACATATATGTATATAAGCATAAAACATTGATTATTCTCTAGTATTAGCCCAAACAATATGTTAGATTGAACATAAAATACATAACAGTTTAAATACAAATTTACTTACTAAAACATTCAGTAAAACCATAATTAGGTAATGTAAATATTTACTCAAATTTCACAATGAGGCTGAACTACAAATTGTATATGATATTTAAATGTAATTTATCTAACTGAGACCAAAACTAGGCCCTCGTCCATCTCATGCTCTGGTTACAGTACAAGTTACAGCTGTTGGTATGTTTGGTGTTGCTATTTGCTTGACCTATGTTAGTACACGCATAATTTTCCATATCGTAAATACTCAAAATACTTTAATTGGGTTTGATTACACTTGTTTGAAAATTATAATAATTTTTTTATCCATAAATTTCACAATCATAGCGCCAGATCTTTTACGAGGTAAGCAGCTTGATGTGATTGCTGCAAATTTGTCTCGTTTTCTCTACATTTATGACTATAAAAACACGGCGGCTACAAAAACTCTTTAATTCCCCTTCCACATCACCCAATTAGTCCAAATATGGTGTAGTAGTCTTTTCCGGTGTCTACATCTTTCCGTATTCGCATTATAATATCTGCTTTGTTAACCTTTTATCTGCAATTTTTCCATACGATCTATACGTCCAAACTAACGGATCACACGTCGTTTCTCATTTTGCCATTGACACTTTCAGTTCCAACTTCTCTCTCACCTGAAAGATACCAACGCGATCTACGAATATTGCAGCACATAATTCTACTTTTGTGCCATTTCCACACTAACCAACTCTCGTTTCTATATTTTATTAGCGCTAAAATAATGCCTTAAAATTGTGCATTATACTCAAAATGCTCAATTTCGAGCCATTTTGCTAACACTCTATTCACACTTTTTCGTACATTACTTTTTCTATAACAGCAGTGTACGTGTCTCTCTTACTAAATGTACATTCAAGATGTACAAACTCATTTGCTCTTTCCAACACTACATCATCAACCATAACTCTTACATCTAATTTCATTACTTCCCTTTTAAATTCCCGTATTTTAACTACTACAATCGGAAACGTTACCACACATATATTTAATTTTTTATTCAACTTTATAATAAACTTTAAATAACATACATATTTTCACGCCAGATTCCTTACGGGGTAGGCAGAGACAACCGAGTGCCATACATCACGATCCTTGCAGGCTTGTCTCGCTTCCTCCACATTCTCTCTTCTTAAATAAGTTTGTACAAAAGGCGGGCAACAGAAAGTAAGTAAACGGTGCCTCAGAAAATATATGTCATATAAGGACATAGTTCTTAATAAATTTAAATATGATTTCAACAAGTAATTCATGCTTATAAAATTATACGTTTCTAAAATCTCCGGGTCAACTTTTATTGAATGTAGGCAGCCCTAAGTAGGAACCAGTTTCTAAAGAATTACCATTGTTGCTACGTCTACTGGAAACGATATCGAATGCATTTAAGTACTACATTTTTTACAGTTCACAAATAACTTTTATCGATCGATATCGAGTTTTATACGGGTGAAAACTCGTAGTAAATAAATTTTAACTATTTCGTAGTTTTATTCAAACGCGGAGCGTAAACGCAAACGACACAGCCTCCTTCAGCGGACAGGGAGGTGGCGCGATAGTTCTGGCTAAGATGGGCGATACAAGTGCGGATTTTAATATTTCATTTTTATCATTTAAATAGGTACATATTTAAATATTTAAAATTAGTATATTATAGAAAATATATTGTTTCACTATTATTTAAAAAATGATCGGCTTCCGTTAAGTATTTACGCCATACTAAGCATTTTCCTTTTTGTTCAGAGGTAACTTTGAATTTTTTTCTTTCAAAAAAGTTATCATGTTTCCAATTGGTAGAATTTATGGTGTAAATGCTTTAAGTGTCTTATTTATGAATTGTAGTGCTAAATATTTCTAAATAACGATATAGCAAGAAATCTACCAAACACATTTATTTTAAAATCGAGACGATAGGGGCTTAAGAAATCTCGTTCATCTGAATGTGATGATCAATATAAAATAAGCAGGCGAATGCGTATCCTTTAAAATCCCCTTACAACAACAATATTCTTTGTACACAAAGCCATCAAATTGCCTCGTAATAATGAAAACTTTATGACGTAATTTATTTTATGACAGGTAATTGAGCGTTTCAAAGCGATTTCATAAGAAAATAAACCTTTATACATTGGGAAATCAAAATTCGTATTTGGGTAATATTTAATTATCTAGAAACAACAGATAAAAAGAATACACAAGAAAACACGTTTGTTTATGTCGGAATTCGTTTGATGTATATTGAAGTTTCACATGGTGTTGGTTTTATTCCCCGGGCCGGACAAAACTGTTACTGAGGTAAAAACTCGTATAAGGTTTTTCTCGGTAATCTAAAATATAGGAAGCAGCTCGGAATCTGGTGGTAGTGTCTTAACAACCGGATGAGCACGTAAAGGGCACGTGAGCACTGTCAGATCCCATTATCGCTTGTGAAATAAGCTGTAATCATAATCGCTGCATTTTATTCTCTATTAACGAAAAAGGGGGTGATTGGGATCGCCGCATTTTACTACCCACGTCACTAACTAACGATGATCTAATAGTGCACACAAATACTAACAGACACGGTGTTAGACGAAGAACGTAAAGCCGTTCATATGAGCAAAAGCTTGGAAGTGTCAAACACTTGTAATATATCGAAAAAATATTTATAAATATGCCATTTTGTGCTATTTTATCATGCCAATTAAGATGTCAAAACTTAAAGAATACTTACGGACGGACATAGCAAAACTATAAGGGTTCGTAGTTTACTTCGGAACCCTAAAAAACCCTATAAACATCGGAATATAGAAGTTCCTCTCTATTGAAAAGTCGTTTTCTAAATACATGTCAAGGTTATCCATTCAGATGATGTCGGTTCAACTGTCTAGAAGAAGAATGTCGGTAATATCCATTTGCCATAACCAAAGCGGGATCATGAATTTTATTCGACGATGTTATACGTGCGTGAACGCTCACAACGCGTAAATAAGTCGAGGTTTTATTTTTAAAATGCTTTGGTTATGTATATCGAGCATTTCAGGGTTATAAGGCATTTCGTTTAGTTTTGCCACAGTTATAAGACTTCATTTGATTTCAGTAGTCAAATGTTAAATTCCCTTATCTCATTGTTTTACTAAACGTGACGATAAGTTACTTTAACTGACAGAAAGGCTATAATACTCTACCATCTTGACTACTAGGCGATTGAGTTTTGTATCATCTTGCCTGATACCACCTTTCCTGTTCCTTTTGCAATAGTATCAATAATTGTCATTATCACGTTCCGATTTGGAAGGTGTCTGGTCAAATAATGCGCGTGGCACTAAGATCCCACCGTACGGATACGGAACGCATCTTTAACACCTCTGAGTGCTAAGTGTGAGTTTTTCTTTTCGCATATATATATATATATATATATATATATATATATATATATATATATATATATATATATATATATATATATACAATTAATCACGATTTTAGTTAAAAACCCGGAGTCAAACATCGGCTAACTTTGAAAAATCAACCCCGGAGGGGCTGAACTAGGGGATGAAAGTATTACATAAATACGAGATAAATTTCTATACTTAAGTATATTAGTATTTGATGTTATATTCAAGTGTATAATACCCAAACTCAGAAATACTAAGATTTATATTTATTACACAAATGCTTTTCTCTGTCGGTAATCGAACCCGAGCCTTATCAGTTGCGTAGTCAACAGTTATGTATCTCCCAAATGTAAATAGGCATTACTCGTTTTTTTGCTGCTGACAAAATCCTTTTCCTCATCCTTCATTCAATCCTTCATTCCAATGTGTAATGATTCTTATTGAATGAGATGCTTAAAATAAAGGAGTATGTATTGATACGGGCCCCTTTTTGAAGAATAGATCGACATCTTTACGGCTAGACATTTCGTAAAAGTCGAGAAAAGGCTAATTTGTATCACTAACATCGTAACTACCTACTAACTAGGTGGTAGATTTGTGCAACGTTTTGACCGGATTTGGAACTGCCTTACTATTCAAGCCGGAATGGCATCGGTGCTTGTTGCTGTCGGGTTCCATTCCGGAGGATAAGGTAGCCCGGTAAACTTATGCATATGGCATAAAGACCTCTGCAAAGGAATAGCAACGCACCGTAAACTATCTATTGGCGATGGTAGTCGCTTTCCGTTCCGCAAGGAGAACAATCGGCTTGTTTGATATCCTATAAAATAAAATAAATAAATCATCTTTTATGATAAACAAGTGTTTAATACAATATAACATGAAGTCAATATAAAAAATTATACACTTAACTTCCTACTTACAATAGCATAAGTGTAAATATCATAACAATAACAGCAACAGTACAAATACAATAACAGCACTTAATATCGTAACAGTAAAATTGGTAACAAGATTAGGGCCTTTCAAATATATGATATACCTTCTGAAGAGCTTTATAAAGGACTGACCCAAAACATTTAAGTTCACGAGGTTCGTACTACGTTTCACTGAATGTGACATAATATTTTTAGAGAAGAAATAACCATTTTTTATCTTTAAATAACGTTTTGAAGGGAAACATTGAATAAGTAACAATATTTCTCTTGTGTTGCTTAACCAAGCAACTGAATCTAAGGACAATGAAAAACGTTCCCTTTTAATAACATTGTGTTTTCTTTCTTAACTCCTATATTGATGAGTGAACGAAATTAAAGTACCAAGAGGACCGGCGTGATGATACTTTTGCTTTATTTATATTCAAAATTCATTGCTCCTTTTTGTACATTGGCTATCTTTTTTGAAATTAGATCATTTGGATTTAGGATCAAAGCCTAGATTTTTGTACAAAAAATTATTACTGGATCTTTCTGCTTCAAAAAACCTCAGCATAAGTAATATAAGAAACAACACTTCTCTTAGGCTATATTTCACCGGGACGCCATGGCGGCGCAATAAGTCGCCGCTACCAAGAAAATGTATACAGCTCTATAGAGAGTTGCTCACCTGGTGTGGCGCTACCAATTAGGCGGCGCGACCAGCTCGGATGCGTGCACAGAATGTTACTGTTCTCGCTACCACACAGGTCGCACCGGCACTAATTACCATAGCGCTGTATGGTGTCGTACTCACTTGGCCGCCACTGGCAGCCAGCTTACCATGTTTCCCCCCGTGTTGGTCCAGGCTTCTTTTAAGAATAGGCTCACTGCCGTTCTGCGAGATAGGTAGTAAAAGGCGACCGACTGACTATGTAAATCATTACCATCGTGGCTACTAAGGGGTAGAGTTCTGCATTATCTCGCCCGGGTCTGGTATCACCGTTTTACCTATTCTTGCCGCAATGGCGTCAGTACTCCGTCGTGTCCGGGTCGGATCGGGTCACTGTCGTGTTCCGATTTAGAGTCCGGTAGTTGTCCGTTAGCCGGTAAACTTATTTATGTAGCATTAGACCGCGCCACAAGATAGCAACGCACCATTAACATTGGTCTATAGATGATAGTTGATTTTTTCCATCAGGAGACCCATCTGCTTGTTTGCTGTCTTATGATATTATATAAAATACAACTTTTTTCAGGACTGTCTGATTTTCTGGATAATATTGTGTCTTGTTTCAACAAATCATTTTCACACAAGTCAGTAACTCATCAAAGGACCTCACGAACATCCACACATGTCTAAAACTTATCCAGATATTTTCTTGGATCTTCGTATATGTTAGCTAATTTTCTTTTCGTACAGCGATCGTCTAAATAAGAATATACCCATCAATGTTTTTTTTTTCACTTGAAGACTCTTTTCCTACAGGCCTAACACGGGTGTAAGTTAATATCGTTGCACCTAGGAGAAAACGTGAGGTATTACAATCCGTGCGCTGTAGCATGGTGCGGATGGCAGTTGCCTGTATGACGTTGTCATCTGTCAGTATACATTCTAGGGATGTGACATTAATTTGCTTAAAAATAAAATTATTATCTAATTGGTATTTATGACATGGAATTAATAATATATGTACATATTTAAGAAAGGCCAAAAACATAAGTGGTTGGAGCAAAGTTGTCTTTTTGAAACGTGGCTAAACCTCATGCAGTGAGTAAAAGTTAGACCGACAACACGGCACAATCCTGTATTTGGTACAGGCGTTCACCTTTGCAGGAGAGCAAAGGTGAATGCCTCATTATTTGTCACGCAGGTACAACAAGTAAATTTATCCTTGTTTGCTGTCTTTTAAGTAAAAGAACTACGGATTATTATGAAGAGATGAACTACGAGCAATTTAAAGATTGGTTCATAGGTCTATTAAATATTTTGAAAGATCCTATGACCATAATAATTGACATCGCACCCTACCATATGATACAATTTAAAAATCCCCAAATTAATTCAACTGCAAAAACGAGGTGGCGAAGTGGCTGAGTGAAACAGCAAATATAAAAATGTTAAAGACAGAGCTTATTGCCTTAGTTCGGCGGCGGCGTCATAAGCCACCAACTTCACAACCTACGCTGTGGACGAGATGGCAAAAGAAATAGGCCACTAGGCTGCCACACCACTATTGCCAGTATAACGCTATTAAGCTAATTTGAGCCCACATAAAAGCTATGATTTTAATTTTAATACTAGATTAGACGTATTCGTGTGTAGTTTTAAGCATTACCTATGAAACAAATGATTATTGTATTGATTGGATTGAAATGCTTATTTTCATTAGTCCGTTTATTTTTAGGTTACGTCGCAAGGAATAATAATTCGCCGCTACTTACGATAAACAATATGTTGAAATGTTGGCCCTACTCCAAGAGGCCATGAATTATGAATGAAATGAACCAAAAAAAAGAGACATTATGTCTGATTTAAATCGTGAAATCTATATTGAGAATATAATGGAGTCCTCGTTAAGTCACAGATTCAGTTGATGAATTTAGTAACAATTCAAATTTTCCAGACTTTAATATGAGTTTAGACGAATAAAATGTATTTTTTCTTAGCAACCTTACCCTATATTATTTTCTGTCGTTTCATTTCTATAATTATAAACTTTTTAATAGTAAAAACTGAACTACGCGCAATATCCGTTTTTTATTATAAAACACATCGACTTCGAAATCGAAAACATCTTAGCGGTATATCCCATCACTAAATTCGTCTAGGACGTTACGTTATACGCATAACACTTTGCTTATTGTTTCTTTCAATTTGATTTTATTTGTAGTCTAGTTTGTTATGGTTGAGTTTAATTTAATTTACTACAATTATTAATAATTTAATATATTACGATTGTGATACGAATGAAATACTGTCATTATTTGTGAATTGCAGCAACTTTCAAGAGTGATACGAACGTTACTAAAACTGTCACCCGTACCATGCTACAACGTATGGATTAATTATAGTTCCGGTTATTCGTAATTACAAACGATAGTTGTCAAAATTAAGAAACAGTGATAGAAATTATCATAATTACCATAAATTTGATTTAACAAGAATATTTTTTGAAGTAGATAATTATTAAACAATGAAATAGTAACATTTTGTAAGATATGAGACAATAATAATAATCATCCAACTAGAGAAATTTTGCACAAGATCACATGAAGATTCCATTATTTTGATAAACTCAGTAATATTTTGTAATTGTTTGCTGTAATAATTTTTTACTAAATGGCTTGCTCTTCGCTAAGCGTGGTCTGTAGGTTGCAATAAGTTGTATCTTTATATATATTATATGAAGTTTTTAGCTAGACACATCGAGCTACAGCGAATATTCGCTGTAGCTCGATGTGTTCGAATACGATGTTATCACACTTTCGCGGAACTGCATCACAAAGGGATTTAGCGCGTCAGTGCAGCGGTCGTCAAACTTGCGGCCCGCAGGTGATATTTGTACAGCCAATAAACATTTGTACAGCAAATAATATACTTAAGATAAACAATAATAATAATAGCAAACTATAATTTACCGTTTATCTATGCTTAGTAAATTCATTTCTACCTACGTCATATTTTGATTTTGACGTAATGCATCGACGTATGATATTTTGTTTTGTTCTATGACAGAACGAAAATTACATACGAAGATATGATGGAGCGCGGCGCGATTAAGGCAAATGAAGCAAGAAGAAACAGCAGCATCGAGAATTTAAGGATCAAATGTTAATGAATAAAAATTTGAAGATTAGAAGAATTTAAGGAATGTTACATTATTCTTATTTCCTTTGTCGCAAGCCGCACAAATATCACTCGCTGACCACATTTTGATGTCCACTGAGATTATGTAATGACGTAAGCTGTAGTTGTCGCGGTGTAGTTTGCGACACCATCGTGATAACGCGAATCTTCGCCGTAGTCCGATATATGTAGCCGGGGGTTAAGCAACAAAAACGTGGTGACGTGATGTGTTTACCATTACCAACTACTGATGCACCTACCAAATAATGTAACTATAGTTCATTCATCGTAATGTAAAATTAGTGAATTAGTATCATTACGCCCGGTTCCCTTGCGGGATAGGCAGATAAACCGAACGTCTATAAACTTACCTGTTCACCACGATTCATCGGTTCGTCGGTTGGCGAGATAAGTGGTGATTCTCATCGCCGAATTTCACCGATATGTTAACGATTATTGACTATTTCCCGCGATAACCGGGACTGATAGCTTTACGTGCTCATTCGAGACACGGAAGAGGTAATACACCACTCCACCAGACTCCGAGCTGCTACTAAGACATTAGATTATCGAGAAAAACCACGAGAAAACCTCAATAACAATTTTTCCCGACCCGGCGATCGAACCCAGGATCATGATCTAAGATAAATAGGCTAACCCTTAGACCACGAGGCAGTCGAAGAAGTCACTGAATTGACGTTAAAATAAATTTATGCATTTTCTAAAACCTAAAATTCTCTTATGTTTGATATTGCAGGGGAAACTTAATTCCCTCCGTATCGATTTCGTGCGAAACCAGACTGTGAAAAGCCATTGTTGCTATCGCTATTGATGGTTTTGGGTTAAAGTGTCTTGTCAGTTAGTTAATGCCACTAACAATAGTTTTGACTATCCCATTTATCTACCCTAAACATGAGTCATACGTGCTGACACTATTACAGCAAGAATAGGTATGTTGATGCTAATAGATCCGGACGAGACGTAACAGTACTCTAGTACCTAGTATAGTCGCGATTGCAGTAATCCATATTTGATCAGTCGTTAACCTGTTACCTTCAGTTTGGCGGGAAGGCATTTTTGTCTTTACGTACATTCTATCAGAAGATTCATGATATTATATAAATACACATTTTCTCAAGAAAACCAATGAATGTAGCTAATTTTTATTGCATACTTTTATTTCTATCTACAGCATATTTTTGAATTAATTCGTTAAATTAAATGAAAGAGAACATTGATATACTTTAGATTCTCTTTTAAATTGAGTTAAGAATAATTTCCATCCCGGGGACTCGGTAGATAGTCAATTAGTAGACCAATTAAAAGTTAAGACAAAAGTTTTTAATAACCCCAGTTACCGTAATGTTATTTATTGATTTCATCTTTTTTAAATGTATTGAGAAGAATGATGACTACGAGTATCTATATAAAGTAAAATCTATCAAATTCTCGTGTCACATTTTTAGTTATCATACTCCTCCGAAACGGCTTAACCGATTTGGATGAAATTTTAAATGTATATTCAGTAGGTCTGAGAATTGGTTGTTATCTATTATATATACCCCTAAGTAATAAGGGCCATCCTGATTTTTTTTTTAACTTTTTGGTCATTTCTTTTATGGTGTGGCATTAAAAATACATACAACCCTTAATTTTCACCCTTCTACCATCAACGCCTATTTTTAATAGCGATACTAGTAATACAATCATTTGTATGACAAAACAACATTTGCCAGGTCAGCTGGTGTAATATAAAGACATCATTTTTTATTTCCTCAAAGCTTTTTCTGTAAGTTAGCCATATTATAAAACAAACTGTTGCCTGCGACTTCCTTCCCCGTAGGTGATAGGGTGTTAATATGTAGCCTATATGTTGACCCGAGCTGTTAATAATATTCATGCAAAATTTGAAGTAAATCCATGCTGTACTTTTTGAGTTTTCTTCGGACATACATTGACTTTCCTACGACTTTATTGTATGTAATAATATAGATAAAATATTAAAAGACTATTCAATATTTTATTCGAAACTATTAATTTTTACATACCGTGCTTGCTTTTTTGTATTTCAATCCATAAAAATATTAAAAGACTATAGGTAGACATTCTTAAAGGTTATAGTACAAATAATAAAATAATAATAACTTTATTTTTAGATAAAACATCCAAAGCTTTGTTAGTAGTAATAATTTATAAACTAAATGACTATGTTATTAGTACTTATCTATATGATTTATTAATTATATATATATATATATATATATATATATATATATATATATATATATATATATATATATATATATATATATATATATATATATTCGCAGAAAGTTTTAGTAATTTATATAATATGTCAAACTATACAAACATATATGCATACACACATGTACTTACAGATGCATATACACATACCTACATACACTCAGAATTAATTAATATTTTCTACACTATCTGCTACAAACTTGGCTCTCATACTAATCAATTAATCTTCACTCACTATGCTATTTGCTACATACTTGGCTCTTGTAATAATCAGTTGATCTACATTAACTCTACTATTTACTATATATTTGGCTTTCGTAATAATCAATTAATCTACATTTACTACGCTTTTTGATATGTATGTACTTGGCTCTTGTAATAATCAACTAATCTACATTTACTACGCTATTTGCTACGTACTTGGCCCTCGTAATATTTTTTTTTTATTTTTTTTTATTTTTATATCATAAGATAGCAAACAAGCAGATGGGTCTCCTGATGGAAAGAGTCAACCATCGCCTATAGACACCAAAGATGTTAATGGTGCGTTGCTATCTTGTGGCGAGATCTAATGCCACATGCATAAGTTTACCGGCTACCTTACCCTCCAAACCGGAACACGACAGCGACAAGCACTGACGCTATTGCGGCAGGAATAGGTAAGGCGGTGGTACCAGACCCGGGCGAGACAATGCAGAACTCTACCACCTAGTAGCCACGATGGTAGTGACTCGATAGCCAATCGGTCGCCTTTTACGACCTGCCTGGCAGAACGGCAGTTGGTCTATTCTACAAAGGAGGCCGGGACCAACACGGCGAATAATAATCATTTAAGAATAATCAATTAATCTACATTTACTACGCTTTTTGATATGTATGTACTTGGCTCTTGTAATAATCAACTAATCTACATTTACTACGCTATTTGCTACGTACTTGGCCCTCGTAATAATCAATTAATCTACATTTACTACGCTTTTTGATATGTATGTACTTGGCTCTTGTAATAATCAACTAATCTACATTTACTACGCTATTTGCTACGTACTTGGCCCTCGTAATAATCAATTAATCTACATTTACTACGCTTTTTGATTTGTATGTACTTGGCTCTTGTAATAATCAACTAATCTACATTTACTACGCTATTTGCTACGTACTTGGCTCTCGTAATAATCAATTAATCTACATTTACTACGCTTTTTGATATGTATGTACTTGGCTCTTGTAATAATCAACTAATCTACATTTACTACGCTATTTGCTACGTACTTGGCCCTCGTAATAATCAATTAATCTACATTTACTACGCTTTTTGATATGTATGTACTTGGCTCTTGTAATAATCAACTAATCTACATTTACTACGCTACTTGCTACGTACTTGGCCCTCGTAATAATCAATTAATCTACATTTACTACGCTGTTTGCTTTGCTACGTACTTGGCTCTCGTCATAATTAATTAATCTACATTTACTACGTTTTACACTTGACTCTCGTATAATCAAATAATCTACATTTACTAAGCTATTTGGTTTATGCTAGACTCTCGTAATAATCAATCTACATTTACTACGCTATTTGCTACGTACTTAGCTTTTTTTTTCTTTTATATCATAAGATAGCAAACAAGCAGATGGGTCTCCTGATGGAAAGAGTCAACCATCGCCTATAGACACCAAAGATGTTAATGGTGCGTTGCTATCTTGTGGCGAGATCTAATGCCACATGCATAAGTTTACCGGCTACCTTACCCTCCAAACCGGAACACGACAGCGACAAGCACTGACGCTATTGCGGCAGGAATAAACTATAAATATATAAATAGCTAAGGAGACTAGACAAAAGTTTTGACATTATGACAGTAGAAATAAGTAAAACAACGGTACCGTATCTAGAGTATCCCACTCTCAATGTCATGTCATGCCATGGTTAAGTATTTTGCTGGAAATAAACTGTATATATGGTATTCATATTTTACTAATCCAATAAGTATACAAATATCCCTTTTATAACCACTTTTAATACTTTAATAAAATACTTGTCAAGTATAATATATAAAAAAAATCATAGGCGTCCGGATGTCGATATGCATGGACGTGCCACTATCAAGCTCAAAATAGTAAAAGATGGTACGATTTTTTTAGCAGCTTCAGTAAGTAACGGGATTGTTTTCTATTGAAAATTACTATCTAACTCACTATTGTTTAATAAATAAAAATATAATAATAAATAATAAAAGAGTATTAGTGTACCTGGTACCCACAACAATATTAAAGTAGTAGTGAAATGTAGAAAATTAATTCTTCAACATTTTTTTAAAATTAAATGAACATTACGAGGCGTGCACTTTTGGATTTTCCAAATTATTATTTTTTTAATATCAAATATGACCATGGCATATAATCGCCAAAGGTGTAAGTCCTTACAGTACACTAGTGGTAGGGCATTTAAAAGCACTAAACTATTTTACACCCTCTGAACCAGAAAAAGTCAGTGGAAACACTGGCGCTATTGCGACAATAAAGATAAGGCGATGATATCAAGCTCAAATAAACATTGCAGTAATTTATCACCTTAATACTTACGATATGGTTGAAAAAATTGGACTTTTTAACTCACTGCCAGGAAGACTTCTCTTTCTATCTGGGAATCTAGTCTTCAAAAGGAACCACCTAAACGGAATATCACAAAAATCTGTGCACCTAATATTGATACTAGCCTACACTCTCCCGCTTTTCTAGGCGTAAATTCATAGACGATAAAAAATATATGGCCTATCATTTGCGCAAACACTTGTCTTTAGACGGCAGGACATATTTATGTTAACACTAGGCTACAGCGTGCTGCCTGCTGTTTTATAAAAGTTCACACGTTATACAAGCAGGATCACCTAATTTTTCCGGGATAAAAAGTAACCTACGTTCTATTCTAGGTCATCATCTACCTGTCTGACAAAGGAGAGTGATGAGACCGGCCTAAATGGACTACAAGAATATAGCGTCAGCCGAAATTATTAAATTAATTTTATACACAATAAGTCAATATTAAAATTCAACGGACACTTTTTAATAGCAAATTAATTTTAAAAGGATATCAGTCGGAAAGTCATGAAACTAATCAAACTTGTACGCTTTTTCTTATTTCTAATTCAAGCAAAGATTTTTCTATTCTGCCATAAAGTTAACACTTTCTTTTATTTTTGACCAACCAAACAAATTATAAAAATGTTGGATACATAAAACGCAAAATTTTAAACAAAATATTGTAGGTATATAATGCAACAAAAATGAAGAAATTTATTATAATCGAAATCTACAACATTGAAGGTCGTATAAATAAGTGCTCTTAGTATCGAAAGAAATTAAAAGCTCTTTATAGAAAGAAACAAAAAAAACAAGTGTCATCTATTTACGCTGTGAGCGAATAATAAACATTTCATGTACTTAAACAAAAGTTTTATCGTTTTTTAACATTTAAGTGATTAAAATTAAATAATGATAAGTAATCATAAGTAATACAAAAATGAATTATATTTGTATTGACGATATATTGCGATGTGAGTGGCTTAAAATGAAATGTAACAATTGTAAAATCAAGTAATATTAATCTTTGAAGGAGTTCCGTGAATTTTAGTATTATAAAAAGTGTCCCTGATACAATTTACATTTCAGAAGAAATTAATAAAGTATTACAATACGGCGAGCAGCCATCATCATGTGTTGCGTTTGAGGCCAAACTTGTATGGGGCCTCATCAATCTCCTTTCATTCAAATCCGTTGTGCAGTTTTTGCTTGATTGAGTAACAAAGATCCATCCATTCAAACATCCAAACTTTCGCATTTTTAATATTAATATAGATAGTATTTTCTTTTTTTTATATATCCTAAGATAGGTCGCCTCTGTGGTCTAGTGGTCCAGCGTTAGCGTTGACCACATGAGGTCCCGAGTTCGATTCCCGGGTCGGGCACATAAAAAAAGTGTTTTTTCAGTTTTCTGATGAACTCAAAGTTGCCCGGGATTGGAAAGTACCTGGTTGGGTATAGGCTTGCCACCTATCATATTTGTGGGACCAAGTATCTTCGGCTAATCGTGGGTGCACTTGTTGTACATCTGCCTACCCCTTCGGGGATATGGACGTCAAGATACTACTTTTTTTAAGATAGCAAACAAGCAGATGGGTCTCCTGATGGAAAGAGTCAACCATCGCCTATAGGCACCAAAGATGTTAATGGTGCGTTGCTATCTTGTGACGAGGTCTAATGCCACATGCATAAGTTTACCGGCTACCTTACCCTCCAAACCGGAACACGACAGTGACCAGCACTGACGCTATTGGGCAGGAATACGTAAGGCGGTGGTACCAGACCCGGTCGAGCCGATGCAGAACTCTACCACCAAGTAGCCACGATGTTAGTGACGCGCATAGCCATTCAGTCGCCTTTTACGACCTGCCTGGCAGAACGGCAGTTGGCCTATTCTTCAAAGGAGCACGGAATCAACACGGGGGAGTATAAAATAAAGTCATTTTCACTGTAATACAGTTACCCTGGTTCAATAGTAATATTTAGTGATGTATGTTTTGAGTTATTTTCAGTTCAATGCTGAATGTTGACCATTGCTCGGTAAAAATACATTAAAATGTTCTAATGAGTCATTTAAATTAGGTACTTAGTTTGAGTTATCAGGATGTCTCTTTAATTAACCAAATAAAACTGTTTTTTTTGACACGAATCAATAGATACTTATCTTATTTTTTTTTCTGAATTTTTCAAGATTTCTTACTATTTAACTATGCTCGCTTAGATTTTTTAAACTACGCAAGGGATTTTAATTTAATTTTCATCAATAGGCAGATTCAAGGGGAAGGTTTATATGTAAAATACACGCTAAAAGAGTAGAGAAATGCCGAGAATTTTAAATATTTTTACAGCATATCATCATATAATTTAAATACCCGCGCGAAGCCGGAGCGGGTCGTTAGTAAATTATATTAGGCCATTTTCCACTTATACAAATAAATCTTGATTAATTAAAACCCAATTCAAATCCAAAAATAACGGCTCCTAAGGCTTTTATTTTGTGAATGTAGATGTTTCAACATCTAAATTTACAAAATAAATAAAGCCTTTGGCTGTACCTGGAAGGACTGCCCAAACAAAATAATTAGTCGAATAGCCTTTCATCAACACTAACAAAGCTTTGTCGGTAATATTCAAATCTGCCTCGCAGCGCGTTCTGCTCTTCGTAATGCTTTAATTACTAGTATATGTTTACCTTGTGAACCAATAGATATATTTTACGAGTTGTAACGACAAATCTACAAGAGTAAAAACTTCTTTATGACACTCGCTTATTCAGCTGCCTAGGGGTTGATTTTTTAAATAGCCTATATTTGACCCCGAGCCTTTATTTTATTTAGTATTTTAATGTTGTTCAAGAATTTTTCGTATCGATATGAGCGCGATTTGAAGAAAAGAGACGGGAAATCTATCCTTTTGTAAAAGATGATCGAACAATCTTGTCACTATAATAAGCATGTGCACTCTACGGGCGTCTGATTTTAATTCGTGTCGTCATTATCCTAAAACAAGATTGTAATATTATGATGAAACAAAAATGCCCAACGCTTCAAACAATCCACCAACAGGCGTATTGACAATCATTTTTCTTCTTAAAATGGTAAGCCATTCGTAATTAAGATTTGGAATGGTCGATTTCTAAAACTGGCTCCGACGCATACCTATTTATAGTTGGCAATTAAAAAACGACAAGCAAGGGCATGTTGGTAATGAGTGATTTTATCAACTTCATTATATTGTAATTTAAGCGAATTGCTTGAAGAGCGAAAGAATTTGATAAGAACCCAGAACTATGCATGGGTATAGAAAGAAGAAAAGATTCGACGACGACGAACGTAGGCGTAAATAGTGTGAATTGGACAAAAACTCAAATTCAGCTTTTAAATAGTCAAGTTAAAGGGTCAAAGAGAATAGAGGAAAGAATGCAGAGTATTCTGACTCGCCGACGTTCACTGATTGGAACCATTTGAGTTTTAACCGATAAGAAATGTGTTCGAATTTCTGAAGACAGAAAATAAAACGCACAGCATTATTAAGAAGGCGATCAAATATGTTGATTGGGCTTCACTAAGATCCAGACAACACACGTCCATAATCAATTATGGGAAAGATTTTAATTCGTGTCGTCATTATCCTTAAACAAGATTGTAATACTATGATGGACCAAAAATGCCCAACGCTTCAACTAATCTGCCAACAGGCTTATGGACCTGCACCAGATAGGTCTTGGTTTTAATAGAAAGAAAGTTCCTAAAACGGTTAAGCGCATTTAGTGTGGAAGTGACTGCGCAACAGACTTTACTTATCTGACAAGACCAGCTGAAGGTTTATATCTGTGCAAATCTCCAAAATCTCTGTGAGAATATCCAATGGAAAGACGAGGACAACTGAAAACGATATATCTGATATAATAATAACAATTAACTCGAAATAGCAAAAAAAGAAAAACTAACTAAATATTTAGACTTAGCTTAAGAGAGTACCAACATGAGGGGTACAACGATTGTCCCGATAGTCGTTTCCATAAACGGTCTTGTAACAACGAGTCTTGAGCAACGTCTTAAGAGGCGTTCGGTATAATTCTGGATCAAGGGCCGGATACAAAAGGCAGCAGTGTTGGGAACGGCACGTATTGTGAGGAGGTCCCTCTCTCTGCCACCTTGACCACCGGCGGCTTAACTATAATATTCTTGCTGGCGAAAAACCTATTTTGTTATATTTATTTTTATAATAGGTATTGTATTTTTTTAATAATGTTATAATTATATAGGTAATCAAATAAGAATTTAATGCAAATAAAGAGGCAATAATAATAATGCGCTATGCACTCGACCAACGGGGCGGTCATACTCCCAGGCTCTGCAGCACGTCCTACATTTATATAAACGTAACGTCTGTTGTAGCACGGAATCTATAGCCGTTTGAAGGTCCTTGCCTTCACGGCTGCTCAGACGTCGAGAACAAATATAGTCTCTCTGACGTAAGCACAAACTCCCGCCCAGGGTACAAATGAATGCTCGAATTTTTACCCCTGGTAGGAAAGATATGAGCCGGAGAAGATATCTGTGTTTCAGTTAAAAAGAACAAAGCCGATCTAGTCGTTTCAAAGAGGGAATGGACGACATTCAGTTTTGAGTGAAGACCCATAATCACCACAAATTAGTTTTGCGAAAGAAGAGCCGAAGACACATAATCACCACAGATTATTTTTGCGAAAGTAGAGCCAAGGTGCTGACACTGAACTAAAGCTGTCAGGCCCCTGAAATAGCCAAGAGGGTTCTGTTACATAGTTTATGCTTGATTTGTAGATGGCGACTGACGTCCATTTAATGAAGTTTTCGGTCTATAAAGCATAATATAATATACTAGTATATGCCAGGCACTATGCTAGTGGCTTATCAATGTTAAATGCACCGTAGTTATTTGCAGTTATTTGTTTCCTTCATGATACTTTACGAATCTTGAATTAATTAATTAATCGTAATACACAAATTATATGAAAGTCTAAACATCCATAAAAAGTTAATTGAATCAATCTAACTTCAACAGTTTATTACCATGACGTCGACGGAAAATTAAAATAGAGGAAGATTCAGATTGCTAATAAATAAACGATTTAGATAAAAGGAAGCGGCATCAGCCCAATATCTACCTGTTTCTTTTCTTCATATGTTCAAGCGGTTCTAAGCGCTTAGCACTGCCGTATATATGTCAGTACTCTTTAGCAAAAAGGAGTGATATCAGTCCAATGTATTCCTGTTCCAAACGTGTATGAGATTCCAAACTCGTCTTACTTGTACAAACTTGTTGATTAACAGCCATATCAGTAAGGACAAAAGAGCGGACTACGGAATCCAAACCCACATTCGTTTTAAGTAGGATTTAATAATCTATTTGCATAAATATGTTGGTCTAATTTTAATGTCAAAATGGATGTAGTGAGTATTTTTACATTTCTGTCCAAAATTTTTAAACTTCTTGATGCTTTCAGACTTGTATAACAAAAAGGTAGACCTAGACATGACCTTTTACTTTTCTTAGAAAACAAACAAGGTTAGAAAAGAGACCCTAATAACCTAATACTAATGAGACTGGAGTCTAGACCACAATACCACCGACTAATTGTAACTGCACTGTTTACATAGAGATCTTAGAGTATGCGAGTAGAGACTCGCATCCGACGAATAATATGCTTGACGGTGTTCATTTTAATTAACTTCAAATGACCATCAGTAAATTATAATATATTTGCTATTAAAGTCACTACGAAGGCGTTTGCTCTAACCTTAATTTATTATCTTTCCTTTTATAGCGAGCGTCCATATGTCACGGATATCAGCACTTCGGGTCGTCGTAAGCCCGGCATCCCATTATTCAGTATCTTACATCCCTTTTTCACGATCACTTGAATGTAGAGCAAATAAAACATTTTACGTTCGTTTTATTATATCTAAATCTCTCTATCAAGTAACAGGTAGGGTTCAGCGTTTACCTAATTTTGTATGATACATCCGATATTTGATTAGGATTGTTGGATCCTAAAACGATATGAGTTGTTTGGTAAATTGGTTACCATAATGTGGTGTACAAATAACCTCACTGCTGGAGAATATTTTGACTTATTTACCTGGGTACAGTTTGGACTCGATCAATACATTGAATTGTGTACGTTATGTCGCGGTCGTAAGCACTGAACTGTTTCTAGTTACAGCTTGTGGTAAGTCATAAATATTTGTTCCTTGGTTGTGAGATTGCCAAATAAACTTGAAGCTATACGAGCCTTAGTATAGGCAACGTATTCCTATCAATACAAACATCTTTGGCTGTTAAAAATGATTTTAATAATAATATAGCCTTTAGTTCTCGATAACGTAAATTAAAAATATTTTTATTAAAAAACCATATTTTATAAAGTAAGACTCCTCTAAATGTCTCTATTTCCATATACTTTGCTATAGACTTTAGTTATTATTCTACTGTAAGAAAGACTAGACTATTTCCATTTCTTATCTTCTCGACGACAGTTCTAAATTGATAGTTGTAGTGTTGTGACCAAATAAGTAATGATATCGATCGCATTTATTTATTACATTTGGAACAAAAACAAATATAACAAAAACATTCAATTTTTTTTTCGAGGTGGGAACATTCAATGGCCCAGCGCCATTTTGTGTTTGTTTTAATCTGTCACTCACAACAACACTGTCGTGCCAGTAGCTACATTTCTGTTCGCTGAGTTTTTTCACATTATCCATACGTTACGTTTTATACTTTGTGTTCCTCCGTGTTGATTGCTGCCCAGCTGTCAAAAATCAAAAATCAAGCGGCATGCAGGAATATAAGCTTCGAACACCAATGTAAAAACGCCAACCACGTCGTGTGACATCGGTTGACAGCTTCGACGTTGATGCTATTCGCCGTTATGTATATAAATAAATAAATAATAAATATTCACGGGACAAATTACACTTACTGATCTAACCCCAAAGTAAGCAAATTATTTGTTTGTGTTGTAGGTGTTAGTCAATGATACTAATACATAGAAATACAGACATAAATACTGGAATATATTTAATATACACCCAAACCCGGAAATACAAACATTTATGATCAGAATGTTAAGGTCAGAAAAAAGTAATGTTTCATAAACATAAAGGCATTAGTAACTGCAAGTGTGCGTTTACTCAGCTGTTACTTATAGAGCTATAGATGAATAGCAGTCTCACTAATAGAGGTCCATGCATAAATATGTGAGGGTTGAAGACTCCTTCTTGTAGAGACTTCTATCTCCATCCTCTTTAATTAATCTTAAAGATTTTTTAAGTTTCGCTGATTTTGTGCCGCGAGCCTCCACGCGTAAAGTGCCTTTCTAATTTAGTTTCAAAATAAGATTTACTAAGTTTCACTGATTTTGCGTTTGCAAGTCGCATAAAGTGCCTTTTAACGTAGTTTTAATTTTATTAGAACTGAAACTATGGCGTAACTCAAGCGGTAAATTGTTTATAAGCTGCGGGACAAAATACTTGGTCCTCTCGTCATAATATGCATAGTTTGCGCGCAGCGTTCAAACAAATTCCTTTTATAATAAATATATTTATTCTTATTATTATTTTATGGATTTTTTTTTTATTTATAAAAAATTGTTTTAAGATTTTTTAATTGTAATTTATAAATAGCATCTAAATAAGTTTTGCAAGTTTGCATGTAGCTACTGAGACCGTATTTTAATCTGTATAACATTCGACATGAATTCCATATCCTATCCTATCCGAAAGGATATAGACCTCGGGACATCTAACTAACCTGGCAAAAGTTGTTTTGCCATACAAATTACTTGTATTGAATACTTTGGTGTGGTACTTGAGAAAGGGTGGGGGAGGGGGGGGGGCGGTAAACTGAGATAGATACTATCCTATCTTTTAAATTTGACCGCCCCGTTGGTCGAGTGGTTATCGACCCTGACTACGCAATCGACGGGGCTCGGGTTGTGTAATGAGCATAAATGTTTGTATTTCCGAGTTCGGGTGTTAAATATATTCTACCTAGTATTTTTATGTATTAGTATCGTTGAGTAACACCCATAACACAAGCAAATAATTTGCTTACTAGATCAGCATGTAGATAAGAATATTTATTATTTATTATTAATATTTATAAACAACCAAACAGTAGATATCTACAAAACTTCATTGAAATCGGTTCAGTAGTTTCGGAGTCCATCGCGGACCTAACGTAATACGTAATATATATACGTATGTATATATATTCGCTCATGTGCAAATCAATTTTCGTTTAAATGTTTTGTTTAACGCTATTCCCAATTATTCCCCAGTTTTTTCACTCCATAATTCAAAAGATAAATTTTCGCAGAGAGGGGTGGATGGGGGTATGCTCTCTTCCTCTTGAAAATTATTTTCATCCCTCAGTTATATGCACTACCTTACTTAGATAAGCAGCAGCAGATAAGATTACTGCATCAGTTTGTAGAGGTTTATAAAGTACATCTATTTTTTAAATTTTAACCATATAGTATCCATTGTGTCTGACGAATGGACAGACGGTTAGACAGACAGATGGACATGACGAAATTATAAGGATTCCATTTTTTGTAATGGAACTATAAAAATAGTAAAGTTTTGAATAGTTTCTTTGATCATCTTGGATACTAAACAAAAATATACTTTTGTAGTATTTGAACAAATTACTTACTCTTTTTAGCCAACTGGAGAAGGGTAATGTGTTAATCAATCTAAGTATGTATGTATGTATGTGTCGCAGTGAAATTGTCAATAGTCGCTTGATTATAATCTACTTAGGGAGTTTATAATTTGGTTAGGTTAGGTTAGCAGTTAAATTATAATATCACTTAGATTATAATCTAACGGTATTGACAATTTCACTGCGACATATTATGCATGCGTTGACGCATCATTGACATTTTCACTAATAACAAGCATTTTTGGTGTCTTTCACGGCTAAATCGCTGAAGCGATTTTGATAAAACTTTAAAATTTGCGTCGAACTTAGGCTTAAATTTGTTCCGAAAATCAACCCGCAAGGGGCTGAAAATAAGGATTGAAATTTTGTATGAAAAACTTTTACAAAATTAAACCGGCTTCGAATATCGACCACACTCTTATCTCAAAACCTACTGAACCAATTTTGATGTAACTTTTGACTTTCCCTAAGGAATATACCTGATTTGAATAAAAAATATCATTCTTTTTGATTGAAATCAGGCTCAATATGGCTTTTAGTTTTAATTATTCCAACAGTATTACATACATGTTAAACTGATAGCTTCTGTTTTTCCGTCGTTTGGAACAATGTACATACATATTTTTTATTCAAAATTTTAATATAACATCGTGATATGGCTTTTAGTTCATAATATTTTACTGTAATTAATTCCTGGTAGGTCAAGATCCATGACAAAGCTGTTGCTTTTAAAACGATAATAAGATTTCTAAACTGTTCTAACTATATTACACGAACCGACATCATTTTGACATCTATAATCCCAGAAAACAACAGTATTCTCTAAAGCCTCATTAATTCATAGCAGTGAACAACATGAGCGGGTAATTTCTTGTAAATATCTTCGATTAATAAGGTA
Organism: Apodemia mormo; assembly: GCA_036924255.1. Classification (NCBI taxonomy): domain Eukaryota; kingdom Metazoa; phylum Arthropoda; class Insecta; order Lepidoptera; family Riodinidae; genus Apodemia; species Apodemia mormo. The sequence goes on along the minus strand of JAUPFN010000004.1, from coordinate 14,461,757 downwards.
TTAAACACGGATTAAATTGATGCGCCTTTCAAGACAACTTTGTAGTTTGTCAATGTAGCTTGCTATGACACACAAAAATAAAGAATTATAGTACTTACCTATGAAATAAAATCACTCCAAAGCCAATTTTTAAACCTTGTCATCTCATTTGGTACGATAAATTAGTACAACATGGTTTATTTTTATTTTTTCACGATATAATATATCTCCAAATGTATGATACTTTTGACAGTGAAGGAGCGTTTGCTCATATGCGCGGTGATACGTTTCCCCCCCAAAGGCGTGTGTGTATATTAGTATTCATGTGGTCTGTGGCTTTAAACCATCATCCTGTCTTAAGTAATTACATGATGTCTATCGTAATAGACGATATTGACAGACAAAAGATCGCAACGTCTCGTTCGGGTATTTGGTACCACCGGTAAGGTAGCCGGTAGGTTGTATCTAGCATTGTCATCCTGCCACACGGATCGCAACGCTCCATTATCATCTTTGGTGTCAGTAAGTAATGGTTTCCCTTTCTATTATTAAAAGAGCCATCTGCTTGTTTGTTATATTATGACATAAAAAAATATTTGGGAAATATTGAGATGAGTTAAATAGTTTGCAAGATCCAAAATGTACTTTTGCCTCAAATATTTAGTTTTCGAAATTAGCTTTCTATGAGAGATCATGTTTAAATTAAACGAAATTTATGGAGTAAAGTATTTGAATTCCACTATATATAAAACTCAAATATAATAATAATAAAAAATCAAGACAGCATGGGCTTGATTTTAGCCTGCCGAGGGGACAAAATAATTATTATCATTGAAGTTTTTTTTTTACATAGAAACAAAAAATATGCATTGTTATTCATTATAATAAAACAACGAAATTACATAGTTATCTGCTGTACGAAATCGCACAATGTAATTTTGCAGTGAATAAAAATATTTTTTTCACGATGTGTGTTAAGTTTTGCAATCGTGATCGTGACAGGATAAAAATTCTTTTTAAAAATAATTTTTATTTTTGATATTAAATACAATAAATAACTTTAAAAATATCAAATACTAACCTTAAAACGAGTGTTTTTTCCTGATATACGTGTACTCATCTATACATATAATAAAATCGTAGGAAACTTAAAACTGTACATTGAATATTTTTTTAAAAGAATACTTGAGGCGTGATCTACAATCGATATCGAAGCCAAAAATATAGTTTTTAGAATTTTTGTCTGTATGTATGTCCGGGGTAAACTCAAAAAGTACTGCATGGATTTACTTCAAATTTTGCATGAATATTACTAACAGATCGGGTCAACATATAGGCTACTACTGTGCTACTCTACCTCTCTCAACAATGAGAGAGGTAAAGTAGCACCAGCCCGGGAAGGAAGCAAAATAGTTTCCTTAAATTATCTTGGTTGCAAAAATTTAAATATTTTTTATGTCCTTCCTTATATAACAAAATAAATGAAAAACTTGACTTATATTCCCTCCATGTATTTGATTGCAAATTCAAGCTTAAGCTAGTTCGGCTTAAGACATTATCTTACGAAACCACTGAAAAATTATATAAAATCCGTAAGTAAGGCGGGCTTAAATTTAATTAAAACAAAATTAATTTATAATACAATATAACTATGTTATATTTATATATTTCTGAGTTTAGGACGGATGAGCTGATTATATACAATATTATTATTTAGTTTATTTACTTCAGAGTTTCGTAAGGATAAGCTTAGTATATATTTTAGTTTATGTAATTATGTCGGTATTTAATATCATAATTCCTTGGTCCACTAGATCTTGAATAGTATTTATCGCATCGTAAACTCACAATATACGGAAACTGTGGTGCCCAAAATACAAGCTAGGCCTAGTTTAGGTTCCAACAATGCATAGTTGTAATACGCACAAACATTATGTATATAGAATATAGACATATTATTATCATTAGATTAAAAATTAAAATTATTTTAAAGTTAAGTAAAAAATTGATTTATCGAACTCTACTGCCTCAAGGAGCCACAATGATAAGCTTAGCTTGCCTTTTACAATTTTCTCAGCAAGAAGTTGAAAATTCTTCAAAAAGGGCCGAACAAATGAAAGTAATAAATTACTTGTCAGGTTCATACCCTATTCCTATGGTATGGTTGGATATTTTTTATTTTAACAATAAATTACTTTTTTTACAGATTCAAAGATTGATGCGGGTGGAGCAGGTGGTAGCCAGACGGACGATTATTGCGAAGATGAAGAAAATTGTTGGAAACATTGTGTACATTATTGTCCAGGGCCGCTACGGACAGTCTGTGACTCGCATAGATTTGACAACTTACACGTAAGTTTACTTTAATACATAGAATATTCCTTTTTAAAGGTACAATCGTATACACGGTAATCAACGTAAGTTGCTTATCATGTTTATGATTTATAATAATAAAAAAAATAATGAAAAACTCTTGGCAAAACCTTCTTTTTCGTTAATCAGGTAAATAAATACGTGCTCTTGAGGTTAGCCTATTTGGCTGTGAGTGCTAAGTGTGAGTTTTTCTTTTCGCATTCGATCGTGAGCGCGTTTCGAGTTTACTAGGAATTTGTATGTGATTTGTACAGCACCACCTAGTGGTAAACTGATTTCTCACGTTTACCACTAGGTGGCGCTGTACAAATGACATACAAATTCTTAGTAAACTCCAAACGCGCTCACGATCGAATGCGAAAAGAAAAACTCACACTTAGCACTCTGATTATGAGGTCCCGGGTTCAATTTTCGTAACAGGCAAAAGTGTTATTAAGATATTTTCGAATATTCTACAATAATATATTATTAATATAGTATAGTTTTTTCTCATAAGTCAAAAATATCAGTCGCAACTCAGGAGGTGTTTTTAAATTTAAAATGACATATAAACCGACATACAACTGAGCATTAAAATCAGTGAATAAACAATCATTCCCTATTTTGTACTCTTAGATTTAAATTTTGTTTAAATTTAAATCAGACTAACTACGATATATAAGAGGTGTACATACAATTCAGCATTAAATTAAATAACTGAAAAATAAATCACCTGTATTTTCACACACTTGTGGTTGTAATTTTTTTTCCAAATTTATGTGAGACCAATTTCGTGATATATTCTATCTAATAACTGTAAAAAGTTATGCTTGGTCATAAATTAAAATCAGTCAGTCTCAGTGAACAATCAATAATCCCCTGTTTTCGTACCCTTATGTTTTGAATTTTTTCTTAGCATAAGAATACGTTTTTTCGTTGTTTGAAAAGAAGGTAAAATAACAATTATTCAAAGATAAGTGACATTGACATACATAGAGATAATAAGCCTTTAATAAAGATTGAGTGTTGTGCACACGCAGTAGAAGGGAAACTTTGTATTCTGGTTAATTTGTAAGATAATAAAATGAATATAATATTATGGACATGGGCGTACCCATGTTCTGAGCCAGGGGGGGGGGGGGGGGGGCAACCGCAACATTTTAAGACTAGAGTTTTATCTACAACAGTACATAGTTAGTAAAGAGGTAAACAAATTCCGGAGAGAGGGGAGGGCAGCTGCCCCTCCCCGCCCCGCCTTCTCGGTACGCCCATGATTATGGAGGAGATTAACCGAGAGAGCAATAGACTACTTTGAAGTTTGATAATGTCCATAAGTTGTGTAAAATTGTGTAAATTAATACAGACTCAAACACAGCGTAATACACTTAATTAACTAGACTAAAACGGCCAATTCAGACTTGTTAGCTAGTTTAAGCTTTGAGCTTTGGTGTGTGTCCACTTTTCAAGACAAAACCTCTTTTACAAATTTTTAAGTGCTTTTGAAGAGATGCTCGCGTTTAGATGTACGTTTACGACTGCAGACTGAGCATTTACGCCTTGAAATTATTACTTTATTGGTAAAAAATATATCTGAATCAATGCATCCAATCTTTCAAACTTTAAAGGAAAAGCATATAAATGGGGCTGGTCAACATTTTTTAATTTTCTTCCAATATTTTTACAGATTTACCATATGCGTACTAATTATGTATCTGATACTTATTTTGGTAACAGTTATAGTTTTGTTACAATTACGAACTTTCGTAATTAAAAGTATAAAAGTAAGTAGTAACTTATTAAAAGTTTAATATACAAGAAATAAAAAGTATTTTCAAATTTCTAAAAAAAGGTCCAAAATTTTTAAACTCTCGGAACGGAACTAAGTCTGAAGCACGGGTCTTAAGTTTAGTAATGGTTTGTTTCCGTGATAAAATTTTCTTGGAAACAGGAAGTTAGAAGACTACTCTCAATTGGTTAAAAGTACATACTTTCAATAGATTGAGAGTAGTCTTCTGACCTTTTTAACTTTAAAGACCTTGGCTGTAACGTTAAATAATTATCAAATTCGCACATTGTACTCCTACCTAGATATTTTTTCAAAAAGTTTTGACGATGACAGCGAAAACAGACAGAAAGATTTTAATAAGACAATTGTCTTTTGCGTCATCAAGGAATATGAGATGCCCATTTGACGGCTGACTATTATAAAAACTTGCAAGGGAATCTTACATAACGCGACTCAATTAATGAATCATACAAAAAATGAACATTTCACACTGTTGGACATGTGTCTTATTACAGAAAATTTTAATTTTAAATAATTATAAAACTAGAACTGTGACAACAAATTTATTTTTCCAGAAAAAAATTTTAGGGTTGAGCAGTGTAATAAATAATATGCTACAATAAAATACCTGATCTGCTGTACAATATTGATAATAAATTGGATGAAAATGCAATACGTTTCGAACATTCAAACGTTATTAATTTTTTATTAGAAGCAAAAAAAGCATTATAAAAGGCTTATTAATGCAGTCAGTGGTGCAAAAGCAATTGAGTTTTACAGAACGTCATTCAAACTATGCAGTTTTCTGCGTTAGTTTTTCTTTTTTAACTTCTCACTACGTATGTAGATAAGGAAGTTACTGATTTTACCCCGATTTTCGAAAACCTAGTTTTCACCAGATGTCCACGTTTTGAGGTCCTATTTTCCGACTATTTTCACGATGACGTCAGTATGTCTGAATGTATGTATATGTATGTGTGTGTGTGTGTGTGTCTCTGTGTGTGTGAGTATGTGTGTGTGTGTGTGTGGGTGTGTGTGTGTGTGTGTGTGGGTGTGTGTGTAATCATCTCAACTTTTAAACGGCAGCACCGATCAAAACGCGGTTGATGGCATTCGACTGGATTCCACTCGACTTAGACTTCTTATAAATTTTAACCAATTCAGTCCAGGAGATTTTGAGAAATTTTGAAAAAAACACCAAAAAAAAAATTTGGTGAAACAGTATTTCTTTAATATAACTTCCAGATTTATGTACCGATTGGATACAAAATCTAATCATCTCTATTCCTCAAAAAACTACGTCTAATACATAAATTCCATCAAAATCGGTGTATTCGTTTGGAAGTAATCGTTAACGAAAAATTTTGAAAGAAAGAAAGAAATTATTTATTTGCCAGAATATGGGAGTTACAAGTTATTAAAATTTGATTAAGTTACCAACATATTCTACCACGATATGTTGTGCAAATATTTTAAAATTATAATTATTTATCATTAAACTAAAAATGTTGTGAGTCGATTTTTACAATTACTGCCGGATCGGAACGCGGCCACACACTGAGAAGATTCGGCGGAAGAGACTCAGCGGGCTTGTTTTTTTTTAAATTATAGTTACATGATACAATTACACACATTAATTGACATCACAACTTATTTCTATAAATTACAAAATTAATTTTTTTGTTTAATTAAAATATTGAAAAAAGTGTTTTTCGATAGCTTCGAAATTTTTCAACCAAACATTTTTTGGTGTTCTATAATATTTTAGTACTAAAAATACTACGTCAAATGCTGTTTAAAAATCAAAATCGAATCTAATTCTCAAAACTTATAGCTTTTCAAATGCTATAATTACGTTGTTTTTAGCAAACTTACTTATTTTTTTAAATAACTTTCAAGTTAATTCACCGATTGGCTTAAAAATCTTATCAGCTTTTCTCCTTTAAAAATTGCGTTAAATACCGTTAATTTAGTCAAAATAAAGAAAATTAAAAACAAAATGTTTTTTGACATTGAATCGAAATTTTTCAACCTATCGATTATTTAGCTAAAGTAATATTTTAGATCTCAAAAATTGAGTTGAATGCTATCATCGTTTTAAAAATATACAGCTTTTCAAAAATTATTATACTGCCATTTTTAACAAAATAGATGTTTGAACTGAAAAATCTATGTTTATTATCTTTGAACTGAAAAATACCTTAATTTAGTTTGAAGTTTCAGGGATGGCCCGTAGGGTCAACCCTTTACAAATTTGTTATTAATATTTTTGTTCCAGGGTCAGTTTTAGCTTATCTTTCCATCTCAGTTTCGTAATTTAGTGTCGTCTAGAGATCGCTGCAATTGATTCTTGTTCACGGAAGCTAACGCGGTCTAAAAATATATTTTTCAATTTCAAAGCAGCAAAGCTGTTATAAGAAAATTAAGATTGTCGTTTGTTTAAGCTTTTTTAGATATTTTATATTGTTGAGAATGGCATATAAAAACGTGAGATGCTTAAGCCTCACTAATAATCATTTAGCGGCGAAACAAATTATGATATAGAGGATACTAAAATTATGGAACAAATTAACAAATTAATTTAAAGTTAAAAGCTTTCAAATCATTACGCCGACCTTGTGTTCTAAATGTTATTCTTTTCCTACATGTTTTGGGGACAAAAAAACAAATATTAAATTAGCATTGTATTCCGTGTATCTGCAAAAATTCCCACCGCCGCGCTGCCCTGAAACAATTATTTAACGCCGATTGAAGATGTAGTTCCGTCACACAAAAATTATCTTTGAGCAACGCATTAATGACTTTTATTATATGTGAGTTAAGAGCGCGTATTCGACTCGCAACGAAAACTTCATGTTTTTAAGTTTTTTTCAAAGCAATATCGTAATAATGTGAGCAGGTTATTCGAAGGATATTACAGTTTTTGCAAGATTAGCGGCCGGTTTCTGGGACGCAAATAATTTTTTAACAAGCAGTTAATCTCTGTTTAACATCAGTTTTACAAGCAAGTTGTCTGTCAGAGTTTAATTGCTTGTTAAAAAAATATTTGCCTGTCAGAAACCGGCCGTAAGTCTTGATTATTCGATATACCGCGGGTTTAAAATTTAATCAGCAAACGATTGCGCGCGAGGATTTATAGTGTTTTTAAAATAAATCGTCTAAGTAAATGATTTCATATAACGGACTAAAAAAACGTTATTATTTAATATCTAACAACGATATTTTCGTCATTTTGGCACTGTGTTGCACTTTAGGATTAAATATTCTGTTGCATAAAATAAAATATTTTGGCACATCACAATGATTGTATTCATTCTAAAAGATAACTCTGATGCATATTTTCGTAAAACGCTATGCAGGGATTATTCTCGTTTTGAAAACCTTTATCAAAAGTTATATTTTTGCTCTGTAGTGTACTGAATCAATACTTAATCTTGCAAAAACTGTAATATCTTTCGAATAATCTGCTCACGTTATTGCAATATTGCTCTGGAAAAGACTTGAAAACATGAAGTTTTCGATGCAAATCGAGTACACCCTCTTCAAAATCAATTCCCTCCAAAATCAATGATTCATTCTGTAGATATTACTTACAATCTTATCGCATTATTAAAATCACCGTTTATTTTCATCAGGAGACCCATCTGCTATCTTAAAATATATAAAAAAAACAGGCTACTTTTGACGAGTATTAATTAAATATCATTTTATTACCAAAACATCTCACGATACGTTACACTTTAAGCAGAATATCAAATTCTAAAGTTTACTTTACAAGATTTAATCATCCTTACCTAATATTATAAGCTCGATTAGGGAGCTTAAGGCAGATTACAAAACCATCGGATGGAAACTTTGAGATAGAGAAAACTTTGAAATCACATTCAAATGAAATCTACACAGTCAAGTTTTAACTTACATTACATTTTGATACTATACAAATAATTGTTTATTTTCGTAATTTTCGCTAGACTAACTATTGAAAGCATTTTAAATGTTTTAAATATATTTATGATTTCGTAGATAGTTTTCAAAAACGAAATTCTTATAATTTTGTTCTGTGCGTTTTTACATGTGGCAGATGGTCTTGAGGCTATATAACTGCCACATTGGTTATATTTTTAAAAACATATTTGACATAAATTAAGTGTTACCTGTCTATACATACGAGTAGCTTTTACTTCGTGTCGGTCCAATCTCCTTTTGAAGAATAGATCACTTGCCATTCTGCTAGGCAGTTTGTAACAGGCAAACGATTGGCTATGCGAGGCTTCTAGGTGGCTACTAGGCACTCTCCACGAATCTCCACACGATTATGTGCGTTAAATAAAGTTCATGGGTGTACCCAAGTTCTGTGCCGGGACATTAACATTTTAAGACTATATTATATTTATCTTAATATATTTTTATCTACAACAGTAGATAGTAGGAAGGTAAACAAATTCCAGGGGAGGGGCACCTGCCCCTCCCTGCCCCTCGGTACATCCATGATAAAGTTATTTCAATAAAAAAGCAATTTACGACATAGATATAAACTAAAATCTAAAATATGACTAAAACATGAATATTAGATAGTAAAGTTCCGTAGCATGAATACAACGTTTTATTGCGATAATCCTCCACGAATCTTCGCACGGTAATGTGTCTCCGGATTAACTATAATATAGTTATTTCCATAATACGATTTACAACACAAAAAAACTACAATCTTAAATATGACTAAGACATGACTTTTTTTAACTTCCCGCTACGTATGATATAGATACGGAAATTACTGATTTTGCCCCGATTTACGAAAATCGAGTTTTCATCAGATCTCCACGTTTTGAGGTCCTATAAACCTTTTCCGACTATTTTTACGACGACATTAGTATGTATGTGTGATTAATGTGTATGTGTGTGTATGTGTGTATATAAGTCCATTTCACCTATCTCCGTCTTTTCAGGGTGTGTCCGTGCCGATAACTGACCACCTCGAGCTCCTTGGTATCACCTTAACTCCTACTCTTAACTTTGGTTCGTACATCGAATCGAAAGCCCAAGTTGCCTCAAAAAAGCTTGGTATTCCGGCTAAGGTGCGACAGTATTTCAGCCCGGGACAGTTGCTCAATCTTTATCAAGCTCAAGTCCATTCGTGCATGGAATACTGCTCTCACCTCTGGGATGGATTCGCCAAATACCAGCTGGAGACGCTTGAGGCGATAGAGAGGCGTGCCAAGAGGCTCATAAACGACGATGATCTGGTAGGCAAAAAACTCCAGAGCCTCGCTCATCGCCACAGAGTGGCTAGTTTATCGGTCTTTTTTCGAATACATTTTGGAGAGTGCGCTGCGGAATTGCACGACTTAATTCCGCCATCTCCGTTTTTCTATCGATCGTCGAGGCGCACAGATACTAGGCATCGCCATATGGTGGACGTTCTACGTACCCGAACAAAGCGGTTCGATTCGACATTCTTGATCCGAACCGCAAGGGACTGGAATATACTACCTGAGTCTGTGTTCCCCGAAGGGTACAACCTTGGGATCTTTAAAAGAATAGTGAACAGGTACCTTTTAGGGAAGCGCGTTCCATCTTAGGCCGCACCTTAGCGTACCATCAGTCAAGATCGTGGTCAAGCGCTTCCCTATCGACAGTAAAAAAAAATTAGAAAATAAACATCTCATAACTTTTGATCGGCTTGACCGAACGAAAAGCAATTGATGGGATTCGATTGGATTCCGTTCAACTTTGACTTCCTGAAATTTGAATCACGTTGGCACAGGAGATTTTAAGAAATTTAATAAAATTAAGCAGCTTTTCTACGTTTGATCGACTTAAAAATCTTATCAGCTTCTCTCTTTAAAAAACTGCGTCAAGTACTTTGATTGAATCGAAATCAGTGAATTTGTATGGAATTTATCAATCAAACAAATTTAAAAAATTAAATGTTTTTTTACCTCGCTTCAAATTCAAATGTTTGCCATCCCTGAAACTTTCCGTTAAATTAAGATATTTTAAACTCAAAGGAATAAAAACGATAAGCATAATCTTTTACAGTGCAAACATCTAGTTACTTAAAAATGACAGTGTATTTTTGAAAAGCTTGTATTTTGGAAACGATGATTGGTTTTGATCTTTCACTAAATTTTTGAGATCTAAAATATTGCTTCAGCTAAATAATGGAGAAATTTCGAAGCAATGTCAAAAACATTTTTTTCAAATATTTTCATCATTGATAAATCCCAAACAAATTGACCGATTTTGATCGAATTAATGGTTTTTAACGCAGTTATTAAGATGAGATTTTTAAGTAAATCAGTGTATCAACCTGAAAGTTATTTCAAAAATATTTAGTAAGTTTGCTGAAGGGAACGTAAGTTTAATATTTGAAATGCTGCAACATTTGAAAATTAAATTCGATTTTTATTTCCGAAACGGCATTCGACGAAGTTTTTTTAGTACTAAAATATCGTAGAATACCAAAAAAATTATTGGTTGAAAAATGTCGAAGTTATGTCAAAAAAACACTTTTTTCAAAATTTTTCGTCACCGATTACTTCCAGACGCATAAACCGATTTTGATGCAATTAATGCATTAGATATTGTTTTTAAGGAATAGAGCTGATTAGTTTTTGTACTCAATCGGTACATTAATCTGGAAGTTATATTAAAAAATACTGTTTCGCCAAAATTTTTTTGGAGTTTTTTCAAAATTTCTCAAAATCTCCTTGGCCAACTTGGTTTATATTTTCAGGAAGTCTAAGTTGAGTGAAATCTAATTGAATGCCATCAACCGTGTTTTGATCGGTCTATCCGTTCAAAAGATATGAGATGTTTACATACACACATAGATACATACAGACATACTGACATCATCGTGAAAATAGTCGGAAAAGTTTCCTAGAACCTCAAAACGTGGGCCTGTTTCGCCGAAAATTTTTTAGGGGTTTTTTAATTGCTCATAATCTACTCGGCCGTCTTGGTCCAAATTTTCAGGAGGTCTAAGTTTAGAAGGATCCAATCAAATGCCATCAACTGCGTTTCGATTAGTCCAGACGTTCAAAAGTTATGAGATGTTTACATAGACGCACACGCACACGCACGCGCATGCACACACACACACACATACATACATACATACATACATACATACATACATACATACATACATACATACATACAGGCATACTGACGTCATGATGAAAATAGTCGAAAGGCGTTCCTAGAACCCCAAAACGTGGAAATCTGGTGAAAGCTTGATTTTCGAAAATCGGGGCAAAATCAGTATTTTCCTTATCTACATACGTAGCGGAAAGTTAAAATTTAAAAAAGATGTTTGATCTGACAAAATCTATGCTTATATTTTTTACTCTTTTGAGCTAAAAATACCTTAACTTAGCGGGAAGTTTCAGGGATGGCCTGCAGGGTCCACCGTTTAAAAATTTTTTGGACGTTGACTACTAGATAGTAAAATTCCGTAGTACGAACACAACGTTTTATCGCGACAATACTCCACGAATCTTCGCACGATAATGTGCCCTTTGTATAACTGTAATACAATTTATCATTATTTTCATAATAAAATACAATTTACGACAAAGAAATAAAATTAAATCCAATACATGACCCGTTAATGACTAGGTGTTAGAATTCCGTTCTATGACCAAAACCTTTTTTCGCGACAATCCTCCGTGAATATTCGCGCAAAAATGTATCCCCAGAGTAATTTAATATAGAAATTTCAAAATAAAAAAGCGATTAACGACGCAGAAATAAAATTAAATCTAAAATGTATATTTTTATCCTCGTTTGATCCCTACACTATTAATCTTTACGTACACCATATTAGAGTTACAGTGCCATACGTTTTTCAGCATGAGTTCAAACCGTGAAAGCCCATTTCCCATTTCCTTTTAATCTTGTTCTTTTACATTCAGCGCTACATTTTCCTTTTTCATGCAAATTGCTGCCCTCTTAATAGAAACATTTTGCTGTTTGTGGATGTCTTTTAACACGTAGCACTAAATAACTTTATTGCAATGCGTATGATTAATCCATACTAATAATATGCGAAAGTAACTCTGTCTGTCTGTCTCTCTCTTCTTCATGCCTAAACCACTGAGCCATTTGGACGAAATTTGTTACAAATATAGATTGAGACCCGAGAAAAGACACAGGATAGTTTTTATTCCGTATAATCCACGGGAACGGGAACTATTTGTTTTTTTTTTTTAATTTTTACTTTGGGTTTATTTTTATATTTTTTTGCATATTTATTTTCTCTGCGACTAGTATACGAAGTTACTATTGGTTACGTAGGGAATAAGAAATTTAAGGTTTTATTAAAACTCCGAAGCCAATTGTCCGTATTAAATCGTAAGTAGGTGCTTAGTACTTTGGCTGAGCACATATTTCCCAATCTCCCTTAATAGAAATTATCTATATATTCGTAGTATCAACTTAAAAAAATTGTTATTTTTACCCGACTGTGCAAAAGGAAGGGCTATGTTTTTCGAGTGTATGTATTTAGCACGCCCTCTAGCCTATTCTATTAGGCTTGATGGATTTTAACTTCATTTTTTTGAATCCTGTCTGGTTTTTGTGTTTATAATAGTAACTTGTTATCAAACATGAATTTAAAAAGCCAAAAGCAAACTAATGATGATAAACAACATCGAGGCAACAAAAACAACATGAGCTTAAGATTGTAAAGAAAAGAGGTGTCAATTGCTACACCCCTCCCCAATTTATTTTTCGACAATGAAACCATGATTCACAGCAAAAATACATTTAGTTTATAAAAAAGTTATATTTCTTAAAAACAAATACTGATTAATGAAGAATATATTAAGCAATAATTTGTTACGTTACATGATGCTATTTAGGGCGGTGGCATTATAAAAAAATGGCCTTTACCATCAAATGCCAATGTGAAAAGTTATAATGAAGGCGTCATAGCGATAGGTCTGAGCTTATCCCGTTTCCACAAAAATATAAGCAATTTTCTCCGTTTTGGAATTAAACGACCTGCAGGTTAAAGAAAATGAGAAAAGGGCTTACGGTACACGCAGCCTTAAAGTAAATGTTTTTTCTTCTGCTACAGTTTCAAAAAAGTCCAACTTTTGCCTTTGTCTTCTATATTAATATTTAGCATTTTACTGAATTAATACGATTTTTTATTATAAATACTTTTTATATACTCCTCTTGATAAAATAATCCTGCCTATTTATACCTGCCGCTATAATGTTTGTGTCAGGAGTCAATGGTCTGTATCGCTACTCTAATGTTTCAATTGGGAGGAAAAGTTGGTAAGACGTAAAGAAGAAAGGTAGAAAGAAAAATTATATAACTAAGGCTTCTAAGTAGCAATAAATGATTAGTATCTACCTGAAAAGTCCATAAGCGATCATTGTCCCGTACCATATCCTTCCTTGTGTGGAATCCTTTGCTTGTTTGCTACCATTTGCTTTAAGGATATTTATGTAAAGCATAGAAAACGGTAATCTATCACAAAATTTTGTACACATTTAGTTACTATTTTATTAGATTTAATTAATATTAGATAACAATCTAAAAATTATCTTGACCAAAACAAAACCAATAGAATTGCAAACAAATTATACTAAGAAAATTAGAATTCAAGTAAATTTTGTAACCACATTTCTATAGAAAATGCAGATTATACCAAATTTCTAGGTATAATAAATGACAAATATTAATAACTGACAAATATTGACTTGGGAAGCACACACTAATTCTCTGTGTAATAAAATTGATAGATTTGTGTATGTTTTAAGACGAATACGAGAAATTACAAACGTAAATGCTACTTTATTGGCTTGTTATGTTTCATCTATTTTTAAGTATGAAATCGCAAGTCCTATGGAGTCCAAAAAATGTATTAGAGCCATATGCAATGTCAGTCAGCTACAATCTTGTAAACCACTATATAAAAATCTCAAAATACTACCTTTACCATGTCTGTACATCTTGGTACGCGTAATTGTAAAAAACACCAACACTTGTTTAAAATAAATGTTGAAATATTAGGGAACACATACTTTAGAAGCAGTAGAAAGCTACATATGCCCTGTCAAAAACTCAATGTTTATACAAAAAAGCATATTGTATGGCAATTTATATGTACAATCATAATCCCGATAATGTTAAATAAATTTCGCAAACAGTTATTGGATTTACTAATAGAAAAAACATACTATATATACAGTGAATGAATGTTTTGCTGATAAATTAAAATAATGAGCTAAAAAATCGTTTATTACGTAATAAAAAAAATTGTAAATATAAACCATTTTAATTGAAAAAAAGTGCAATTTATTAATTGTAGACAAGCCCCCTGAGTTTCTTTCGTCTTCTTATATTTCACCAGGACGCCATGGCGGCGCAACCAGTCGCCGCTACCAACAAAATGTATACAGAGTGCTAAGTGTGAGTTTTTCTTTTCGTATTCGATCGTGAGCGCGTTTGGAGTTTACTAGGAATTTGTATGTGATTTGTACAGCGCCACCTAGTGGTAAACGTGAGAAACCAGTTTACCACTAGGTGGCGCTGTACAAACCACATACAAATTCCTAGTAAACTCGAAACGCGCTCATGATCGAATGCGAAAAGAAAAACTCACACTTAGCACTCAGTTCCATAGAAAATTACTCACCTGGTGTCCATTTGGTAGTGCAACCAATTACGCGGCGCGACCAGCTCGGACGCATGCACAGAATGTTACTGGCCGCGTCGCCACTCTGGTCGAGCCGGCACAATTAGTACTATACAGCACTATACTCACTCGTGATGCCGCGACGCGCTGGTGTCGTACTCACTCGGCCACACACCATAATGTTTTCCCCCACGTTGATCCGGACTTCTTTCAAGAATAGGCCAACTGCCGTTCTGCCAGGCAGGTCGTAAAAGGCGACCGATTGGCTATGAAAATCACTATCATCGTGGCAACTTGGTGGTAGAGTTCGGCATTGTCTCGCATGGGTCTGATGCCACCGCTTTACCTATTCCTACCGCAATAGCGTTGGTGCTTGTCACTGTCGTGTTCCGATTTGGAGGGTAAAGTAGCCGGTAAACCTATGTATGTGTCATTAAACCTCGCCACAAGATAGCAACGTACCATTAACATCTTTGGTGCCTATAGGCGATGGTTGACTCTTTCCATCAGGAGACTGATCTGTTTGTTTACTATCTTATGATATGTTAAAAAAACAAATTTTTTTCAGGACTGACTGATTTTGTTAATATTGTGTCTTGTTTCATCAAATCATTTTCACACAAAGTCAGTAACTCATCACAAAACTAAAAAACTTTTCCGGATATCTTCTCTCTCAACTCTGGTGTCTGTATGGTGTCTAATTTGGTGGTTTACCTCCATGGTGTCCCGGTGAAATATAGCCTTTAGTGTGCGTCCGCGTTCCGATCCATTGGTAATTCTACAAAATATCGACTTATCAAAAGTGCGTAAAAAATAAAATATTTCTTTAATTAGTTGAAAAGATGTATCTCAATATTTCAATGTAAATAAAAATAATTTGATAAAATTTCAACCCAATTTATATAATTCATATGTGAATAATTTCTTTCTAGATATTTGTAAATAAGTAATATATAACTAGATATTTGTAATAAGTTTTGCGTAACTTAAAAAAACATTTTATAACCAAAATATTATGTTTATTGCTTTTCAAAATAATCTCCTTTACATTTTAAACATTTTTTCATGCGATCGAACCATTTTTTAAAACAGGAGGACCACAGATCTGAAGGCATGTCTTCTACGTGCTGATTGAATGCTATCACTGCCTCTTCGGAGTTGGTAAAAGTAAAACGTCTCACCAAATCTTTGATTTTGGGGAAAATACATAAATCACACTAAGTCGGGCTATGCGTAGGATGAGTGACGAGATGTACTTTTACGGAAGCTAAAAATTACTTTGTTTTGTTGGCCGTGTGTGAGGAAGCGTTATCATGGTGTAGGAGAATGCGGCTTTTGGGTCGTCTTTCGTGAACTTTTCCTAACACCCTGGGTAAACAAATGGTAGAATACCACTTGGCATTAACACTCTTTTGATCTTTAAGTGGAATTGTGCAGATGGGACCCGTAGCTGAGAAAAGAAACGCGATCATTTTTTACTAACGTTTTTCGCCTGTCTCACTTTTGTTTGCCTGTTCTCATTTTCAAACACCCATTCACAAGATTGCTTTTTTTTCGGGTTCAAAACATTAAATCCACGTTTCGTGTCCTATGACAATATCATAAACAGCATTAGAATGTCCATGGTCGTACTTCAGTAGCATCTGTGAGCAAGCACTTTTTTCGGGTTAAAAACAATAAATCCACGTTTCGTCTCCTATGACAATGTCATAAACAGCATTAGAATGTCCATGGTCGTACTTCAGTAGCATCTGTGAGCAAGCACCATTCCACGCGAGTCTGCTTATGCTCCGGTGTCAGTTCATGAGGGACGCCACGAGAACAACGTTTCTGAACTTTCAATTCTTCGTGTAAAATTTTCTGAATTTGGCTCATACCAATCCTCGATAGTCCTCGAATTGTCTCATAGGTAATTCGGGGGTTTTCTTCAATTAACCGCTTAACAGTAGCCAATTATTTTCGTTGACTTCAAGTTGAAGGCCGCCCTTCACGAAATTCGTCATATAAAAAAACTCGATCTCTCTCAAATTCAACAAACCATCGCCTCACAGTGCTCAAATGAGGTGCTTCTCTCCCAAAAGCATTTTGAAGACGAGCGGCACAGTCTTGCGGAGAAAGAGAACTTTTAAAATCATAAAAAAATCTTTTCGACTTAATTCAATTTTCGTTGCGTACGTAGAACTTTGATGTGTGATAAAAAAACAATTGACAAATAATTTCCCGCCAATTGTTTTTTTTATTACTAAGAAGGTTGCAACGTTTTAAAAATGTAACATTCGAAATTCAAATAGTTCCGATTAGCTAGAAGTGCAAAACTTTTAGTGTGCCCCATGTATTTAAATTTTTAAACCACATAGCATATTAGGATAATTTTTAAATATTTGATTACTTTAATAACTTGTAAAACCCATATTCTTGCAAATAAATCACAAAAGGATCGGGTAATTTGGCTCAGATCATGAAGTCGTAATCCAAATGATATAGAGAGCAATCTGGTAAGGGTGGGCCAACACTGCCATACCTCGGTATGAACACTAAAACTTTATTCAGACGTTGGTATCATAAGAAACAATTAATAGTCGTTATCATCATACAAATAGTCATCTAGATACGTAAATTTTCAAAGCGCTACCTGTAGTTTGAAAAAATATAACCTCAAATAACCAACTCCAATTAATTTTGTGTATGTTTAAAATAACGTCTTAAAACACATGATGTAGTTGTAGTCTCTTAACGTTACATGACGTCACGAGCAGGCGCGGTTATAAATGAGAAAATTTTGTTTGCATTAATAATTGTATTTCCATCCAGATCAGTCTCTCGCAAACGTTTTCCTTTTTACTACCGAAGCCCGAAAACAAAAGCCTCCAGCTACGCAACAACTTTGTGTTACATAGACATAATTAAATAATATTTACCTGTGTTAACTTATTCAAATTACTTTCCCAGATCTTAATTAGGAGTTCCAGTTAGTTGGCATGCACATTACCTCTTTTCAAAATCATAGGATAGCAAACAATCAAATAGCTCTCCTGATCGAAACAGAAAACCATTGCCTATCCCCACCATTAGATTAATAGTGCGTTGCCATCCGTGTGGCGATGCCACATGCGTAAACTTACCAGCTACATAACTCTCCAAACTGGAACGTGACAGTGATAAGTATTGAAACTGTTGCGACAGGAATAGGTGAAGCGATTGTACTAAACCCCGGGCAAGACGTCATTACAAGAGACAAGCGATCTACCACCTTGTAATCACGATGATAG
Source organism: Apodemia mormo (assembly GCA_036924255.1). Classification (NCBI taxonomy): domain Eukaryota; kingdom Metazoa; phylum Arthropoda; class Insecta; order Lepidoptera; family Riodinidae; genus Apodemia; species Apodemia mormo. Next base: position 14,443,713 of record JAUPFN010000004.1, on the reverse strand, counting down.
TGATGATGTAGCTAATCTTTCGCCTTTTACGAACTGGCTGGCAGGATGTCAGGTGACCTATTGTTCAAACGAGTTCCGAACCAATACATCAATTAATCATATCCTGGGATAAATTTTTTCAGACAACCTCTTCGCAATATAACATAATATTGAATTATATTATAAAATATTTTTCCCCCATTAAACAGTGAAATGTAAATCATCTCCTACTCGAATCCTTTTTGTCTAGTAACGTTCATTGTTGTTGATATTGGTAGAAACTTTTGATTTACCTCCTCTGCAAAGCTCTGAAACTCTTAGTTGTTGAGCTAGCTAACGATTAGCCATCGAAAATGTTTTACGTCGTATTTATCTTTTGATTAACTATTGCGATCGCTTAGGTCTGTCCAGTCATATTTCGTTAAAATATAACTATGTACATAAATAAAATTATAATTCAATCAAACTAACAACACTAACATTATATTCATATGCCAAAACCACCGATCACACTGCCCATAGACTCCTAATAACAGGCGAATGGCTCCTCACAACACATTTGACTTATAACTTTGACTTATAGTTCCGATATAAATGTCCACGCGGAAATAATTAGTATCGTCCAATCGATTGCCCTGTACACCACTATCTTTCACTGTGTCCTTTGAGTTAGCTAATCACAGCGTTGCAACCCCGCTTCGTCTTACCTCAGCTAGTCGCCAGAATGCATTCAATACGGAAAATTATATATTAGGCGTCTACGAGCTGTGTGGTCGATGGCCAAAATGATATAAGTAGGTATATTGAGGTAAAAAAGTATCGGCAATGGATGATTTGTTTATGGTTTCAAATTCAAATTTTGAAGTGAATACTTAAGTATGGCAAGGGAAACTACACGTATAACATAAATTTGGAATTATTAGCTTGCATTTTTTACTGAAATCCTGACGTTAATGCTAAAAAGCCTAATAACCTGGAGAGGCTGCTATTTTCACAAAACTTAGCTAATAATCTCGACAAACCAGTCTTTTAGTTAAAAACAACCACAACCCGCATTACGCTTGCGAGCAAGATGTCACAAAAAAGATACATAACAGAAGGGTTAGTTATGTGGGATATGATCACTTATGTGTTCTACTGTCCTTTTGTTAGTCTGTCACATTCATATGTTCCGAAAATACTGAACCGATTGAGTTGAAATTTGGTACATATAAAATGTAAGTCTGTAACTCAAACACGTATTACGTTAATAAATGATTTTAAACATGGTAGCTACTAGTGCGGGCTAAATTAAAAAAAAAAGATTTTAAAACTATGATATCGTAAATCGTAATTATGCATATTAATTTTTAAGTAATTAAGCATATATTAATGTATTCCTAAGATAGTGTATTATAAACTCAGTAGATGGCACTATAATAAATCTATGCTTGTTAATACAGTTTTAAGTTTCACTTCTGTCGACAGGCCACAGGACTGCTCCAATTTTTTTGTTGTTAATCTGACTCATCTGTTTTCTATTTTTTTTTATTAGGAGTTTAAGTTGCATTTTATGTTATTTAGATTAAATACAGAGCTGTTGTTAGTTAGATCATAACTAGCGTGCATTGCGAATTTCATAATCAACAAAAACATGGAACAAAGGTTTTGTCTTAAATTTGCATCGCCAATGGAATTTCGTTTTTGTAGTCTCTGATAATATTATAGAAGGCTTACTGTATCAAAATACGAGCTTTTAAGTACAGTAATACCCTGACTTACGCTACCTCGACTTACGCGAATTCGGAGTTACGCGATTTAATTTTCTTCGCGATTTAACCTTCTACATCAAAATAACTTCAGATTGTGTTTATACATTTTATTAATATAGTTTGTCATATTATCTAGAATTAAATTAAAATTTATTTCCTAAATTATTGTTTTATATTTCCTAAATTATAGTCTCCGGTCCCAATTAAACATACTTTGTATGACTTTATAGGTATATGCAAAATTGTACCCCGACTTACGCGAATTCGACTTACGCGGATAGCGCTCGGTCCCACCTATCGCGTAAGCCCGGGGTATTACTGTATTACAATGCGTTCAAAGTGGTCTAGATGTGATGGAAGGTTTGCCTTGCTCTGGTAGACCATCAACGTTTTACGTTCATCTGAAATTAGCATCGCAAAATTGTAGCAAGGCTGTATAAGCGCTTGTTCAGCCGCAAAGACCTCTATGTACTAACTAACTAGACAAGGCATGCGCTATGTCACTTCTGTGCCACTAAAATGCAGTGCATGGACTGTACCTACGTCAGTGCTCGTTGAAAGAAATGCCTATGTGCCATGAAATTCACGGCGGCTACGACCTATTAATCACGAATATATATTATACGCTATTATACGCTGGAGCGCTGCTTAATTATGAGTGGTTGTACGATTTAGTATTATATATCAACGCTGCAGCGTGTGTTCACAAAATGGAACATGACAGAATAGCTACTCTAATACATAATACATTAAACTCTCTATACACTCAATACAAGAGGAAGACAGTAATAATTACTTCACTCGTAATTCTCAGCATCGAATCAAATATCAAATAGTTATAAATCACTGACATTAAATCGCAATATCCACGGAGTACGTGGTCACATCCTTTCAACAACCGTTCTATATCACGTGTCAAGTTTCATAAAATTGCCGCCTCACCAGTCTTTGATGTTCGTTCTGGGTATCAATGTATGTGTAAGTCACAGCTGGCATAATTAGAACTAGATGCGACAACATATATTCGAAAAGAGAAAGTCACACAGACACAGTCATTTGCAATAATAGCAAAGTAACAAATATTAAAATTAAAATAAATAGCTAACAAATTTATCTCGATATTTTAAATTTTGCAGGTGTAATCACGCCAAATCTATACATATAGAAATCCAGATAGACTCAGTTTTTTTATTTAAAATCAGTTTTTCTACACTATTTAAAATAATTGTCTTAAAAAAATATCAAATCCATTAAAACGAGTTTTTTGTTGACATTCGTGAATTTATAATATTCAATAAGTGCAAAATGAATATTATAGAGACATTTTTACTTCAGAAAGTTACTTGAATCTGGTAAGGCGAAAGTAGAGCTTCGTGTTGAGGCATCCAATTATGATCGAATCTCGACCAGAGGTCGGTCGCTATTTATTATCGCCATTTCAATATAAAAAATGTGAAATTTAATAAAAATTGATTAAAGTATTTACTTACAGGTTGAAATGTTATATCAACGATATTTCCTACGTATGAACCAGACAAATATGACACACCTACTTGGGCTACTACTCGCGGTAGCAATAACGCTTACCATAGTGCAAGTTCGGACATTACTCATTGCTCAGAACTTTCTCACCGGTATTGTGGATCACAACGAAGTATCTGGATTGGATTCAATACCTTACAGGTAGGTGTGGAGTTATTTTTTTAAGTTAAGCAATGCAGAAATTTAAGACCACACGGTTAGTTAAAGGTACGATTCACACCGACCTGTTCATATCGGCTCGCATCGGGTGAATGCGTAACCATGCTGCAGAAGCCATACGCGCGCCGCGGAAGCCGTACCTTACATGAATGACTCGACCCGCTATACCACTACTCTCCATTTACATTCCACAACGGCCATACGGCTTCGAATAGATATGTCGACCCACTGCAATGTTAGTCTCCATTTACATTCTACATCGGCTTTACGAATCCGGCACATGTTGACGGTACCGGCTATTTGTCGCGGAGTCCGTTTGGAACCGTACGGAGTCGTTCGGAGCCGTTTAGCCATTTCGGAACGTGAATGTGACGAAAATATAAAATGTAATTCCTGTTTATACATTCCAATTTACTTTGCCGTATTGTAAAATGCCGTCCGGGTCGAGCCGATGCGAGCCGGTTGTTCAAAATCGTAACTGACGCAACCAATACTCCGTATTACTAATATGCCTCTAATTGAATCAAAATTCTGTAAAATATCCGTACTCATGTAAGCGGTCACTTCACCAATTTTGTTTTATGTGAAGAATCTATTTAGGACTGTTTTAGTTCTCCATATAACCTTGCAAAAGAGCGCTTCTTTGGTTGTACGCGCTACTCTCGAAAACCGCTGAACCGATTTTAATAATTCTTTTTGAGTTGGATAGCCTGCTTATCTAGGAAAGTTATAGACCACATAACATCATGCTACGACCAACAGGATCGGAATACGATCAAAGCGGGATTTTTTTTCTTTTGGGAGCGTTCCTGACGTGCGCTGAGTTAACGGTTAAAGTTACGCAAAAATTATGTATGATCAAATTGTTCGTCTTAAAAAATTGAAAAAAATCTCCAATAGTGTACGTCTATCTATCAAGGTTCACATTATATGACCCTTTTTATGGTAATCAAAATTGTTCTAAAAAATGCATTATTTGTGACGGTATTTTAAAAACATGCTATTATTATTTATCTAAGTAAATTAGTTATTCATCACAAGTATTTAATTTTGAATGAAATCGCCAATTTTATATTTGATTTCAACAAATAACTTAGGATATATCACAGTTTTAAGATATAATACCTATTATTTTCAAGCACCGCGCGAGGGGTGCGTGCGTGGGGAGCGTGCGTGGGGAGAATGCGTGGTAGCGGGTCAGACGGTAGCCTGCAGCATATAGTCGAAGTAAAAAACAAAGACTACCAGTGGATGTATCAAAGGGTTTGGCGGCTAGAAATAGTAGTGTTGACGAAATTAATCACAGAATACTGAGTAAACTTCCAGTGGATAGCGTAAACTATATATCGATTGACACCCCAGTAGCGTTACCCAACGTTCTTTTATTACTCATATTCGCGTGCCATTTTTTACTATAGTTTCAGTGTTACTGATCATGATCATAGTGGGATGACTACATTATAGGCTTTGTTATGCTCTTACCGTAGGTATTTAAAATAATAATCAAACTTTAATTAAATGTACCTAGAAACATAGCAGACATAGGTACAAACTCTCCTGGTTATATTAGGACTGTAGGTATGATTGTTTCAATAGTTCTCAAATGGTTCGTGAATTAATTAAAGATAGTTACAGTTCCTCTAGAATAGAATTATAGGTCCCTATGACCCACTCCCTCTTATGTGATGCAGACGAAGTTACGCGGGTCAGCTAGTAATGGATAAAATGTCAATATTTATTATGTACTAACTAAAGTCTACTTGCACCAAGGAAGCGAGCCTAAAGTCCGCTTGTGTCAAACAATTTAAAAACTTTTTAAACTTTACTATGATTAATTTTAACAAAAAAAAATACTTAAATTTTTTGATGCAAGCAAACTTTAAAGAATAATACGTTAAATCACCAATTAAAGGCTAATGTTTAACAAAACATGTCACAACCATTGTCACTGATGCGTGGTAGAATTTGGCTCCACCACCCTACCTTTTCCTGTTGCAATAGTGTCAGTCATTTTTACTGTAGTGTTTTGATTCGGGGGGTAAGGTATTAAACTTTTTTTTATAGTATAAGATAGCAAACAAGCAGATGGGTCTCCTGACGGAAAGAGTCAACCATCGCCTATACAAACCAAAGATGTTAATGGTGCGTTGCTATCTTGTGGCGAGGTCTTACGCTACATGCATAAGTTTACCGGCTATCTTACCCTCCAAATCGGAAGACGACAGTGACTAGCACTGACGCTTTTGCGGCAGGAATAGATAAGGCGGTGGTACAAGACCCAGGCCAGACAATGCAGAGCTCTACAACCTAATGCAGAAATAATATCCAACAGCATTTCAGTATACTATAAATAATGAATAAAATATCAAATGTAATTTTCGCCTTTTTCCATAGCGATGGAGTAAGTGTAACATCGGAAATGCCTGCTGCATCAATTTTGAGCTACCGTGATATAACTGAACTTAATTCGACACGAATTAAGAAAATCTACTATGAAAAAGAGCGGACTGCACACATTATCAATATCGTCATACTTGGAATTACTGCACTTGTTTATACATGTAAGTATATGACATTTTTAACTAATAACTTTGCTACAGGCATGCCCTGAATTGCGAACTCGCGGTGGCGTATAGTTCGACATCACAAAGTTTGTTATTGAATAAATACTTGAAACTTCGTCAGTGGCTTCCGTTTGGCGAATCTACCAAACTTTCTTTCACGACTTTTTGCGAATCGAGCATGACCAAAATGTTTTCATTTTTTTAATTTCATCAAATACATTAGTTTTTTATGATGGTACTCTCATAGTTTTAATGCATTAACAATATTATTTAATAACTAATTCAAAAAAACGTTTGATGAGCTTGTCTACCACCGTTAACATGGCGAAATAAGGATTTTTTGTTTGAGACAGAAATCTACATGAGGCACACTAAAAGTTTTGCACTTCTAGCTAATTGGAACTATTTGAATTTCGAATGTTATATTTTTAAAACGTTGCAACCTTCTTAGTGATAAAAAAAAACAATTGGCGGGAAATGATTTGTCAATTGTTTTTTTATCACACATCAAAGTTCTACGTAAACAACGAAAATGGAATTAAGTCGAAAAGATTTCATCACTCTAGATGATTTTTTATGTTTTAAAAAGTTCTCTTTCTCCACGAGACTGTGCCGCTCGTCTTCAAAATGCTTTCGAGAGAGAAGCACCTTGTTTGAGCACCGTGAGGCGATAGTTTGCTGAATTTGAGGGAAGTCGAGTTACTTTACATGACGAATTTCGTGAAGGGCGGCCTTCAACTGCCGTTAACGTAAATAATGTGGCTACTGTTAAGCGGTTAATTGTAGAAAACCCCCGGATTACCTATGATACAATTCGAGGACTATTGGGAATAGGTGTGAGCCAAATTCAGAAAAATTTACACGAAGAATTGAAAGTTCAGAAACTTTGTTGTTGTTGGATCCCTCATGAACTGACAGCGAAGCAGAAGCGGGCTCGCGTGGGATGATGCTCACAGATGCTACTGAAGTACGACCATGGACATTTCAATGCTGTTTATGACATTGTCACAGGAGATGAAAGGTAGATTTATTGTTTTGAACCCGAAAAAAACAGCAATCTTGTGAATGGGTGTTTGAAAATGAGAACAGGCCAACAAAAGTGAGACAGGCGAGAAACTTTGGTAAAAAAAATGATCGCGTTTTTTTTTCTCAGCTACGGGTTCCATTTGCTTCCGAAAAAGTACATTTCGTCACTCATCCTGCGCATAGCCCCGACCTAGCACCCTGTGATTTCTGTATTTTCCCCAAAATCAAATATTTGATGAGAGGTTTTACTTTTACCAACTCCGAAGAGGCAGTGATAGCGTTCAATCAGCACGTAGAAAACATGCCTTCAGATCTGTGGTCCTCCTGTTTTAAAAAATGGTTCGATCGCATGAAAAAATGTTTAAAATGTAAATGAGGTTATTTTGAAAAGCAATAAACATAATATTTTGGTTATAGCATGTTGTTTTTTTAAGTTACGCAAAACTTATAGTGTGACCTACATACATAGTTTATTTTGCTTGGTTGTTTAATAATTATTAATATTATCAAGTGGTCATAGTGTCTGACAGATTCTTTGTTGCGTTGTTTCAGACCGATAACTTAAATGTGACGTTATCACAGAATTTATGTATTGCAGCTCTTTCAAAATAAGTCATTGCTGCGTTGTTTCAGAAGATTAAATATGATGGTATCACGGGACTTATGATTCGCAGCACTTTAGAAAAAAGTCGTAGATAGAAAAGTCTCGCCAAAAAGATGCCACCCACGAAATTTCATGTACGTATTGGCAATTAAAAAAAAGAGTGATGTCCCGCGAACTAATAGTTATATAACTATATATATACTAGCTGTTGCCCGCGACTTCGTCCGTGCGAACTTCGTTTACTCCGCACTGCTCCTCCCCTGTAGGTGATCGCGTGATAATGTGTAGCCTATATGTTGACCCGACCTATTAGTAATATTCATGCAAAATTTGAAAAATTTGAAGTAAATCTATGCAGTACTTTTTGAGTACATACATACAGATAAACAGACAAAAATTCTAAAAACTATATTTTTGGCTTCGGTATCGATTGTAGATCACGTCCCAAGTATTCTTTAAAAGAAATATTCTATGTACAGTTATGACCTTATATATATATATATATATATATATATATATATATATATATATATATATATATATATATATATATATATATATATATATATATATATATATATATATATATATATATATATATATATATATATATACCACCTCTACGAACTCGTCTGGGGCACTGTGTCACGGATATATTAATTCACGACTACCAGAAGCTGCTACAAAGATTTAAAGTTTAGATTTTATTCTGGAGAAAACGTCAGTAACATTAGTTTGACACTGAGATTAGAGCCTTTTTATACCATAGAGTTTGTCAGTCGAAATTCTCTGAGTCTATTGAATTTACCCGGATTTATCGGCTGACCTGGCTGATCTGACCAAAATTTGTATGGCTTTGCCATACAAATTTTGGTGGGGTAGTTGAGGGGTGAGGGGGGCTTCCATCTTTAAATTCCATTTTCATATTTCAAATACAGTTTGGTCCAAATATATATATATATATATATATATATATATATATATATACAGCTTCTGGTAGTCGTGAATTAATATATCCGTGACACAGTGCCCCAGACGAGTTCGTAGAGGTGGCAGTCCCGGTTAGAATACCCTTATGTATAGATCCATAAATGTCCATAAATATTTGTTTATTATTATTTTTCAAATTCTTTTTAGTTCATTTGTCTATTCCGCAAGATAACCAACATGATGACACTTCATTTTTCACATTTGTTGGGAATAAATATAAATAATTACCTTGAGTAAATAAATCATTAAATTTGTTTTGAATCTAACATCATTACTGTTCCAGGGTCCCTCTGTTATGAACTCTTAAAACATAATATTACTTACCCTCATCAAGGCTTAGGCACACGGGAAGGAATAATTCGAAATAAGCATACATAATATTGCAACTTCTACGAAATTTAATTTATTACAGGATCAAGCTGGAAAATGAAACCTCTCTTAGTAATTAAACACATTTGGGGATATAATTACATTTTCTTTAATACAATGTTTATGTTGCCGTGACTTGGGTTCGGGTTAAGTAGCCGTAAATTTATAAATTAAAATTCCTTTACTTACGCGTAAGTGACAAATAGGCGCGCGCTTCAATAGAGTTTAATATTAGTTGCTACACAAAATGGATTTATGAATGTGACATTACATCTTCTGCCATACGAATAGCAACGCAAAATACTATAATATTTGGTTCCAATAGGCGTTTGTTATCTCTTTCTCTCAGCAGAACCAACTGCTTATTTACTATACTATTAAAAAAAACGTGTGGTATCGTGGGCACCAGAAAGGAACAAAGGTCCTTATTATAAAAATATTAATTTCAAATTCTATTCTAAAATTATTGGGATATACATTTTTTTATTATGATTTTTCTATTGATAAAAATCAAAATAATAATAGCAAACTGCAATAATAATAACAGTCATCACGTAGAATATACATTAGACACTGTGTAGCCATTATTTATTTAATAATTAAATGATACTTGTACATAATACTTAGTAATTCATTTGCCACTACAAAGTTTACACATCGTGATCATAGATAGTGCTGTTCTCTTTTAACTCGCGGTATCATGTAACTTAGCATTTAGGATAAAATTATTGATGTATCATGTCAAAATCTTACGCATCTATTTGACGTTACGGATTACGGATGGGCTTGTTCTTGCTCGGACACTTAACGGATCGCTCTGTACTAGACACTAGTACATTCCTCCAAATGTACTAGTTCGGTCTTTTGTAGGTACTAGTCTAATAGAACAGTATACGGTGCGGTGCGGTCTAATAGAATAGTATTACGGTGAAAGAAAGAATAGCGAAATATATTTTGATTTTCCTTCATATTTTGCAAACAAATTCAAAACAAACTCAGTTATATATTACGTGAAGTTATTTATAGGCATATTTGAATTAAATTACGTATGACATTTTTTCGTAATGCATTATTAAAGATAAAAAAAACAAAACCGTACTAAAAGCAATGTACTGATTTTCAAGCCATTTGAAACTAATTTCTTAAAAAAAATAAGTCAATTTCACCAAAATATTTATTTAGTAATAAAAATAAGAAAAATAAATAATTTCATAAACATAAAGTTTAAACTATAAACCTTAATAAACCAAAGATATCAGAGACCAAATTTGACAGTGAATATATTTTAGACATTTCATTCCAGGCTAGGCGACCATTAGGTGACTATAAATTGCAGGTTATAATTATGAAATCAATCATGTACTTAAATAAAAAGCGATGAAATACTTTATGTATTCTAAACGCCGTTTTTATATAATCAACGATCTATCATTCGTAACAGTAACCATTAGCAACCAATTTTATAACAACGAGGCATTCCACATGTTTATGGACAATTTGGTAATTTGACATTAGATAATAGGAACAGTTTTATCTTACGCCTTGTAGAAAATGTTACTACTCGTAACTAAAAAAGTCGTTTCTAGGTTTCCGTATCACATAAGGAAAAATTGGAACCCTTAGGTTACTTCCGCACAGACAGGAGGCTTGCTTAGCGCCTAGAGCCTAGCGAGTAACTTGGTAAAACAAACGTTCTAGAAAATTAGCGATCATCCGCACCGCGCGCTTGAAGTCTGGCTAATTGCTTACCGACCTATCGAAATAAACAAACGTGTTGGTTTTTTGTGACGAGGCGCGAGGCACTAGACCCTAAGCAAGTCGCCTCTCTGTGCGTACGTAGCCTTATAGAATCACTTCATAGTCTGTCTGTCCGTCCGTCATTTATATCAAATACTCGGGTCTATAGCCCCTATCAGTAGTGAAAAAATCAAACTTTAACACGATCAAAATATAATTAATAGACCATTTATGTCGCAAATTTTGCGATTTCTTAAGCCAAACAAATCCATGTCGCAAATTTTGCGATTTCCTAAGCCAATCAAAACCTATAGGATACCTCCCGTTGACCTAGAATTATGAAATTTGCCTTAAAGCAATGTTTTGCAGCACATGTAAAGAAAAAAATTCGAAAACTGTAATTTTTTAGTTACATCACCAAAAAACGCGATAAAAGATATGACCGTTTATGTTGCATATTATTTTACGATTTCCCAACGTCGAAGTCCAAATAAATTATTTTCTTTCGAACGAATTAGTGAATGATCTTAATCGTATTACGATTACGCTTAGGATTAAATCTTAAGCATTGTACATGCTGGATAATGGACCAAAATAGTATTTTTTTTTATTTCAAAAAAAAAACTGATATCTGCCGAACCCCCCCCCCCCCCCCCCCTCTCCAACGTAAGAATAGATGATATTTGACTCGAACCCCTCTCCCCCTTAAACATCTCACGTAATTTGTGGACGCCCCCTTACCTACAAGTTTGTATGGAACCCTCGGTGTGTGAGTCCAACTCACACTTGACCGGTTTTTTATTGATATTGAAACAGGATATAAGACAAAAATTCTTTGAAATTGGATTATATATCAAAATAAGACATAAATTGATTACGAGTGTCTATCTACCTACGCTTATTTATGCCAAAGAAAGACTTGTAGATAATAATACTCTCTAATCTTATGATTTAAAACAAAAGCATATAAGATGTAAAGACGTTATTGATAAAATACTTTCTTTAAGTCTAAGATGTTAAGCCTAATGCGAAACTCTACTGAACAGGTAGGGAATTATCACTATTAATAAACAGTGTCTGTTTGCGCGATAAAGCATCGCTCGGTATTTTCAACCGACGAAAAAAAGGAGGTTATCAGTTTGACATGTATGTATCTAATCCTAAACCTTCTTATTCATTAACTGTAAGGCAAAGCGAGGGTCGCTGGTTAAGCTAGTCTATCTATATATATAAAAATCAATCCCTATTTTCCTTGGTCATGACATCACGCCTGAATGGCTGGACCAATTTCGGTAATTTTTTTTGTTGTGTTTGTAATTGTAAGGAGAAGGTTCTTATAAAAGAAAATATTAAGGAAATTGTGCGGAAAATTAGAAAATTTAAGAATACTTAACTACCATATAAAGTTTAATGCCATTTTGGCTGCGTGGAAGGACAATCCCGTAGACTTATATAAATTACGTGTCACGTTGTTTGTCCACTATGGATTCGTAATATGAATAGCAAAACAACGTTTGCCGGCTCAGCTAGTTAATTATAAAATTTATTTATAAAACAAATGGGTAAAAATAACTAGTATATTATGATGGATTTTACACTTTCAATGATGATTTATGACTATCTATATATGCCACATGCGTTAGTTTACTAACTACCTCAACCTTAGCTGGAACACCACTAACACTATTGCGGCGTGAATAGGTAACAAACCTGGTGAAACTTTACAAAACTTTACCATTTAGTAAGTCACGATTATAGTGACATGTTAGGCTAGTCGTTCAACTTTTACGATATGTCTTGCAGGAAATCAGAGCCATTCTTCAAGGGGGTCCGGAACAATATAATTGAATACTGGATGCTTGTTTAAGTGGCATTAAATATTGTTAGCATAATCGAGTTTATTATTAACCAGGTCTACTTGCTTGCCTGAGCCGGCCGGCCATGAACGAGATATACCTGCTGACAATCTCGTACGTCGTCCTGGCCACATTCCTGCTGATTGAATTGTCACTCGCTGGGACATCTGTTCTTCGGTAAGTTTCTTTAATATTTGTAATATTTGCACATATTTTATTCTCAGTTGTTTTGTATGATCTCCTACGAAACCGGACTTTTGGGCGACAAAAAGTTCAGCCATAGTTTAAGTTAAAGGGCTTAAAGTGTCTCCTGTGAGACCGAACTTTGGCTTAGGGCAGCATTTTCAGTACTTTGATGCTAAATGGGAGAATAAGTGACGTCTGGATTTCGGCTCGTTTTTAACTCTTGACCAGGAGCTTGAGTGTTTGCAGACTGAAACAGTGGGTTGCGTTGCCGCCGGCTGCCTTTCTGACGTGTGTGTATAAATTGTGATATTGTGTTTACACAAAAAGCTTACAACTTACAGATTTTAATACATACAACTTACAAATTGAGATGTGATCATCAGGCTCATTTAGTAGTTCTACGCTCACAAAACAAGTGTCCCTACCTCTAACAAAATTTTAAATATTCTAATACATTGTGTATGAAAGATTATTATTTTATAACTTCTAAATAAACTTTATGTTTATTTAGAAGTTATAAAAGCCTGACATGAAATCGTCACACTAATCTCATATCAATCAATATCTTGTGTAAGAAAAAAAAAACAATCCAGCTGAGTTCATTCGCCGAATCTTCTCAGTGTGGATTTGAGTTTCTGATCCGATAGTAGCTACGAATATAAAATTGAGAACTATTATGCGTATGAGAAGTTTTTTCTGCAAAATTATCTTGTTTCTCATGTATCGTGCTGTAAGTAAACTTATTAAGGTTAAATTTTTCTATTCATGCTAAAGTTCTAAGGAGAAAACATTTGTATAATTTTTGCCTCTTAGATCTTAAAATACCTCAATTTAGCGGAAAGTTTCAGGGATGGCCTGCATTGTCAACTGGTTTACAGATATTTTTGTGTACGAGCTACAAAAAATATTTCCAAGATGCTGTGAACTAAATGACTAACTTTGAACCGTCTCTGAATTACCGCAAGTATAAGGCCTGTCACCCGCAAGGTGACCATATTTTTTAAATATTATAATTTTCTTTCTTTCTAATTTCGTTAAGGTTTATTATGCAGTTAAACGATATTCTTTTTAAATTATATTTATATTGTTATATGACCATTAACTATCGTGTCTTACAATATATAGTCTTACGACTCAATTGTACATCGCTAATGAATGTATACTTAGTGAAACGGTGGGTGTTAACTAGTTAACATACGTTTATTGAGGAAAACATACTATAGCTTTTTATTGAGTTTTATTAAGGTTTAAAATTTAAATATGAATTATATAGAAACGATAATTCAATAAAGTATTTTTAAATCATCAAATCTAAGCAAGATTAGTCCTCTTTCCTATTCTAATTCTAACTTAAATCCAAATTCAATTCCCGTGTTGGTCCCGGGCTCCTTTGTAGAATGGACCAACTGCCGTTCTGCCAGGCAGGCTGTAAAAATCAATCGATTGGCTATGCGGGTCACTACCATCGTGGCTACTAGGTGGTAGAGTTCTACATTGTCTCGCCTGGGTTAGGTACCACAGCCTTACCTTTTCCTACCGCAATAGCGTCAGTGCTTGTCGCGGTTTTGTTCCGGTGTGGAGGGTAAGATAGCCGGTAAACTTATGCATGTGGCATTAGACCTCGACACAAAATAGCAACGCACCATTAACATCTTTGGTGTCTACAAGCGATGGTTGACTCTTTCCATCTGGAAACCCGTCTGCTTGTTAGCTATCTTATAATATAATAAAAAAAAATTAAAAAAATTATCCTTTCGTTAGATTGGGCCTCCTATTTATGTTAGACGCGACTTTTTCTGTCTGGAACCTCGACGTAAACCAGAGTAAAATGCCAACTAGATTCATCAGTAAAATGCTTCGTCCAGTCTAAATATATGACTACAAAAGCCACCTTTTTTGTATTCCAGGTCGTACATAAAGACGGACACGAACACACAATAATTGAGATTAACTTCATGCACCCTTTCCGTTTCTTTTTAATGTTAACGGGAGTGTTTTACTTTGTATTCAACGCTGGATTTACCCTAGGGGCACTCGGGACTAATGCTCAGAGAGGCAAATTTTCCGGGGCGTCAGAATTCAGAGTACTTATGAAAAATAATCTCTGCATTATCAAAAATGCTTTAAACTTTTTTATAACTCAATATTTTTGCATTATTAAGGAATTAATTATTTAACTACAGAAGAGCCTATTGCTCGTTTAGCCCCGCTTCTATTAAAAAAGAGACCTCTATTTAAATATAGGTACGATCGCCTTCTGGTCGGAATTCGACCATAGACTAAAAATTTTTTTCTTAGACTATGGTCGAATTTTTTTGATAATAATAATAATAATAATAAGTATTATAAGTACGCACCGGAGTCAGTTCTAGAGAATGGCCGTGCTAAGCTCTACTGGGATCGATCTGTCATCACGGACAGGACTATTATCACAAATAGACCCGATATCGTGTTCGTGGATCGAATGGAGCGCCGGGCATTTATTGTTGATATCACGATCCCGCATGACGATAATCTCGTGAAAGCAGAAAAAGAAAAACTATCTAAGTATTTGGACTTAGCTCACGAGATTACCGACATGTCGGGTGTGGAGTCAACAATAATTGTCCCGATAGTTGTTTCTGCAAAAGGTTTAGTAGCGAAGAATCTCGACCAACATCTACGGAAGCTCTGCCTACAGTTCTGGATCAAGGGCCAGATATAGAAGGTGGCAGTGTTAGGAACGGCACGTATTGTGAGGAGGTTTTTTTCTCTGTCGCCTTGACCACCGGCGGCTTAGCTGCAAAGCTCCCGTCAGCGGGAAACCTATTTTTATGTATTTATTTTTATAATATTGTATTTTTTTAATATTATAATTATAATTGTATATAAAATGAGAAGAAAAATGTAAATAAAGGAATAATAATAATAATTGTTTACAGTAAATAATAGTTAAAATACCTACTAGAAGAATGCATTAACAATAATAATAATATAATTAATCTATAATAATATGCATCTATACTGGAAAAACAGTCGTAGAAAACTATAAAAAAAAACAAATAATAGACAAACAATTGTTTTGATAGACAAAAAACAGTTTGATTATAGACTTTAGCTGTAAAGAAAATAGTATACATGTGTGTCTACAATCATGTATGACACATAAATTTGTTTGTGGTTGTAATGTTCATTTTTATTTCTAATAAATGTTATTTAAAATATCAGGTTGTGTGCCAAATTTCGTATTTCGCTGATAGCCTAATTGCCATTTAAATACTTATGATGACTAACTATTTTATTTAGATTAAAATTAATATCATGTTTATTAAAACACCGTTGCTTATAATGCATTATTTTAGTAAAATTTTGATAACCATAAAAAGGGTCATATAATGTGAACCTTAATAGATAGATGTACTACTATTATGTATAGTATGTATGATATTATCGTGGACTTTTTTTACAATTTTTTTTCAAATCATACACGGTTTTAGCGTAACTTTAACCGTTAACCCAGCGCATGCCAGGAAAGCTTTCGAAAGGAAAAAAAGTCCCCGTTTAGACCACATTTTGCGTTGATACTCCGATACTGTTAGTCGTAGCGTGATGTTATATGGCCTATAACCTTCCTCGATAAACAGGCTATCCAACTCAAAAAGAATTATTCGGTTCAGCCGTTTTCGAGGTTAGCGCGTAAAGTGTATATTATCATGTATGTCACATGATAGTAGTGTATGTAATATATATATATATATATATATATATATATATATATATATATATATATATATATATATATATATATATATATATATATATATATATATATATATATATATATATATATATATATATATATATATATATATATTATATAAATACCAAATAGAGACGACGATAGCAATGACTTGTGCATAGTCTATCGTTCGCCTTACGTATACTGCCTGATAGAATGGCAGATGGCCTATCCTTCAAAAGAGGTCCGGAACAAACATCAGCACGTTTAAAGCTTTATCAGCTGGGCGGCTGGTAGTCACGGTGGTAGTAACGCTTATAGCCAATCATTCGCCTTTTACAAACTGCCTGGCAAAATGGCACGTAATCTTTTCATCAAACGTGTCCCAGATCAACACAAAAAATTTAGAAATTAAATTGAAGCAATAAAATAAAATATACAATCAAAACTTTTTGACAAAATTTCATCTAGTATATGTATTTGTGTATCAAATGAGTTTTCCACTCAATTCATAAACAATCAACCTCGGATAAGGTTTGTTTCAAATGTTTTACAATGTCCGCAACTTTTTTAACTTTTGCGTTTGTGAAATTGACCGTTAAAAACTTTTGTTCAACCCTTTCGTACCTGGTATTTTGATTTTATGGCAAACGTTGTGTTACCAGGAAAATATTACTAAATATTCCCTGTAAAGAAAACACTTATTTATTTTCCTTTTACTGTGTTGCCTGTTTTCGCAAACGTAATTAAAGTGCTACATTACAGATCTTCTGGCGAATTTACTTTATACCTAACGGTTTTTTTAATTTTTTGTCGGAAAATAGTCTTTTTTCTTTAAAATTCTGTTTATCAGTTTTATTTACACCTCTAAAAAGACAAATCAGGCAATTAATGATGATAGCGCGTTAACATATTGTGTAAGTATCAACCCCGTTGAGTTTCTTTGGCCGGATCTGCTTAGTGTGAGGCCACGCTCCAGACCGCTAGTAGCTATAAAATAGGCTTGTTGACTTAATTTGAATAACTGTTTAATAATTTACCTTATAGGTGTGTTTAACAAAAAACTATTTATTTTTGTTTAATAACATATATTTATGAAAAAAATACGCGTTTTATATTTTAAATTAAAAAACGCTACAGACTATCATGGCATCCTAGTGACATCACGCCGTGATAGTTTCTATGAAAATTACATCAAGATGACGTTACACCAAGGTGCGACGTAACACTCAGATTTGCGTTTACCGTCACGTGACTTAACGTCTATTTTCGCCGAATTTATGTCTTAAACATATTATTAATCCTTATCTATTATAACAAATTTTTATTTTTTCATATTTTAATTAATCATTAAAAACTACAATATATCCGATTCATTCTTAGTCGACACAAGCCTACCTATTGTCAACGCGTCAAAAGTGCCTGAGGTAAAATAAGTATAACTTGACAACAGAACTATCATATATTATATTATTTCTAAAAGGTGTTATTTCCTGTAGTGGCTCGATCTTTTTAACTACTTCACCAAAAAAATAAAAATACCCAGTTAAAGCTTATATTTTCTACTTTGGGCGGAAAATATGGAAAATTCGATTTTTTTTATATTCCCTACTTTGGGCGAAAAATGTGAAAAAATTCGAAAAAAATTTTTTTGTTAATAAAAATTAATTAAATATATTCTTCAAGAGCGCCATCTTTGTGTGATACATCAAACATCTTGATAGAATATTATACTTGTAAAACGCTAGATGGCAGCGTGTGAAATCTTCGCACGGATTCAGCTAGTACAATTTTGCTCTCGCGTGATCAATATTTTCTTGTATATTTCACGGAAATAGTTAATTTTTTAAAGCGAAATTTTTACTATATTTTAAATCTGGCTATAGACCAACTGTATATCAACCGTGTGCTTCCATGCCAGCATTTTTGCGTGACGGGGTAACAAACATCTAAACTTAACAATAAACTATATAATACGAGTATTACGGGCTGCATTCCGCAACTTGCAATGTGATTAAAATTGGTGAATCTCACTGAAAACATATATGCGGGCTGCTCGATGCAGCTAGTACTTTATACTCGTGTAAATAATAGCTGCAACTTGCAACCCGCTGCAAAAGTTTTGGTGAATCCCAGAGAGCACCTTATTTTTACAGGATAAAAAGAACCCTATGTGCTGTCATGGTCAGGTTATCCCAGGTCATGGTCAGGTTATCTACATGTATACCAAATTTCATCCAAATCGGATAAGCCGTTTTTGCGTGATTAACAAACATCAAAACTTTCACATTATATAGATATGTACGTGTAATACTGTACATTAACTACCTTTTTATAACTATTGCGAATTGTACACAGGTCTTTGAGCGTCAGTGCTGGAACATGCGCTCTTTTTACGTATCTGACATACGCAACACTCCCAGTAAGATTACATGAGGCTACAGTTGGAGGACTTGCACTTGCCGCTGTGAACATTGGCGCTAATATCATGTTGAACAAAGCAACGGACACTCAGGTAATTTGTGTTTTCATTAAATAAAGCTAGCCTTCTTAAATCATTAAGCAACGTGTGCAAAAAACGCAAGATCTTCATGACATGCTCTTCTTGCAGATTTATTGCAGCTTGGGAACACTAGTGGCAAGTAACGTTGCGGGAATTATGACACACTACCCACGGGAATTGGCGCAACGGCGAGCTTTCCTAGAGACCAGAGATTGTGTTGAGGCTCGTCTTGTCACGCAGAGGGAGAATCAACAACAGGTATCATTTTTATACATTCTTAAATGGCCGTACACGTGATGATTGATCATATGTACAAAATAACAATAATAGCTATAGTGACAAATTCAAATAATAGTTAATTTAAATGGGTTTATGATTCAGCTATATTTCAAACTAGCGAAAAGATAAGGTGTGTTGCACCCCAGATATTTAGCTTATGCCAACTTTCATACAATTTTTTTCGTCTTTTAGGTATGAAATCGTGACTTACAGACAGATTTTCGCATTTACAATATTAGTAGGAATTTCGAAGCCACTTAACACTTAATTTTTTTTTGGATTTATTACAAATACCATATTTTTATACAATAAACACTATACTGGTTAGCCAAGCTCGTGAATATATTATGTTTAAGTTGTGCAATAACTTTGAGTGGAAACATAAAATTGTGATACTATTGCATGTTTCAATATTTTAAATTGGATGGTGTTGGTGCGTAGATAGTAAGTAAGTAGTAGTAAGCGTAGTGTCTAAAGTAAGTTAGACATCAAGCTAAATTAAGTTCTTACTGAACATAAATAAAAGCCGTTATTTACTCTTTATAACAAGATATAACTCATAAAGAAGCGACAAAAAAAACGTCACCGTAAAACAAAAACGGGAAAATATCACATATCCCTAAGTGACATTCCTGATAAAAGCAAATGTGATTGCATATTGGAGCCCGATCACCTTTATGAACAAAACTTAGCAAATTACAAATAATATGATTAATATAAAGTGGATCAAACTTAACTTTGACCACATCGTCTCTGAAAAAAGTGTAGAAATAGTAATAAATAAGTTTCGATGGTACATCACATTACTTCAAGATGATATTTTGGCATAAATTAAAGGAAACTGAATTAATCGAAACAAGCTAAATGCAGAAGTATTTAAAAAAAACTACTTTCTAAATACTCTGCATTTAGGTTAAAATATACCGAAATATAAAAAAAAAACGTAACAGGTATCATAGTAAAGGTGGCCTCTAAATCTGATTACGAAATTAGTTTGGAAATGTATGGAAAATTAGCCTACCTGGCAATTTAGTCAACATTTTTTATTTAATATTTATACACAAACATGTACAGAGGTAGATTTAATACTACACTCTCTACCAGTTAATCTAAATCAAATAAAAACAATATTTAGGATGGGGTGCACAGAAAAACTTACAATATTCATTTACTACTCGTATTAACGTAATTCTTATTAAAATCTCATAAGATTGACAACTGTCTTTAGCTGTAAAGAAAATAGTATATATAATATTATATGTCATTATAATATATATATATATATATATATATATATATATATATATATATATATATATATATATATATATATATTGCATATAAATATATTTATTCGACGTAGGTACATTTAAGAACACTTGTTGACGTCAACAAACAAACACAACAAAATATGAAAGACAAATTATACAATATTTGTAAAATACAAAAGAATTCATAAAAATCACGTCAATCGGAGAGTTTGTTGCTTATTGACCAATATTTTTGAAATAAATTAAAAAATATATATTTATATATGCAATTTATGAAGACGGACATTTATATAATTAGTAAAAATATGTTAATTAAATGTCAGAATTATATTAGAATATATTATATAATATAGAATGTTATATAATAATATAGAATGTTCAGTGTATAACAGCTTATGCGTAGCAATTAATTACTCGTTGCAGTATAATACTAATAATACTTTCAAAAATATATCATATTAATCATTCCAAGAGTGTATTAATAGATTCATATCAAAGCTTATGTGAAATAAAAATAAATGAAAGTAAAAATGCGCGACCCCAAACGCCAAAGTGGAAACCTATGATATGACATGAGCAACACTGGAAATATTTATATCAGATGATCCATCATCATCAGAGTGATGAAATACAAGTACGTCCTAGCCAACGAACCCTTATATATGGCGATTGACATTCAGTTCACTCTTCCTACCTGCGAGGCAATAAACGTGAAAACGTAATTTTATTATCTCATTCATGCGTTGACAGTTAATACTCATCTTACTCGGATTTTACTTTTCGATAAACATTTATGTTTTTTATTGGTTTCCTCTATTCTAGTTCCCATTAAAACTTTGTTAAGTTATAAGCCTTTCTTCCAACTAATTACGCTAGTGAGGATTTTTTTTTGTTTCAAATTTCAAAGATGCAATGTAAAAAAAAAACTTAATATAGACATATTTTGCAATAATGTAAATACTTTTAAAAGGTTGGTGTTTTCTGCTTCCTCTAGAAATGTAAATATTTAGTTAATAGAATTACTTGAATGCTCACAAAACATTATTATTATTTTTTTGTTTTCGTTTTTTGTGTCCTATAAGTTTAACATCTTAAAATTACTGATTCTAAAATTTTGTTTTCTTCTTTTTTCAATTCGTTAGGTTTATATCCGTATTTTATTTATTTTAAATTTTTAGCTTTAATTTTCAGCATCGCTATTGTTTTTGTATTATTGTTTTATTTTTCCAATCTAAATACAGTATGTTATAAAGTCTAGAATTTCTGTCAATTTGTAATGCCTGTTTAAAATTAATGCAGTAAAAATAGTGTTAAGTTATAATTAAGAGAATGCTGTTATTGCCTAAAACTGAGGCAACACTTAGACCATAATAATTGTAATTGGAACGAAGTTCCTTATCGCGCGTTGTGAAAGGGGGCTAGACGGAAAAAATCTTACGAAAAGTTGTCACGACACTTTTTGCTATAGTAAACTATTGTAAGCTGTGCGGCGTGCGCATGTTTCTCTGTCTGTCTCTCTTTCTCTCTCTCTTATAGAAAGCAAGCCAGATTTATATTTCATTACAATTTAAAATTTTATTACAATTCCTTCACTAATTAATCTAAAGGAACTTCGTTCCATCGGGGTTTCCCTTGACACCTCCCAACTTTTTGTCATTTTGCATGTATTTAGTGTTTGTCTTGTTGGCAGTACTCAATAAATAAATAAATAAATCTAGAACCCCATGTTGGTTTCGGGCTCCTTTGAAAAATAGACCAACTGCCGTTCTGCCAGCCAGGTCGTAAAAGGCGACCGATTCGCTATGTGAGTTATTATCATCGTGGCTACTAGGTGGTAGAGTTTCTGCATTGTCTCGCCCGGGTCTGGTACCATCGTCTTACCTATTCCTACCGCAATAGCGTCAGTGCTTGTTGCTGTTGTGTTCCGGTTTGATGGGTAAGGTAGCCGGTAAACTTATGCATGTGGCATTAGACCTCGGTACAAGATAGCAACTCACCATTAACCCCTTTGGAATCTATAGGCGATGGTTGACTCTTTCCATCAGGAGACCCATCTGCTTGTTTGCTATAGTGCGCGCGGAACTAGTTGGCCGCGCCATACGTAATACGTAATACGTAAGGCGCGGCCAAATAGTTCCGTGCGCACTATATTTTATAACATAAAAAAAGATGATCGAAAAGTGGTTTCGAAAAACATACTTTTTAAGTCTGTTGATATAATATAACAATGTAAAAACACGGGGCTAAAAGCCTAGCACAGAGGCAGTTTTGAGGCTGCGTTTTATTGCTGTTTGCGTCTAAATTATCATATCGTAAATATACGAGTACTCGTACATTGACACTAGACTGACGGCGTAGAGCACAAACTACCGCAAGAAAAACCATTGACAACAGAGACCCATCACTTTACAGTTTTAAACTACAGTAATACCCCGGACTTACGCGATAGGTGGGACCGAGCGCTATCCGCGTAAATCGAATTCGCGTAAGTCGGGGTACAATTTTGCATATACCTATAAAGTCATACAAAGTATGTTTAATTGGGACCGGAGACTATAATTTAGGAAATATAAAACAATAATTTAGGAAATAAATTTTCATTTCATTCTAGATAATATGACAAACTATATTAATAAAATGTATAAACACAATCTGAAGTTATTTTGATGTAGAAGGTTAAATCGCGAAGAAAATTAAATCGCGTAACTCCGAATTCGCGTAAGTCGAGGTAGCGTAAGTCGGGGTATTACTGTATCTAAATTAATTATCTCGTTCATGAAAAGACTATCAATCTCAGTTCATTATAAATATTGTCGATTGGTTTAAAAAATTGTCTCGATTCCGGCAAAGTGAAGTTTGATTGGCACAAATTCTAAAACAATTTCAAAGAGCAGCGCAAAGGACCGCAAGCTTAACGGTTACTTTCATTCTGATTTGCCGAGTTTCTTGGCAAACAAAGTATTGTTTGTGATAAAAGCAAACGATGCGATTAATTTAAATTAAAATTTTAAGGCCGTAAATTAATTATGATTCTTTGTGAGAATAAATGAACGCTTGCCTACTAGTTAAAAGGGACAAGTTCCCATTTATGTTATTCTTATTTATCTTATTCAGGTCTTTATTTATAAAGTAATTATTACTGGGATCTTAATAAAGGTTTCGTTTATTTTGATGTTTATTCATATATTGTAATTATGTAGAAATTGTCAAAGAGATGGCTTTTATGAAGTATAGCGCTCTCTAGATAAGGGCTAATATATATATATATATATATATATATATATATATATATATATATATATATATAATTCATTAATCAGATTCAATAAATCAGTCCAATTTTAATTATACAACTTAGTAACTGTTTTTTAGAATTGTCAGAATTTAAAAGAAACGTAATGTACGCGCAGTACAAAATGTCAATCGGAGATCAGTTTATTACAATCTTGCAAAAAATCTGAACTCTGAAAAAGATCAAGTTAACTTGTACAGGGTATCTGTACAAGTTAACTTGATCTTTTTGACAGATGTAAATTTTTCTGATCGACATAACTTTGCAATGACGAATATATTATTTTCTTATTTTAATGATTTTAAAAATTGTAAAAATGTTAAAAAATACATATAACAAAAACAGTAGCAGTCGTGGGACTGCCGATAGAAGTGAAAACGGAACTATTAAGTTGAGAGTAATTAAAACTATATAACTATATAAAGCGTCCAACGCGCACATAATACAGTCAGAAATAGTCGATGTATTAGTGTATACGTGTACACAGGCTACTGCGCGTGCGCTAGTCTGGCTCTCCATAGCTATAGATATACTATTATCATTAGCATGTCGGTGACGCGAACCGAGGATTTTACCCTCTACCAAAACGCTCAACGCGCCTAAAGAAGTTTTCACTTCAAAAAAGTCCCTAAAGATTTAATGTAACATCGGACGGACGGATAGGACACGAAAAACAGGCAATAACTGTTACAAAAATCGATTAGAAAAAATCATTATTAATGATCACTGTTAAGTTATTGTTATGAACGGGGGTCCTTTTGGTTGGGGTCTCTTTGGTTAGTGGTTGGGGTATTTTTAGCTGGTATAAATCTTTTTAGAAAAAAAGGTAAATCGCATGCATTGTAAAGTTATTAATTGTTAAAAATTATTAGGTATCTATTTTTTTAAGATTATCAAACCTTTTAATAATAATTAATGTACATAATATTTTGTGGAATATGTTGGTAGACATCTCTCTCATCATAGTTATATAAACTATCTTTCTTGCGAATAAAGGTTCTTTTTTTCACCAATTTTTATTTCGGCTTTATTGCATGAATAAACATGAAACAAAAGCCTTTATTTAAAAGAGACCGACATTTCATAACAATGGAGTAGAGCGTGCTATTGACTGTATGAAATTGAAAGCAGAAGCAATTCCACGGCTGCACTCAATCGTAAATCAAGTAATCGATCACACCGATCATTCGACCAGACCAGCATAGAGCAACCATCACTTGGTAAATTCAGCGCATACATAGCAACTATTATTTCATCTGTGGTACTATTTCTGAAATCGCTTTATGTTGAAAATTTAATACACATGTGTGATTTAACAGTAAAATCTATAAATCTAGATCTCTACGTTTTTAGAAACTCAACTCGTATACAGTGAAGTGCTGTTCGACTGTCCTAAAGATGCTCCGGTAACGAAATGAGACGTGCTTTGAGTGCATAAACTGTATGTTTTTGTTTGTGCTACTGATGTGGTGAAACATGTAGTGGATCTCAGTTGTCTATTATGCCGCACGTGTCTTATTTAATTTTCAGACCTTAGACTAGATTAGACTTTAAGTAAGTTTGTTCTATTCCTTACACTAATTTTTAGTTCAAACACATTTCAGAAGTCACACAAGATTTTCACATCTCTCTTTTATTACAGAAATAGGGACACTGCGCTTTGCTAACGATGAGTAGGCGACAACATTGCATCATCTGAAAAAGTTTAAATTTTTTAATACATGATAATTCAATTTAGTCATTCATTGCCCATTTAATGAAAGGTTGTGACAAATTAATATACCCTTATTTTTAAGGGTATATTAATTTGTCACAACAAATTTATATACAACAACAAATTTATATAGCTGTAACACTATTTTTTATATTCCTATGTTTCTCCCGTATTCGTCCAGACCCCTTTAAGATGAGACCATCTGTAGCTCTAACAGGCATTTCATAAAATAAGCATATCAGAGGAAAAGTTAGCCGGTAAGCTTATGCATGTGGCGTTAACACACCACC
This sequence comes from Apodemia mormo, assembly GCA_036924255.1. NCBI lineage: Eukaryota > Metazoa > Arthropoda > Insecta > Lepidoptera > Riodinidae > Apodemia > Apodemia mormo. Next base: position 14,417,883 of record JAUPFN010000004.1, on the reverse strand, counting down.
GCGGCTAGCAACGCACCATTAACATCCTTGTCGTCGTCAATGTTTTTTCTTTCCACCAAGAGAGCCTTCGGTTTGCTGTAAATATAAAAAAATACTTTCATTGTATAGTTCACATATCTAGGGATAAGATTAGGATAATTTTGAATTGACAGCATTGAATAGATAATGAATTTTTGGTATATTACACATCAAAATGATTTTCGCTTAAATATTTATGTATATAAGTCTAATTAACGTTTACTAATCTCAAACATTTGTTTAACCATTTCCCTCCTTCCACTTTAGTAATAATAGAAAGTCACATATTAAACTTATATTTGTTGTCTAGTTTAACAGTAAATCAGGTCACTTGTGCTGTAAATACTGGTAGAGATTCGGAGTAAATTAAATCAATACTTATTTATGTTTTCTTTTAAAGGGTTCCGTGCCCAAATTGTGTGAAAAGTTTCGTGCCAAAAGGCCGGAACCCTATTATTGATACTTCTCTGTCCATCACCTGTCTCTGTTAAAGATGTATTTCCTCAATTTTTTAAAGAATCTACTTAAAGTTTTTACAAATTGTAATAAAACTATAATCGCTACAAAAACAACTACTTAAAAATTTCACAAACTGTAATACTGATATGGTCGCTACAAAATCAACTACTTAACATTTTCACAATCTAATAATACTATGGTCATCACAAATCAACTAATTAACATTTTCAAAATCTGTAATACCACAGTCGGAACAAAAAACAAATACTTAACATTTTCACAAAGTGTAATGATACTATGGTCTCTACAAAAACAAGTAATAACAATAAAGTAATATTTAAATTTAAACAGAGCTTTGACATTGCGTTGGTTTTTATTAATTTCTTCAATTTTACTGGGATTTTGAGACATTAAATCAGTTCAGGTTTTTAAGAAAATCTAAATTTGGTTAAACCCAATTAAAAATCCTTAACTGCGTCTGAATCTGTCAAGCTGTTTAAAAGTTATTAGTATACACACACATTATACATACACATATACACACAACTGCTATCGTAAAATTAGAATAGCTGCATAGATCCTCAAAACAGAGATCTGCTAAAAATTTGATTTTCAAAAATCGTGATAAAATCGATTATTTTTTTATGTTTTATTTACCTTTGACTTTTGGAAAAAATTTAAATATAATACTATTTCCAAAATATTTTGACAATTAGATAGACTATCTCTCGAGCGTAGAAATGGTTACAAAAGGGAACTTTCGCGAAATATCCGCTCAGAAAAAAAGATTCTGTTGCTTTTTATTTCGTGTTTCATAATAAGCAAAAATATTAAAACTTGTGTTACGCGTGGAGGGTTTCCAAGACTCCAATTGATCCTTATTTAGTTACTTGAGACCAGCTCCGGGTTCGCACGTGTGTAATATAAGTACACAAAAATATATTTTTACGACAAATCTTTTTTTTTCTAAACGACAATTCTCATCTTTTTTAGGGTTCCGAAGTAAACTAGGGCCCCTTATAGTTTCGCTATGTCTATCCGTCCGTTCGACGATTGCTCAGAGATCCTTAATACTAATAGTACCTATCACGCACAGTAAGGCCAGATGCTAAATCTGATGTCCTCCTTTCAAGAAAATTGTTGTGCATTCCAACATTTCCAGAACAATGATTTTTTAAATGCAGCAAACTGCAGTAACTAACTTCCCATTTTCTTAATCTACGCTACCTCCATCAGATCTTCACAAAATTGAAATTAGACTACACGGAAACTATACTCTGTCGAACAAATAAAAAATTGACAAAATCGGTTCGTAAATGACCGAGAGATCTGAGGTAACTAACATAAAAAAACATGCAGCCCAATTGGTAACCACGTCCAAAAGTACGTCGCAAAAGGAAAGTCGATTAAAAACGTTGATGTTCACTGGCGTCCCTTCTTTAGGATAGAAATAATCTACGTCACATGCTCACAGAGTTAACTTTATTTTAGCCGGACCAGTCTTACGTAACTTTTACGTTACTAAAACGTAACTATACCACGATTTAAAAAAAAACAGATGGCTCTCCTGATAGAATAACAATCGCCTGTCGGCACCAAAGATGTTAATTGTGCGTTACTATCTTTGTGGCGGGGTTCGAATGCCACATGCATAAGATTACCATAATATCTACTCTTTGAACGTACAAAAATACTATATCACATTCAAGTTTAGCGCATTTACACTGGGTAATTGCAAGAAAAAAAATAATGTGAAAAAATATATATATATAATATGAACAAACTGCACATGCGTTATTAGTTGGTCGTATGTCCATTATTGATGCTAAAATTAAAGACTATGTTATTTTGGGGTTCCGTACCTAAAAGGTTAAACGCTACGCTATTACTAAGCCCCCGCAGCCTGCCTGTTCGTCTGTCGGTAAATAAGCTGTATCTCATAAACCGTGATAGCTAAAAAGCTGAAATTTTCACAAATTATGTCTTTGTCACTACAATAATAAATACTAAAAATAAAGTATACAATATACATAAAACAAAAGTGGTTTTCTTTTACAGATGGTACGAAAACCTTTCTGCGCGAGTCCAACTCGCTCTTGGCCGGTTTATTTTTTATTAAATATATTTTGATTGTATAAAAAACTTAATTACACTCAATTGATAAATTCTCCATATACATACATGATTAATTATCATTAAATTTTAATTATCTTTCAAATTTTTAGTGTACAATAGCTTATATTATGTAGTTAAAATAAATCACATTGTGTTTGTTAATTAAATAATTGATTTAAATAATAGATGAAGAATTCTAGTACGGAATCTTACTGATTCAGACGCTATTCAAATATTTACTTTTTATTCTTTTGAATATCTACGACTTGATTTCTTTTACCGACATTATTTACTCTAAAAAATAACATGTTTCAAACAAAGAATGCTTAGCTCCAATCAATGTTATTAAGATTTTCGAATTTCAGATTTTGTAGAAGGTCTCATAAACTTTGTTGTTTTAATAAAGTGAACAAATATTACCTAGTTTCTGCCTCGTGGTCTAGGGGTAGCCTATTCGGCTCAGATCATGAAGTCCCTGGTTCAACCGCGGGTCGGGCACAGGTGGTTTTTCGAGGTTTTTCTCGAAAATGTAAAATCTCAGTAGCAGCTTGGAGTCTGGCGGAGAGGTATATTACCACTCCCGTGCCTCGGACGAGCAAGTAAAGCTATCACAATTGGTTATCGCTAGAAATAACCGATAATCGTTAATATGTCGGTATATGTGGCGATGAGGATCACGACTTATTTCGCCAACCGACAAACCGGTAAATCGCGGTGAGCTAGAAATCTATATCGTTCGGTTTATTCTGCATACCCCGCAAGGGAACCGGGCGTGATGATACTAAACAAATATTAAAATAAAATTATTTATAGGAACGACTTTTGCTCTCCGTGTTGCCTCGTCACGTTGCCATGGAGATGAAAGCGGACATCGCGAACCAACCTCGACAGGAACAATTCCACAAGATATATATACAGAGATACGAAAACGTCAGGTGAGTAAATTGTGCTGTTCTTTGTTTCGTAGCGAGTACATTATTTTAAAGATCAATGGCGAGTTGTTACACAAGAAAATACCTGAAAGATATTTGTAACGTCTTCAATAACTGGAAGGTTTTTGGAATCAAAATAAATGCTAGAACATTTCAAACAAATCGTTTTATCAATCCAAAGTGTTTAGATTTTAAAAAATACTTTAAATATTTTGAGGTGATGTAAATTAATTAAAAAAATACAAAAATGTTAAAGTTTTAAAGGGTTTTTTTCACAAATTAAGCACAAGTAATCATTTTTCTAATTATAAACAAAAATCAGTGAATAACTAAGTCCAAAATAATGTAAAAACAAATACCGTATACACTAATACTACTACAATATCACTAATCTGAATTAGATAATCAGAGTAAATAAAATTTTATATTGAGCGACCGGTTTTGGTCAGGAGTCATGACACACTTTTTATCTTTAAGTGAACCTGTAAAAAACTGTCAGAATTATACCATGACACCGTGCCGTGATTACACTAAGTTAAATGGCGGCATTAGGCAGTTTATAAGTATCTATAAAGTGTATCGGTAACCGGCGGAAATCATAGCTCAGAATTCTAAAGTCAGATTTTTGAGGTCTTAGTTTCGCTGAACACACTTACTATTTGATAATATTTGACACATAACATCATTGACAAATGGCAAAGTCATCTGGATAATCAACAATCTACTTCATTTTCTACCCTCACTTTTATAATTATAATAAATGAAAAAATATTATAAGATGATATATTTAGAGCAGAATGGGGCAATCGTTGGGTAGAAATCTATTAATTACCTGGTCTTATTTAAAAGGCAACATTTTGAGTATTACACTTTAATGAAAACATAGACAACAAATAATAAAATAGCTCAAATAAAGGCTACATTTAAAAATAATATCTTTTTTCACAGGGCTTACTCAAGCATAATAAATACGAGTAAAATTTTATAAAATTACAAGGTTATTTGCAGTAGGAGATTTGACTAAAGACGATCATTTTAAATACAAGGTAGAAACTCACTACCCACCCTTGTTCTTTTATAGCTTACTATCTGTTGCCTGCGACTTCGTCCGCGCGGACTTCGTTTACTCTGCACAGCTCCTCCCCCGTAGGTGATAGCGTGATAATATGTAGCCTATATGTTGACCCGATCTGTTAGTAATATTTATGCAAAATTTTAAGTAAATCCATGCAATACTTTTAGAGTTTACCCCGGACATACATACAGACAAACAGACAAAAATTCTAAAAACTATATTTTTGGCTTCGATATCGATTGTAGAACACGCCCCTAGTATTCTTTAAAAGAAAATTCAATGTACAGTTTTGACTTTCCTACGATTTTATTATATACTAGCTGACCCGGGAAACGTTGTTTTGCTTTACATATTAGGAATCCATAGCGGACAAACAACGTGACACTTCACTACATAGTATAAAACAAAGTCGCTTTCTTTATCTGTCCCTATGTCCTTATGTCCCTATGTATGCTTAAATCTTTAAAACTACGCAACGGATTTAAATACGGTTTTTTGTAATAGATAGATTGATTCTTGAGGAAGGTTTTAGTGTATAAACCAATTCGATATTCCCACAGGAACAAAAGCTACGCGGGTGAAACCGCGGGCAAGTCGCTAGTAATTTATATAAGTCTACGGGATTAAAATTTATATGGTGGTTAAGTATTCTTAAATTTTCTAATTTTCCGCGCAATTTTATTAATATTTTCTTTTATAAGAACCTTCTCCTTACAATTACAAACACAACAAAAAAAAATTTACCGAAATTGGTCCAGCTATTCAGGTGTGATGTCGTGACCAAGGAAAATAGGGATTGATTTTTATATATATAGATTATATATTATATTATATACTAGCTGTTGCCAGCGACTTCGTCCGCGTGGACTTCGTTTACTCCGCACAGCCCCTCCCCCGTAGGTGATAGCGTGATGATATGTAGCCTATATGTTGACCCGACCTGTTAGTAATATTCATGCAAAATTTGAAGTAAATCCATGCAGTACTTTTTGAGTTTACCCCGGACATACTTACAGACAAACAGATAAACAGACAAACAGACAAACAAACAAAAATTCTAAAAACTATATTTTTGGCTTCGGTATCGATTGTAGATCACGCCCCAAGTATTCTTTTAAAAAAATATTCAATGTACAGTTTTGACTTTCCTACGATTTATATACATATAAAATTAACAAACAAAGTTTAAGCTACACGGAGGTGCTTACTAAGGCGCGGCGTGACGTTTTTCGCTTTGTGGTTTCAGTTGAAATAGTATTTTATGATTTTACCCCATGTTTGTCTAGGTCCCCTTTCGAAAAATCTATTTGGTAGTCTGCCTTGCTATTAGGTAGTTCGTAAAAGACAAACGATTGGCCATTAACAATACTAGGTGGTAGATTTTTATTAAGTGCCACGCGGGAACGGATACAATACTATTGGAACGCATCATTAATATTCTTGGTGTATACAGGCGATGGTCGTCTTGCTCTTGTTTGCTGTTCTGTAGAGATGGGTTATTACCGATATTTCTCAAGATTAGGTGATACTAATATATTCACTTTGAAATATTATAATATCTTAACTAATATATGAGTATTAACTAATATTTCACTGTAATTTGGACCTTAAAGCAACAGTAATAAGATCTGATACTGATACTGCAGGAAATATGTCTGTCATTCGTACGTACGGCGCGGCGTATCATGAAAATATTCAAATATTTTCACGAATCCGACGGGCTCCAATCGAGTAAACCCGAACTATTCCGAATGACATTATTATCCAATTCATTTTGGACAGCCGTTACAGATATTAGGCCAATATGAAATATTAGCATATTACAGTTCGCCGGATTACTAATCCAAGAATACTTTCAATATCACTAATATCTTAGCGAATACTAATATATCAGTCACACCATTACTGTTCTATGGTATAAAAATTTAAAAAATATATATTTGCCGACACGACATTGCCTATTGACCTGGATTTCAATATACTTTTCATTTAAATAAAAAACTGCAGTAATGACAGCGATTATATTGATATAGATCCCCGAGTCTGGGTAAAAAATGTTATTGAAGTGTTTTCGAGAACATACTTATTATTTAGAATGTATCTTAAATTTCGACTTCATATATTTTATGGCCAAGTATTTCACTATATCGACTGGCTGTAAGGTATTTTTTAAGATCAACAATTGATGCAACGTACCACTGCCTGGTTGGAAGTTAGATAGCCTATTCTTTTGAAAGGGTCTAGACCTATATCGTCCGAATGACCAGCCCGATGGTACATTGACGAACAGATAGCGTAACTGCAGATTGGCCGGTTGGCGTGTTTGTGAACGGGACGCCAGACAATTATATAAAAAAATGGTAAATTACAGTCTACACAAATACTTAAGACACGGCGTTGGACGGGAACGTGTAGCTGTTTATATGAGCAAATGATTGTAAGGCATTCCGCTATGATTGTAAGTGTAAAAAGTTTGTAGATAGCACTAGGTGGTAGAGTTCAGCATCGTCTCGTCCGGGTCTGGTACCACCTCTTTACCTATTCCTGCCGCAATAGCGTAAGTGCTTGTCGCTGTCGTGTTCCGGTTTGGATATATATATATATATATATATATATATATATATATATATATATATATATATATATATATATATATATATATATATATATATATATATATATATATATATATATATATAGACCCTCCTAGACCAAAGCCTGACAACGCCTTTGATGCGAATATAATGCTTGGGTAAAAATACTCTGCATTTTTTTAGGTTAGATAATTATAAATAAACTTCATACTTTAAAATACTTTCCTAACAATATTACAAGTATAACTTTGCGAGTCCTTACAAAGCTCTGCTTTTTGCTAGTATACCTAATAATGAAAATATCAAACAGTTTTTAAATTTTAGTAAACTAGCCTATTCAAGGATGTTACAATATAAAAATAACAAAATGGCAGCGCACGTAAAAAAAAAACTTGCAACTTTTTCATTACATTATTGTAAATTTCGTTTTCGCATTTATAATATTAGGATTACGTATCAATATTTTTGTCTAGTAAAAGATTCACTCAGCTGGATTAAATTCAGTTTAATTGAAACTGCTTGTAATAGTTGTGAAGTTATTTTAACCATGATCTAACGTGTTATATGTAGTAATATTGCAAGGATAAGCGACAATATTGTGTGCTTGCATACTGCGTGGTTTCGCACGCAATTAATTTAACAAAAGGGGTGGCAGTATTAAATCCAACACATGCTGATACGTCTTTATATATGATTATTTGTTTGTATGTAAGTTGCATGGATAAATTTTCCTAATAGTACAAGTTTTTCAAAATATGGTCATTTTTAATGTGTTTGTCAGCTCGTTCGTGAAATTCGGAAATCCGGAAAATAACTGTGTTCTGGTTGTGAGATTAAGGTAACTTAACTTATATCTGTGGCATTAACATCCCGCCAAGCGGATAGCAACACACCATTACTCTAATTGTATATTGCTATCCGCGTACGTATATCATATAATCTATGGTAACAAAAAGAAAGAAATACAAAAGAAATCGCGAGAACACCAAGCATGTATTAAAAACATCTAACCTTTCATTATGATAACACAAAATTAAAGCGTACCTTTATTTAAATAATCCATAGGCACAATAAAGGTTCTTCTTCACTGCAAATAAACCTTTTTGCTCTCATTAACGGAGCCAAAATATTATTCAGGATAATGCCACATAATGAGGCTCCGTTGGCCGAATGGTTAGTGACCCTAATTATGTAAAGTTACGTTGAAGAGCCTAGTTCCGATGGAGCTTGGGTTTAAATCCCGACACAGACATACATTATTTTATGGTGCAGCTATACATATTGGGTTACGGCGAAGATTCACGATAGCACGATGTTTCGGCCTATCGCGCAAATGTATCGCAAAGGGCCTTGACGCGTCACTGTAATGGGTGACAAACCACGGCCCGCAGGTGATATGTGTGCGACTTACGACAAAGAAACTGTAATATAATTACGATAAACAATAACAATAATAATAACAAATCATAATTTATCCGTATACATATGTTTAGGAAATTTCATGTGTAAGCCGTATTTTGATCTTGACCTAGTGTATCAACGTATGCTATTTTATTTTGTTCCAAGGTGGAAAAAAATAACATACGATGATATGATCTTGCATGTTTATGAAGTTGTATCATAAGTTCATGAAATACAGTACATAATAGCATAAAATTAAAGAATGTAAAGAACGAATATTAAGAATAATAAGAATTTGAGAAGAAAAGATTTTAAGGTAAGTAGGTATGATAAAATATTCTTGTTTGCTGTGTTGCACAAATATCATCAGCAGGCCACACAAATATATCCAGCCGGCCGCGGTTTTATGACCAGTGATAAGCGAGCGGCGGAAGCTTGAGAGCGGGAGTGTATTTAAGATCGGAGTCCATCGCGGACAAACAAGGTATATATATATATATATATATACGCTTACGCTATTGCGGCAGGAATAGGTAAAGAGGTGGTACCAGACCCGGACGAGACGATGCTGAACTTTTTACACTTACAATCATAGAGGAATGCCTTACAATCATTTGCTTATATAAACAGCTACACGTTCCCGTCCAACGCCGTGTCTTAGTATTTGTGTAAACTGTAATTTACCATTTTTTTATATAATTGTCTGGCGTTCCGTTCACAAACACGCCAATCAGCCAATCTGCAGTTACGCTATCTGTTCGTCAATGTACCATCGGGCTGCATCATTCGGACCATATAAGTCTAGACCCTTTCAAAAGAATAGGCTATCTAACTTCCAACCAGGCAGTGGTACGTTGCATCAATTGTTGATCTTAAAAAATACCTTACAGCCGGTCGATATAGTGAAATACTTGGCCATAAAATATATGAAATCGAAATTTAAGATATATCTATACATATAATAAAATCGTAGGATAGTCAATGAATGTCCGGGGTAAACTCAAAAAGTACTGCATGGATTTCCTTCAAATATTGCATGACTATTACTAACAGGTCGGTTCAACATATAGACTACATATTATCACGCTATCACCTACGGGGGAGGAACCCGCGCGAACGAAGTCGCGGGCAACAGCTAGTTCTAAATAATAAATATGTTTTCGAAAACACTTCAATAACATTTTTTACCCAGACTCGGGGATCTATATCAATATAATCGCTGTCATTACTGCAGTTTTTTATTTAAATGAAAAGTATATTGAAATCCAGGTCAATAGGCATGATGTCGGCAAATATATATTTTTTTAATTTTTATATCATAGAACACTGAACAGCAAACAAGAGCAGGACGACCATCGCCTGTATACACCAAGAATATTAATGATGCGTTCCAATAGTTTTGCATCCGTTTACGCGTGGCTCTTAATAAAAATCTACCACCTAGTATTGTTAATGGCCAATCGTTTGTCTTTTACGAACTACCTAATAGCAAGGCAGACTACCAAATAGATTTTTCGAAAGGGGACCTAGACAAACATGGGGTAAAATCATAAAATACTATTTCAACTGAAACCACAAAGCGAAAAACGTCACGCCGCGCCTTCTTAGTAAGCACCTCCGTGTTGCTTAAACTTTGTTAATTTTATATATTGATGATTGAGCATAGATTAATAACGTCACGAATGATCTCGTATCTGTGAGCGTTTTTGCGATAATAACGTGTTAAAACATATTTTGCTGCTATTGTAATGTTATTTTAGAGAAAATTAGACATGAACATGAGATAATTTTCGAGATTAGGATTTGGGATGTAGTCAGCCGCGACTATCACCAGTGGGTTAGGGTGCGAGTTGGTACGATCGAAATATCTTTTGGAAATAACTTTGAAATGCTTAGCTAAGCTTGCAATTAGTGATCTTTATGAAGGTCTACGTTGCACATATACCACGATGCACCTGAGACAATATGTCTGTTCTGTACTACTTGCAACGGAACGGACAAGTCCGTACGGGGAGATGGGCAAACGCTTCGCAGGCGTATGATAAAATGGGCCTTAGGTTTTATTATGTATTTTCTTTCCGGGCAGGGAGTTTCGAGTGCAACACCTTGTAACCTGCTGCCGGCACCAATACCTATTATGTACACGTACATTATAAAAGGCTTACCAAAGTTGTAAAAACGCCTATTGGTTAACATGGGATAATTTTCGAGATTAGGATTTGGGATGTAGTCAGCCGCGGCTATCACCAGTGGGTTAGGGTGCGAGTTGGTACGATCGAAATATCTTTTGGAAATAACTTTGAAATGCTTAGCTAAGCTTGCAATTAGTGATCTTTATGAAGGTCTACGTTGCACATATACCACGATGCACCTGAGACAATATGTCTGTTCTGTACTACTTGCAACGGAACGGACAAGTCCGTACGGGGAGATGGGGAAACGCTTCGCAGGCGTATGATAAAAAGGGCCTTAGGTTTTATTATGTATTTTCTTTCCGGGCAGGGAGTTTCGAGTGCAACACCTTGTAACCTGCTGCCGGCACCAATACCTATTATGTACACGTACATTATAAAAGACTTACCAAAGTTGTAAAAACGCCTATTAGTTCATTGTAACAGCCTGTAGCAACCATTGGTTCTTTGAGAGTAGGTGCATTGATTGACTTTCCTTACGGTAATAACATGCGTAATATCGTGTTTAACGTTTATTCCTTATTGTTAAGACTAACCAAGTTTTTTCTTTCTAGCATACTGTTCGCTGATATTTGCGGATTTACATCTTTATCTGACCAATGTACCGCAGAAGAACTTGTACGATTACTAAATGAACTATTTGCTCGGTAAGTAACACAACTGAAATTTAATAGAATTTATAAAGTCATTTGATTTTGTTTTCAATATTTGGAATGATTGAAAATAAATAGTCTTAAAGCTGTTTTGTTGTATCAATAACACTACAATACTTTATAACCACTCGTATCACAAAAACTGTCTCTTTTCGACCGGCGAAAAACGGAGGAGGTTATCAATTAGACGCGTATATTTTTTAACCGACTTCAAAAAAAGGAGGAGGTTCTCAATTCGGCCGGTACATTTTTTTTATGTATTTACACCGATTTCTCCGAAGTTTCTGAACCGATTTACGTGATTCTTTTTTGTTTGATGCGGAATAGCTTCGAATTGGTCTCATAAAAATTTGATACAGGTAGGCTCAGTAGTTTTTATTTTATGAGCATTTTTTATTTATTTTACCTATGCCGATGTCTGAAATCAAATCTCGCAAGTAAATTTGATCCACTTCCCGGTTTCCGATTGAGCTGAAATTTTGTATACGTATGTAAATTGGATGACAATGAAAACCTATTATGAGATAGACCTGATCTGATGATGGAATCGGAAGGCGACAACAGGAACTCAGTAATTAAATGGTTAAAAATCGTTTAATAACAAGACTCTATCGACTTTGGGCTCGTTTCATACGTGTTGACGAGCACTTTGGTACTTGGTGGTAACTAGGATCTTCCAGGGTCCGATGATGAAGCCAGAAGTTGGCCATAGGAACTCAGTAATTAAATGACAGACCTCTATCGAGTTTGGGCTCGTTTGATCGGTGTCGACGAGCACTTTGGTGCTTGGTGGTAACTAGGATCTTCCAGGGTCTGATATTGAAGCCAAAAGGTGACCATAGAAGCTCAGTACTTAAATTACATAACTCTATCGAGTTTGGGCTCGTCTGATTCGTGTTAACGAGCACTTTGGTACTTGGTGGTAACTAGGATCCTGCAGGGTCCGATGACGAAGCCAGAATGTGTCCATAGGGTATTTTTTTTGAGGGTAGGTGCTGAATAACGTAAAAGCTTCTCCTAAAGTTTAATTTCATGAATAATTATAAATTAAGTTAATTAAAGTGAAAAAGTTAAAATATTTTAGTTAATCAAGTGTACTTACATATAGAATATAAATATTAGTGATTAATGCAGTAATAATTTGTGTGGAGTAATCTGCCAGTAATTAATCTTCTTGTACATTAAATTTACTTCACTATGGCCAAATTTGGAGATGTGATTGATACTCAGATCACTTTCGAGGCTAGGCTTATGCAGAAGATGACAGACATTGATACAAAGCTAAACAAGGCAAGCCTACAAGCAAATGATCTACAAAGCCTTGCTGCAGATTTTTCTGAATTTCGTGCCTACGTACAAGATGTTTTTCAACTTTTAAAACAAAAAATATCTTCCTTGAGTATGCAGGTTGAAAACATGGAGATGCGTCATCGTAACAAATATCTAATTCTGAATGGGGTTGCTGAAACACCGGATGAGAATATTCCTATGCTGGTGTCTGATATCTTAACTAAGAACCTTCATATGGATTCAATATCACCGACATCTTTTGGCCGTATACATCGGTTGGGCAAAAGTTCACCTAAAAAAGCCCGACCTATTTTAATCCGTTTCTTGGCCCAAGCTCAACGGGCTGAAGTTTGGAAAAGGAAAACACAACTCAAGGGTACACAGTATGTGCTTGCTGAATTTATAAGTGCGGAGCGTAAGGCCCTCTTTATGGAGGCACGCAGACATTTCAAGATGAGGAATGTCTGGACGGCGAACGGCGTTGTTGTCGTCAAATTGCCTAATGGGAGCCGTCAAAGGATACACAACAAAGAAGAGCTGGATAAACTTGTATCCGCTTTTTCCTCGGCCGCAACAGTAGAAAATTCTGCGACTGTTAATACAGCTGATAACCCTGTTGATCTTCATTCTACGGTTCACAGTGTTCAAACTAGATCCAAAAGAACGAATAGAAAGTAATTTATTGTCATAATATATTTTAAAGTATCAAATTATCACATTTTGGTCGTCACATCCGTGTGTTAGTTGCCGTTTGTCGTTCTTTATATTACCTTCTTACTGTGATATAATTATATTATATTATCTATTTCTTTTCACACATACTCACAATTATTTAAAACACGAAAACAAAATAATTGTTCATACTTGGATGACATTGACAGATATCAATCAGTCTTCAGTCACATCAATTTGACAACGTATAAAAATCCGAGATAAAAATTGATTTTAGCTGTCAGTTGTCAAAGAATTGTTTTCTTTTAGTTTTTCAACGGCAAGGTCATGACTCACGAATAAACTCGTTATTGTAACTCCACGGATGTGTTGGCTTTTTGTAAGTCTAGTAGTATTTACAATTATTATTAATTGTATCTATAATGATTTTGACAATAATTAATTGTATGATACTGCAATGTCTGATATTGATCTATTTTTTTTTAAATTTTTTTCTTGTGTACGTACTTTATAGTTTTATCTTGAAATATGTTAAATTTTCTAAATTTATACATTGTTATGTATGCGTATAGGCTTTATATATATATATATATATATATATATATATATATATATATATATATATATATATATATATATATATATATATATATATATATATATATACATATTGGATAATTATAATTTTAAGAATATATCGTTTGTGGCTAATTTGATTTAGGTACATAATATTATGTGTTTAGAATATTATATTTTCATGCTCGGCAGATCTCCAGATTGATAAAAATTGTATTGTAAATTGCTAGTTATTTTTAAATACTTGTTGTATTTATTTAGATATATATAGGTAGGTACTTATTTTATTTGTTTGTATTTTATACATATATATAAATATTTTTTTAATTATTATCTATTTGTTGCTACGAGTTCAAACGATGATTCATTTTACTCAGCCGCTGACTCAGACGACTCATCATTTTCTGATTGTCACTCTAATTCCGAACCCACGTTGCAAGAATATATCATTGATAAAATTGGGCATTTCAAAAAGTGTTTTAATGTTTGCCACATTAATGCTCAAAGCATTCCTAGGCATTTTTTCGAAATTCATGACACATTTACATCTTCTGGGATACATGCTATATTAATCTCTGAAAGCTGGCTAAAGCCTTCATATTCTTCCTTCCTTTGTAGTTTGCAAGGGTACATTCTCATAAGAAATGATCGGGTGGGTAAGGGTGGAGGAGGTGTAGCTATTTACCTCCGCAGTGATATAAGGCATAAAATTTTAGCACACTCCCCTTCTCAGTATTCTGAATCCATAGAGTACTTGTTTTTAGAAATTATAGTTGGTGGTGCTAAAGCTCTCTTAGGAACTGTATATTGTCCTCTTAATATTACTTATTTAACTGAACTTGAGTCCCTTCTCTATACTTTTAGTCTCGAATATACTCATCAAATAATCATGGGAGATTTCAATACAGATCTTCTAAAAAATTCTCAGAAATCGCAGTCATTCAAAGAGGTTATGGATTCCGTAAATTTTTCTATTTTACCACTGAAACCAACTCACCATAATATATCGTCATCCGACTCATGGATTGATTTTATTCTTGTATCTTCTACAGAGTATGTGGAAAATCATGGTCAAATTTCCGTACCTCAGTTTTCTCGTCATGATTTGATACATATATCTTATAAATTAAAGCCACCAAAATGGCAGGCCCAATTGTTACAGATCCGAAATTTTGCAAGGATTAACTATGACAAGTTGCAGCTCGACGCTTCTTTAATTGACTGGAGTAATCTATATGAGTGTACAGATATTAACAATATGGTGGATATCTTCAATGGTAATATACTCAAATTATATGAAAAGCATGCTCCTCTGCATGTCATTAAGATGAAGCGACCGCCTGCACCCTGGATAACATCTGAGGTGCGGCAAGCTATGTAACGTCGGGATCATGCTTTTCGGAAATTTAAAAAAAGTAGAAGTGACGAGAACTGGCTATTTTATAAGAGGGCTAGAAATCGCTGCAATCAGTTGGTAAGGGCTGCTAAACGCCGATATTTCCACAATAATTTAACAAATACGTCACCCGCTAATGTTTGGAAATTTCTCAACTCACAACAAATCTGTTGTAGTGGGCCCGTCGAACTTCCATGTCATATCTCGCTGAATGACCTCAATACACATTTTACGTCGACAATCACTATGAATCATTCTCTTAAAACTAAAACACTCTCTGTTCTTAATTCCAAACACAGCACTTCTTGCGAGCAATTTCATTTTTCTCCCATTACTTGTGAAGAAATCAGCAAAATTATAATTACGATCAGGTCTAAGGCCGTAGGTTTCGACGGTGTGGGTAGGGAAATGATATTCCCTATTGTCAAATATATTTTACCTGCGCTAACTCACTTAATTAATTTCTCTCTGTCGTCTGGTGTTTTTCCATCTCTTTGGCGTAAAGCCTTTGTCCTACCGCTTGCTAAAGTGCCTTGTCCTAATGGATAAATCTCAGGTCACGGTGTTAGTCTTGATTGATTTTTCCAATGCATTTAATACCGTTGACCATGATATCCTACTTGCAATACTAAAGCTTGCTGGTTTTTCTTTACATGTAATGGAATGGTTTTCTTCTTATCTTCAGGGTCGTCAGCAGGCAGTGCGCACTGGAAGCCTTTCCGACTGGTGCGATCTGTCAGCTGGTGTACCTCAAGGCGGTATACTCTCTCCTTTTTTATTTTCAATATTTATTAATGCAGTCACAATTTCCTTGAATTGCCCTTACCACCTGTATGCAGACGACTTGCAACTGTACGCTAGTGCTAGTATATCTGATCTTACTGATGCGGTAAATAGAATAAATGAGGACTTACAGCATATTTTAACTTGGTCTCGTGATTTTGGGATAACTGTCAATACGTCCAAATGTCAGGCTATTTTAATAGGTAGCGCTCGCCGGATTGCGCAAGTTGATCTTAATGTATTACCACCTATAATTTTTAATAATACACTTATACCTTTTAGCTCGCAAGTCAAGGACCTGGGTTTAATTATAGATAGTGCACTGACGTGGGTCCCACATATTACGGCAGTATGTCAGAAAGTTAACCACGCATTGAGAACTCTGTATAAACTCAAGAATTTTTTGCCTATTTCTACAAAAATCACATTAGTTCAGGCCTTGGTACTACCGATTATTGATTACGCTGATGTGTGTTTCTCTGATCTAAATCAAATTCTTCTCGACAAACTGGATAGACTTCTTAATAATTGCATTCGATTTATTTACGGACTACGCAAGTTTGATCATGTTTCCCAATATCGCTCTGCTCTTAAGTGGTTGCCTATACGACAGCGTAGAGATTCTAGAATGCTATGCACTCTGTTTTCTATATTGTACGATCCGGCTGTACCTGGATACCTTAAGACTCTTTTTGATTGGCAGAGAGACACACATAACCGTAATCTGAGGTCCGACGAGAACTTATCTCTACACATTCCGTTTTGCCACACAGAGTTTCTTTCTCAATCCTTTTTCCACCGAGCAATTCGTTTGTGGAATGTACTTCCTACACACATCAGAAAATCCCCTTCAAAACTATCATTTAAAAGACAATTAAAATTATATTTCAATACATAACAATAGTGACGTCAATTTAGTTACAGTGTTTAAATCGTTTTGTGCTCATAAATTATTTATTATTTGTATGTATGTATATGAATGTTTATGTATATATGTATGTAATTAAGTATGGTATAATTTAGTAATATGTATTATTATAACGTGTATTTATATATTTATATTGTAAATTATTTATTACTCTGTATTAATTTTGTCTTTTCGTAGTAAGTTTAAGTTACATGAATAGAGTTAAGATGCACCACCTCCTTTAATTATTTTCTTAATACATGAGGTTGGCTAGTATAGAATGCCATTAGGCGTTAAGTTAAACCTATGTACTTTTTGTCTGTGCATAAATATAAATAAATAATAAAATAAATAAATAGGAGCTCAGTAATTAAATGACACAACTCTATCGAGTTTGGGCTCGTTTGATTAATATTGACGAGCACTTTGGTGCATGGTAGTAACTAGGATCCTGCAGGGCCCGATGATGAAACCAGAAGGTGGTCATAGAAGCTCAGTAATTAAATGAAACAACTCTTCCGAATTTGGGCTCGTTTGATTGATGTTGACGAGCACTTTGGTGCTTGGTGGTAACTAGGATCCTGCAGGGTCCGATGACGAAGCCAGAAGGTGTCCATTGGAGCTCAGTAATTAAATGACACAACTTTATCGAGTTTAAGCTCGTTTGGTTCGTGTTGACGAGCACTACGGTGCTTGGTGGTAACTAGGATCCTCCAAGTTCCGATGATGAAGCCAGAAGGTGGCCATAGGAGCTCAGTACTAAAATGACACAACTCTATCGAGTTTGTTTGGTGTTGACGAGCACTTTGGTACTTGGTGGTAACTAGTTATAAAAGGAACTACTCTTGACACAAAAGTCTTTGTTCTACGTCTGTCAATTAGGTCAGTTCAGGAGATAGACATAACTTCCATGTTGTTCCATTTCTGAGAAGGAACTTTTTTTTTTTATAGTAGTCGAGCAACGGTAGCTCCTCCGGAAGGAAATCAAAATGTGCTGTGGCTAATGACGTGTCTTGTTTTGGATATAATAATTTCTTACAGATTGTACATGGTACCAATACCGTCTTTACCATAAGGGCACTCAGGGCCAGTGCCCAGGGCCCCCATTCTCAGACGGCCCCGAAGGACCGACATTTTCTCTCACATTTAATATCAAAATATTATGGTTGGGCATTTTCGTAGCTTAAGATAATAAAAAATGAATTGCAAACAACAATGTTACAAGAATGGCTAAGTAATTTGTCATAGAAAATTATATTCTTCAGACAATTGAATTTGAGGATTTAATAGAAGATTTTGCTCAACAGAAATCTCGAAAGAAACTATTATCGTAATCACAATAAAAAAACAGCAGCATACATTACTTATATCATCAATGATATATTGGATTACTAAAGCAGAACATAGTGGAAAAATATTGTATAATTTGCTTTCTTTACATTCCAAAAGGGCCCCGAATACTTGTGTGCCAAAACACAGTCTAAGATGGCCCTGCATGGTACTTCAGCATATTGACGTATGATGATTATAAAATTACGCTCAGTCATTGAACGAAGCCTTTGTGACGTCTGACGCGCTGCCGCTAGCCGGTACCAGACCCGGGCGAAAAAATACAGAACTCTACCACCTAGTAGCCACGATGTTAGTGACTCGTATAGCCAATCGGTCGCCTTTTACGACCTGCCTGGCAGAACGGCAGCTGGCCTATTCTTCAAAGGAGCCCAGGAACAACTCGATATATACTCATAGATTATATATATTCTAGTATTTATATATGTATTTCTATGTATTAGTATCGTTGACTAACACCCATAACACAAGCAAATAATTTGCTTACTTTACTTACATCAGTAAGTGTAATTTGTCCCGTGAATTATTATTATTATTATTATCATATCGTGACCTTAACGGCGGTAGAGTCCTGCGGCGACTCGCTTGATCGATGAGCGCGAATACCATCGTCTTATCTACTCCAGCCGCAATAACGTGACTACAAAACGATGCGTATCGAACGAACTTCAAAACCAAAAAACCCACATCGATATTTTATTGTAATTATTTTTCTAACACTTATTTTACAAAAGGTTTGCAACATCTAAATAAAAAAGTTACTAACTTTTCATTTTCAGGAAAGCACTTTGTAAACCTACTCAAAATCACTCAAAACAACGTAATCTTCCATTTACACCTGTGGTTTGATTTTATATGTATATATATATATATATATATATATATATATATATATATATATATATATATATATATATATAAACAAACATCTAAGTTCCTATTTAATATACAATGTAATATATTATTTACTATAGTTGCAATATTTAAAAATAATAAAAATATTAAAGTATCAAACTGTTTTCATTTTACCAGAAATAGACGCACTATGCGTACGATGACCTCGTCGACGTGGAACTGGCCGCTTCCTTCGCTTTTCGCTGGCCGAAATGGCTCTTAATGAGACCCATTCTATGAGCTTTCTGCTCGGCAGATTCGTTCGCTAGACGCTCATTATTGAGACCAAGTCTATTAGCTCTCCGCTCAAAAGACTCATTCGCTATACGCTCTTAGATCTTACCGAGTTTAGAATTATACTGTACAAAAATTTCTTGACGTTAGCGTAATTTTATGTATGCTTTCATGGTCAACAAACGTTTTTCATGATCTTTTATAGTCTCATAAGAACGTGACATTGTGTTTCGAATAGCATTTTTACGGAGACGACTACTTTTATCCCAATCCGGTTTCTTGAGATCTATATTTTTTAAGGTGCGCAGCATCTGTTGTAGGTCTACCCATAAATAATTGACAATACAACAATACACTAAAAAGTATTAAATAAAAATAACTACGTTAAAAAAACCGACTTCAAAAACTAAAATGTAAAAAATAATAAAGATTTAATATTAATTAAATACTACCTATTATTTATATGTGCTATTTACTAATAGATTTGAAGTCGGTGCTAAGCCTTAAACAAATATTAATATTTTAATCACTGAAATAAATACGAGCAAATTAATACAATAAAATGACTAACTTTAAAGATTAAAATGCGTAAATATACCTAATAAAGAGCAATTAAATGTTAATATTATAAGCAGCTTCAATCAATACGAAGAATAATAAAAAAGAATTCCTAAATTAAATGGTCATGTGAATTAATGTAGATTTATCAATTAAGCTAAAACGCATCAAAATTTTTAATTTAAAATTTACACCACATAATGGTAGAATATGTTGGTAGCTTAATTTATTTTTAACAACTTGTAACACCCATATTCTTGCAAATAAATATTTTCTTTCTTTCTTTCAAAAATGTATGTATTCAAGACGTCCGCGTTTGTCAACGATGTCTGCCCGCGCGTGCGTGCCGAATTGGCTTGGCACCGACTTCAAACCTATTAGTAAATAGCACATATAACTAATAGGTAGTATTTAATTAATGTAAATCTTTATTATTTTTTACATTTTAGTTTTTGAAGTCGGTTTTTTAACGTAGTTATTTTTATTTATGGTTTGGCTACGTATAACTTTTTACAGAGTTGTCCGATTTTAATAATTCATTTTATTGCCTCTGTGGTCTAGTGGTCCAGCGTTGGCGTCGATCACATGAGGTCCCGGGTTCGATTCCCGGGTCGGGCACTTAAAAAAAAATGTTTTTCAGTTTTCTGATAAACACAAAGTTGCTCGGGATTGGAAAAGTGCCCGGTTGGCGATAGGCTTGCCACCTATCACATTTGTGGGACCAAGTATCTTCGGCTAATCGTGGGTGCACTTGTTGTACCTCTGCCTATCGCTTCGGGGATACGGGCGTGAAGATACTTTTTGACGTGACAACGTCTTATAATTCGATAGAGCTGGCTGCACGCACGAAAAAACATGACTCATGCGGCGTTACCTCGCTCTGAGGCGTTCCGTTTTAGGCTTGGAGTACAAGCGAGAGCTTAAGACGTTGTCACGTTCAACTATCGTCTGTAAACCAACTTTACAGACAACCGATTTTTTTTTATTGGAATGAGTATACCCCGGTGTTCCCAATTTTTTTTAATTCCAACCATAAGAATACATAAACAAGGGATGATTGATTGTTCACTCACTGATTGTATAATGTATGACCATTGACCACGAATAACTTGTCGTCGGTTTAATGCTTTGTTAAAAACATATTATATATAAATAAAAGTTATAGTGCCTCACTTGAGCATAGCTAGATCGTTTTGTCTAATTTATTTATAGTATACTAGTAATATTACCGGTGAGCTGTGCCGCGCTTCCGGCTGCATGGGTACCACCATCTTGCTTGTTTCTCCCATAAAACAGCTTATCTTATGCATGTAGCTTTAGACCTCGTTACAAGATAGCAACGCACCATTAACACCTGTGGTGTCTATAGGCGATTGTTGACTCTTTCCATCAGGAGACCCATCTATTCGTTTGCTATCTTATAATATAAAAAATAAATAAAATAGCATTGCTGTGTTTCTGAGAGAAGGGCAAGACAGGCAATGTAATTACTAACACCGAGACTTAACATCTTATGTCTCAGGATGGGCAACACATAAATGAGTTACCTGGGCTAGTTTCAGGTAAAGTAATTTATGTTCATTGGTGACGTCGACCACTTACCATCAGGTGGCACGTCTGCCAGTTTGCCTATCCTACTAACATAAAAAATATGCCTTAGGAATAACTAATATTTTTAATTAATGACAGCTAAATTTTAAAATATAATGTCTGAAAAAGCAGAAATTAATTTTTATATAGAATGCAAGTATATTAAATATAGACATGCAAAATATTTCTGTGGCAAATGGCGATGAAAATTGTTTTTGCTATTAAGGGCTTATAAAGTCTTATTAAAAAGACGGCTAGATTCAATTTTATTAAAAAACTAACCAAGTTAATTTCATAATGGCATTTCACAAGTAAAATATATTCAACCAAAATAAACATAACACTATTTATACATATCATAAGCAGAAGATTTTTGTTTATATGTACGTGCTACTTTTTAAAACAACCAGTCTGATTTCAAAAATTCTTTTTGTGTACACATTCACGAGGAAGACTATAGATTACTTTTACCCAAATAAAAATCTCATGTAAATGTGTCACGCGAACTAAGTCTTGGGTAACCGTTAATTAAAAACGTTGCATCTACTCAAAAAGTATAATTCTAATTTACTCTTTGCATTTTTCATACGAATGATAATCTAGAATGTTATAAAATTCCTTCAAAGCTCAACCGCAATACACCTAAAATGCGTCCTAATAATATTAAAATTGCAATCTAGCTCAAAGCTACCTTTAAGTATACTTACGTTTCCAATAAAGACCTGAGAAACGAATCGCTTTATGTTGATTTGTAATATTTCTCTGAAAGCAATATTGCAGTTCTTTGACGCGTGCGTCTGTCAAAATTCGAGCCTTTAAACGTAAAAATTGTAAATTACTGCTTTGAGCAACCTAATGTAATAATGTCGTATTGCTTTTATATTCCTTCCTTTTGGAAAAAATAATTTTCATCATTCATTCCTGGCTTTTAGATTATTTGACCGTCTCATTGATCTAGTGACGTAAAATATGATATTTATAATTTGTCGACATTAATTTGTGCGTGAGTATATGCCCTATTTTTTATAGTTTTGACAAATATCAACTGTAATCATATTGCATCTGCTTGCATTGTGGGTTTAGCGATTCTTGTTTTATATATTAGAGAATAACAAACATGCCAATGGCTCTCTCTCCTGGTGGACAGAGAAAACCATCGTCTATAGACATATGTCAGTGGTGCGCTGCTCTCTGTATGGCAGAGAAGGAACGCCAAACCCATAAGTTTACCGGCTGCTTAACTCTGCAAATGGAACATAACAGCGGACTTATTGCAGCAGGAATAAATAAAGTGGTGGTATCAAAACCCAGCCTCTTCCATCAGGAGACCCGTCTGCTTGTTTGCCGTCATGAGACAAAAAAGCCTTTTACTGCCTTTCCCATAATACCTAGTCAGACGATCGGTATATACTGAAAGAGGCCCGGTTTAACAACACATTTATACATTCATACGCAAAATACATATATTTACATATATATCCTGAAGAGCTTTTCGATTTATTACCGGCCATTCACATCCGCCATTACATTACACGTCATAGTAAGGGATTTCACCCACGCCATCTTGACGATTTGTCAAACGTGGATACAGCCTTCAAAAAAGGTTGTGGGCACAGTCACCCGAAAATCGACTAAGTGCGAGTCGGTGTATGAAATTGTTTATAATCGATATATTACATTTCTATAAAATATTAATATATTACTAGTTGTTATATATTACTAGTTGATCAACGCAGCTTTGCCCGCGAGTATATTAATATGTCGTGATATATTTTTTCATGCCATTTTTCATCCCCTATGACAGCACGCTGGGGATTGGGTTTTAATAACAATGAGCCTATATTTGACCTGGGGCCTTCCACTATCTCGTTGCCAAATTTCATCAAAATCGGCTTAGCAATTTAACCATGAAAGCGTTATATAGGATACTACCTGAGCCCAAACACAACGCCACCTACTGGATTAAATTGTGAATCTAAACCATTCTTCAATCCATTTGAACAGACAAAAAAAATCCTCAAAATCAAATTAGCAACAATGCATTTAACGATCACATAGGGTTTTTGTTACTATATATTGTTATTATAGATATATAAGATCTAAATATATCTAAATGTGTGACGTCAGAACGTAGGGCTTTGGGCATGCCCATAGTGATCACAACGGTGGATCCATGCCTGCGATAGGTCATATACGATTGTTCAATTTGCATGTATCTTCTTTATACGAATAGTCGAACTTTATAATAGCCTACCTCACACGGTTTTTCAGAGTAACTTTGATATTGGGATTTTTACAACGAGAACCAACATTTCTTTAAAAGCAGACATCGCATAGGCAACCTTTGTGTTGTAAATATCCATGGACAATGGTGACTTCCATTAGGTAGCCAACTCGTTCATATGCCTTCAGATTCAATTTAAAAAAATTCACGCCACATTCATTACAGATAGAAACTAAAAGTGATTCAAAAGAAATAAGGCAAATTTGCCTTGATAGCTCTTCATTCACAAATCTTGCGATACCAAATAAATAACTCTGCTTATTTCAATTACACTTGACGTTATAATAAAGAAAATCACATCTGTGACGGTCGCAAGCTTTTATAAAAAGTTTGTGCAATATGCTAACAAATATTTTTTATTCGTAATAACAAACAATAACCTTTTGTATTTTTTTTTTCATTGTGAATAATTGTGTATACTAAATATAATGGCAGTTGATGACATTTACTAATAAAAGGTACGCTGATGTTCATAATAAATTATTGTCGTGATAAGAAGGTTGAGTGTATAGAAATGAATCTTCCCTTTCTCAAAACAAGGCAGCTATCATTGTTGCATTCTGCAAATGTTTACTGTAAAATAATAAAAACTTCTGTTAGAATCACGAAGAGCTGTCAGCGTATTTGCTATCTATACTTATGTAACAAAGTTAGTTATTTTATTTGAATGGAGGGCTGTAATTTCATGATGATGAGCCGCATTTAAAATGTTGGAAAAATCTTTTCACTAGATGGCATTTTAACGTAGGGTAAAGTATTTTTTTCTCACTCTCTCTATATTTTGCCGCCTCTAAAAAATGGCTAGTATAAATCTAGAGCTGTTCAAGGAACCAAAAAATACAGAGACTGAATGCAGGCATTTATTTAATCATTATATATAATAAAACTAAGTTGATAAAATGTGCGTGCCGATAAAACTTAAAAGGAGTCCCGGAACGGTAAAGGGACTTATATAGTGTAATAGCCCTTTATCCCCTCTCGAACAAGAAAGTTCCCGTTTTAACCTGAATGGTGTGTTTTTAAAGATATCAGGGCTTTTCCAACCCTTCAACTTGGAAATTAACTGTAGTGGCGCCATCTGTTGTCGAGTATTTGAACTTCATTCAGAACAACGATTATTTGGGTTGCATTTAGAAAGGCCCTGCGAGCAGTTGCAGCATGTGTAGTAATGGCGCGAAATTTAAAATTCCAGTTTCAATAAAGTCTTAAATTACATTTGTTATATTTCAACTACCACATAATCTCATATCAACTTCCGAACGAAGCCAGGCATCATAGCTAGTGATTTTTTAAATTTATAAGTTACTAACTTTTGCGCAGGGATTTAGGAGGTCAGTTAAGCGCTGTAATTAATTGAAAAATGAAACAAGGAAATTTTAAATCTCAAATAATCCTTTACACTTTCGAATTTCGAAACTCCATTTGTCGTTGCCGGACTGTTACCCCACTGTAGACGGAATGGATAATGTAAAACAAGAATAGAAATTTCGAGTTATTGTGTATTCAAAAATTCTTGTCTCTTGTGTAGGTTTGATAGATTGGCTGCTGAACACCATTGCCTTCGCATTAAGCTTCTCGGGGATTGCTACTACTGCGTATCTGGATTGCCAGAGACGCGAGATGACCACGCCAAATGCTGCGTCGAAATGGGGCTGGATATGATCGATGCCATTGCGTAAGTATTAAAGATAAACAATATCTATTTATAATGGTAAAGTCGCTACCGTACTATAAGTTGGAATACGATTCTTATCGATGTCCAACAGTTGTGACGTTACAAAGACATAACGGGCGAATTTAAATATTGCAAATGATTCATTCGCAATCAACTTATTACTTCAACTTATCTTTTATTGTGCAATTATTATTTCTAAATACAGTTCACACTTATTTCAAGCCAGAATTCCCGAGCTAATAACAAAGGCACTGGTACCATGGTTATTACTGGTATACTGGTTATTACATATCGAATGATACATCCATTAATAGGTTATCCATACTAGTCCATACTAATATTATAAATGCGAAAGTAACTCTGTCTGTCTGTCTGTATGTCTGTCTGTCTGTCTGTCTGTCTGTCTGTCTGTCTGTCTGTCTGTTACGCTTTCACGACCAAACCACTGAACCGATTTGGATAAAATTTGGTACAAATATAGTTTGAGACCCAAGAAAGGACATAGGATAGTTTTTATCCCGGAAATCCCACGGGAACGGGAATTATGCCGGTTTTTATTTTAGAATTTTTTCCACGCGAACGAAGTCGCGGGCACAGCTAGTATTATATAGAAAAAAATATAAAATTGTATACTATTCTAATTACACGTTTGCAAGCCAAATTTCTTGCGGGGTAGAAAAAATAGGCCGCCTGTTATTAAAGTATTAAGTCACATCATGAAAATAAATGGCTCGGTTATCGACAGAGACAAACATTTGTGTAATGAGCTTAGATGTTGGTATTTCTGGGATTGAAAGTTTATTATATATGTTACATTGTTACAATATCTATATATGTATTTTTATGTATCGATACTAATACATTGCCTATAAATAACTACCCATAACACAAGCAAATGATTTGTTTACTTGGGATTAGGATAAATTCGTGTACCTAATTTATTCAACGATATTTATTATTTATTTATTAGTTGCACCTCTGCTTGCTTCTTCGGAAATAGAGATGTGACAGTGTTTATTGTTTTAAACAATGTCGATAACCATTTTTAAAAGGTAGCTTTGGAATTGCCTAAAAAACAAGGTCTATTAACTGCGCCGAAAAAACCTACAGAAAGTCGGTGTAATTTCGCTTTTTTTTGTTACGTCAATGGTTTTTAAATATGTTTACTTACTATATAATCATGTTAAAACTGAATTAAGAAACACTATCTAGTCTGTTTTATAAAAGCCACTATGAATATGCCATAAATGGCACAACTCGAGAGCTTGATAAAATTTACGACTTGCGGCTGCTCTGCACGTAATTCATAGCATAATAAAAATTTATATAATTTTATCGGGTGTTAGTAGAACTGCGCCACAAGTGACTTACTGGCGCCTGCAATAATTGTCGTAACACTACTTTTAATCCTGATAAAAATTTATCGAAGATATTCTACACTCTAAATTGTTGATATTTTGTGAAACTGCATATTAAGTACAGGTTATACCCTGACCATATATTAATTAAAGATGCCACAAATAGTGATTTTGCCAAACACTGAGTACCCGGCCAAGCCCTTGGCTGAACATCGAATATTCGGCGGCATGTTTGTACCATAAGTGAGTTGATCGTGTCAAGACACGTGCAGTTTTTTGACACATTGAGTTACTAATAGTTTTACAGTATTGTTTAAATTTAAAACAAGCATTATGCAGGATTTTAACCACGTATCAAATTGGATATGCCTTTCAAGGCATTTTTTTTATGTCGTCAATGTAGTTTGCATTTACACACAGAAATACAATATAGTTATAATACTTACCGATGAAATAAAATCACTCTAGGGATATTTTTTAAGCATTTGCTTGTTATTGGGCAGGATAAAATAGCACAACATGGGATATTTCCATTTTTTTACGATGTAATAGAGATGAAATAAATATAGTACAAACGTTTGATATTTACACACATTTGCATATAAGCGGCGACACATTTGCCGCCGAACACCGTGTCTATTAGTATTTGCGTGGTCTGTGAGTTTAACCAAGCATCTTTTAAATAACAGCGTTTGGGTCAAGCATTAAATATTATCGGAAATTTTTCTAGCTAAAAAAATTCAGTAACAACCCGAAGTATTAAACCGGGCTTTTTTGAAGAACTGATCAACTGCCGTTCTGCCAGGCAGGTCGTAAGAGGCGATATTGTCTTAAGAGTTAGCTACACATGTCACTACCATTGTGACTACTAGGTAGACTAGTAGTAGAGTTCCGCAACGTCTCACCCAGGTATTTCGTACCACTGCACCGTCTTGCATATTCTTGCTGCAATTACATCAATGCTCGTCATTGTCGTATTTCGGTTTGGAGGGTAAGGTAGCTGGTAGACTTTTTTTATATCATAAGATAGCAAACAAGCAGATCGGTCTCCTGATGGAAAGAATCAACCATCGCCTATAGACACCAAAGATGTTAATAGTGCGTTGCTATCTTGTGGCGAGGTATAATGCCACATGCATAAGTTTACCGACTACCTTACCCTTCAAACCGGAACACGACAAGTACTAGCACTTACATTATTGCGGCAAGAATAGGTAAGGCGGTGGTACCAGACCCGGGCGAAACAATGCAGAACTCTATCACCCAATAGCCACAATGGTAGTAACTCGCATTGCCAATCTAGATACTTATACGACCTGCCTGGCAGAACGGCAATTGGCCTAATATTTTTCAAAGCAGCCCGGGACCAACACGGGGTTAATGCATGCATGAAGCATTACCATCCCGCCTCACGGACAACAACACACTATTAACATCTTTGATGTCAATAGGCGATGGTTTCTCTTTTTATCATGAGAACCATCTGCTTGTTTGCTATCTTATGATATAAAAAAGTCTAGTAGTTGTCAATACACTCTAAACCAGACCGATACAATTATTGCAAATAATATACCGCTTTATATTTCAAATGTAGCAATAAAAATGAGCGCTGATTGCGAAAACCGATAAACAAAATCGTGATGAATCTGAGCTATTCATCCCTCAAGAGGTACATTTTTTATATCATATCTATGTCAAATCAGTAGATGGTCCTCCTGATGGAAACAGATAAATATTGCCTAAAGATACCAAAGATGTTAATACTGCAGAAATATAATACCAGATATACAGGGTTACCTCTAAAACACCACCAACGTCGCAGGACTAGGTGTCTAACATCATATACAACAACATTTGTTCTACGACTTTTGATCATTTGTTGGATTTTACTTTCGTACAAAAAATAATATGACAAATTTTTCGCTTGAACGTTTTTAACTTTACGTGCATCGCCGCAAAGATCATGTAGGTAAACAAACCTGTGCGAGTCACGGAGTGCGGAGTGGGGGCGGGGGCGGCACGTGGCACTCTCGCCTTTGCAATGTTTGTTGCAAATGTTGAAAGTGTTACTATTGTTACGAATAATCTAGAAGCGTGTAAAGTTGGAGCGCGCGCGCGGTAACTATCTAAAAATAAAAGAAAGAGATAGCTACTCCTATTGACAAACAAATAGTTGACCTGGGCTATGCCATAATGGAGTTTGTGGGATATGGCATAAGGTTGAAAGTAGCGTGTACTAGGATTTATGACTCATAACATGTTTACGATAAGAAGTGATTCATTGTTTCCCGATACATTTAGATTTTTCTGAATCCAGCTAGGACTTGCCCCTACCTATAAATAGAGTAGTGTTGACAAACACAAGGCAGTTTTTATCAAGCGATCGAGAGCGATACATCAAGTGACCAGTGCGAAGCGGGAAGTGTTTTATTGTGTAGTGTTCAGTAATATATTTACTAATATATTATATTTATATTTACTAATAAATAATAGTTCAGTGATAGTATAGCGAGTGACTAGGGTGTAAAGTGTATTTTAGTATTACGTTGTGTTGTGTTGTGTAAATACACGGATTTAATATAAGTGGTGTTTTCCTACAAGTACGAACCCGAGGTACGTAACAACTGGTGTGGGAAGTGAAATTGTGAAATGCCACTTATTCCGAAGGAAGGTGTTACCACCAGGTCTCAAGCCGAGACACAGAAGGTGTCAGAGGATACCGAGATGCGGACAAGTGAGGATCCTGCGAGTGTTGCCAGCAAGTCGTTATCATCGGGTACAGCCCCTACTGATATTTCCGTTATACTGGCGGCTATGCAACAACAACAACTTCAGCTACAACAACAGCTACGGTAACAACTTCGGCAACATCAACAGGAACAGCAACAGCAATAACTAAAGCTACAGGAACAGCAACAACAAACGCTACGGGAACAGATCAAGGAACATTTATCTGGTTTTGATGATAAATTGTCAGTTATCTTGGCGCAGCAAGACCAGTTAAAAAGCGACGTGGACCTCGTCAAGCGCGATGTGAAGAGTGTTGAGAAGAGGGTTGACCAGTTGGAGGCTAACTGCGATAAAATAAGTGTGAATATGGACCAACTTGAGAAGGAATTTACGAAAATCAAGATCACTGGTGTTAAATCAGGTGTTGCCATTAATAGTTGTTCTCACCAGGTAGGTCATTGGGTAAAGGTACCCACTTATGACGGTCTTACTTCATGGAGTGCGTACCGGACTCAATTTGAAATAGCAGCGAAGGCCAGTGGTTGGACGGACGAACATTGCCTTACAGCCCTGAGCACGGCGTTACGGGGACAGGCGCTCTCTGTGTTGGATGCAATGCCTAAAGAGTATCAGTTCGCTGATTTGATGGAGGCATTTAAAGCTCGCTACGGTGAGCGTCACTTGGAGCATGTGTTCCGTGCCCAATTAAAGGACCGTGTACAGAGGAGCGGCGAGGGACTTCAACAATGGGCCGTTGAAATTGAGAAGCTTGTAAGGAAGGCGTATCCTTCAGCCGACGCTAACACAGTTAATAACACCATCGTCCAGGCGTTTATTGATGGAATTAGAGACCTGGAAGTGCGTGCTGCTGTTCGCCTTCAGCATCATGTGACGATGAAGGAGGCTTTGGCTCATGCACTGGAGGTTGAAGCTGTTCGCCACGAACCTCGAGCACAAAAGGTACGCGAGGTTACAGAAGTTGTGGCTCAATCAAAGGAAGTGGAACCTAGAAGATTGGACCCCATGTGCTATGCCTGCGGTAAACATGGGCACATTCGGATTAACTGTCCCGGCAAGTCTACAAGAGCAGTGAATTGGCGACGGCAAGAGGCAGGAACCTCAGTAGCTGAAGAGAACAGGCAGGTTAACCAGCCTGTTAATCCAGCCCAGGGAAACGAGTAACAGCCAGGATCAAGGGGCGGGTGCTGGCTGATCGAAAAACAGCCCCAAAAGTTGTCATATCCCAGGTGTGCGACGGCAACAGTTTATCCATTAAGGGACTGATTAATGGCAAGAACTGCAGCTTAACGCTGGACACTGGAGCTACGCGAACTGTGGTGCGACCAGAAATAGCTGACAATGGCAACCTAAGATTGAGGAATTTTGGGAAAAGCAAGCTTCTGTCTGTCACAGGTCAGCCAATACCCGTCTTCGGTGAAGCATCTGTAGTGATGCAAATAGGCGACGAGTATTACACTCACGACGTCGTAGTGGCCGATATTATGGATGACTGTGTACTTGGTTTAGACTTCATGAAGAAGAATGCCTGCAAGATTGATTGCAAAACAGGAGTTTTCTTATGTGGGCTAGTAGAAATTTTCATGGATGGGGGATCAAAAGGAAAGGTAACAGTGGCTAGAAGAACCATCTTACCTTCAAGATCGAAGACATTGGTACGCGTGAACTTACCAGCCAGTTACAAAGGCCGGGGTAATAGGAGTGTGTTAATTGAGGACAATAAAGCAATTCCACACTGTATTACGGGCCGAAGTTTAGTTTGTCACAAGGGCTTGGCAGCGGTGCAGGTAGTCAACCTGAGTGACAGTGATGTACAGTACCCGGCGATAAATATTGCACATCGAACTTTGGAAAGAGACAATCGGATAATTTCGGCTTCGTAAAGCGTTATCTCTGTCCCACACTACCTATGTGACGTTTAGTCAGTCGTTGTTCAAGTACGATAGAGTGCAGTCGCGTCCCGAAAAAAATATATATTTAGAGTTGATAACACCCACAAATTTAAATAATTTAAAGTTGTAATATGGCATCTTTCGGAAAAAGAGGGAAACCTTTACGAGGTCAGTCACGTGAAATTATCTACAATGTTTATAAATACTTTGTAAGCGAAGCTGATAGATTTTAAAAAAAAGTAGATGAAAATGTAAGTTGTTATTTTAAGAAGATTCAAGAGCGAGTTGCAAATGCCACTGGAATTTCAAGAAGAACTTTGAACAATATATTAAACGAAGTCAGTACTGAAACACATTCGACTGAAATTAAGTTCAGCACTCCAAAAAAGCAATTTCGTTTGGATATGGACGATTTTGATTACGATGTTGTTCGAAGAATGGTGTATGATTTTCACTTACGATTTAATGAACTGCCAACAATAAAATCATTAAAAGCTAAGTTATCTGAAGCTATTAATTACAATGGGTCTGAAAAAACGTTGAGAAAAATACTTCATGACATGGGATTTCAGTTCACTAAAATGGAAGATAATCGAAAAATTCTAATGGAAAAGCACGACGTTAGTCTTAAACGAATGGAATACCTTGATAAAATACGCAAATTTCGCGAAACAGGAAAAAATACCGTCTACATGGATGAGTCATATATACATGCATCCCACACTAAAGGGAAATCTTGGAGTGACGATAAGAAAAAAGGAGTAAAAAAGCCAATTTCAAAAGGTCAACGTTTGATAATAGTTCATGCGGGAAATGAAAAAGGCTTTGTACCCGGTGCTTTTTTAACGTATAAATCCACGGACACTACAGGTGACTATCACAATGAAATGAATAACAACTATGAGAAATGGCTGGTTAACCAATTAATCCCAAATATACCCAGTGATTCTGTTCTAGTTATCGACAACGCACCCTATCACAACAAGTATGTTGAGATACCCCCCAACTCAAACACCATTAAACGGGAAATGATCAACTGGTTAAACAGACATGAAATTCCAGTTGATCCAAAATTAACAAAAACCCAGATTTACGCTATTATATGTCA
Source organism: Apodemia mormo (assembly GCA_036924255.1). Taxonomy (NCBI): domain Eukaryota; kingdom Metazoa; phylum Arthropoda; class Insecta; order Lepidoptera; family Riodinidae; genus Apodemia; species Apodemia mormo. The sequence continues at coordinate 14,385,129 of JAUPFN010000004.1, read as the reverse complement.
GCACAAGGAGAGGTATACAGAGTTTTCTGTGGACAAAATACTTGCCGAACATGGGCACACTGTGTTGCGATTGCCACCATATCATCCGCATTTTAATCCAATTGAAAATATATGGTCTCAACTGAAAGGCTATGTAGCCCCTAGAAATGTGGGTATGAACTTAACTACAGTAAAAACATTATTGACTGAAAAAGTAAACATGATCGGCGCTGAAGAGTGGAAAAAGGTTTGCGATCATGCAATCAAATGTGAGAATGAATATAGAAGCATTCAACACAGTTTAGACAATTACACTGATAGATTAGTAATAAATACGGCTGATAGTGACAGTGATATTGACCTCTTTGAGAGCACAGATAGTGAAATGGAAGTAATTGAGAATTAGAATTATTATTATTTTTATTGCAATGTCTCATTTTAGCAATAGGTATAATGGTGTTTATTATGTACACTAAAGCTGTAATGTTCCAAAATAATTAAATACGTAAACATAATGTAAAAATGTTTTTTTATTTTATTTTACCCCAACCTAAAGCCATCACTTATAGAAAAATTAGTGTATTTTATACAAAGAATAAAAATATCAAAAGAAGCAAATCATACTTGTTTTAACAGCTCCTAATAGGTACCGGACTGTTTGTATTTTGTGCGACAGAGATAACGCTCTACGAAGCCGAAATTAGCCGATTGTCTCTTTCCAAAGGTCGATGTGCAATATTTATCGCCGGGTACTGTAGTGCTTAAAGCAGGCGATGTTGTAGGACAAAGTGATGAAGTTATGACGTTAAGGAAACTGACATCGACAGGAAGTACAGCATCGAGAGACGTACCACAGGAACTCAAGAATTTGGTGAACAAGTGCAGCTACCTTACCGCGTCACAACGGCAGCAGGCTAAGGATCTACTTTCACGTTATGCCAACATTTTCTCTAAGACTGATAGAGATATAGGCAGAACATCTATAGTCAAACATAAGATTGACACTGGAAACGCGCAGCCTATAAAGCAGAAAGCTAGACGTGTCCCAATAGCCAAAGAAAAGGAGGTACAGGAGATGATAGATGAAATGAGAAGGAACGGAGTTATAGAGCAATCTTCTAGTCCATGGTGCTCTCCTGTAGTGTTGGTTAAGAAGAAAGATGGGTCTACACGTTTCTGCATCGACTATCGTCGGCTCAATGAAGTCACCAAAAAAGACAGCTACCCATTGCCACGAATAGATGACACTTTGGACACTGGCAGGCATGTCTTGGTTCTCAACTTTAGATTTAAAATCTGGGTACTGGCAGGTTGAACTTAGCCCTAATGATAAAGAGAAGACAGCATTCTCCACAGGACAAGGATTATGGCAATTTAAAGTGATGCCGTTTGGATTATGCAATGCGCCGGCGACTTTTGAAAGATTAATGGAATGTTTTCTAGCAGGACTTGTAGGCGATGCCTGCTTAGAGTATTTAGATGACGTAATAGTCATAGGAAAAGATTTTCAGCATCATATGTACCAACTGGAAAGGATTTTTAATAAAATACAAGCTGCAGGGCTAAAGTTGAACCCAAAAAAGTGTCACTTATTTCGGAAGGAAGTCAACTATCTGGGTCATGTGATATCACAGAACGGCGTACAGACAGACTCTGAAAAGGTTAGTGCAGTACAGAAGTGGCCAACACCCAGTGACAAGACCGAAGTTCGCGCATTTTTAGGACTATGCTCTTATTACAGACGTTTTGTAAAGGGATTTGCTGAAATAGCAAAAACGCTGCATAGACTCACTAAAGAAAAGAAGAGTTTCGATTGGAATGACATGTGTCAACAAGCTTTTGATGAACTTAAGAAGCGGTTGTGTGAGTCACCAATTTTGGGCTATCCTGATCGGAAAGGGCAGTTCATCGTAGACACAGATGCAAGTAACACTGCCATTGGTGGTATCTTATCACAGAAGCAAGGTGATCAAGAAGTTGTGATAGCTTACTTCACCAAATCATTGTCGCGGCCAGAACGAAACTATTGTGTTACAAGAAGAGAACTATTGGCAGTAGTGAAGACACTTCGACACTTCAAGAAGTATCTGATTGGGCGACCCTTCAAGCTGCGTACCGACCATGCTGCTTTGAAGTGGTTGTTACAATTCAAAGACCCGGAGGCCAAGTAGCTCGCTGGATTGAGCAATTGCAAGAGTTTGACTTTAACATAGAACACTGCAGTGGAATGTCTCACTCGAATGCAGATGCATTATCACGACGACCTTGTACGGAAGATTGTAAACATTGTGTAAGGATGGAGACGAAGGAAAGGGTTCAAGTATTGCGAGCTAAGCCTACGGATGACAGGTGGGAAACTGATGAGATGCGTAAGGCAAGGCGAGGCAACCTTAGGCTATACAACGTGGGAGCCCCCTGGGAAAGGACAGCGATTGACGTGGCTGGGCCATTTCCTAAGACAGATAACGGAAACAGGTATTTTATGGTCGTGTAGGATTACTTTACGAAATGGCCGGAGGTGTTCGCAATCCCTAATCAGGAAGCCACGACGGTTGCTGAGAAATTAGTCAATGAGGTGATATGCAGATTTGGCGTTCCGCTGGAGATTCATTCAGACCAAGGCAGAAACTTTGAATCTAATGTATTCCAGGAAATGTGTAAATTATTAGGAGTGTACAAAACCAGAACTACACCTTATCACCCGCAATCTGATGGAATGGTCGAACGATTTAACCAAACTTTGCAAAGACACTTAGCCAAGCTGGTAGAAGATCACCAAAAGGACTGGGATAAATACATACCTCTGTTCTTACTGGCTTACCGAACAGCGGAACACGAAAGCATAAAAGTGACGCCAGCCTATGCCAACTTCGGCAGACAGTTACGTATACCAGCAGACTTAATGACTGGAGGCCCACCACCGAATGCAGAGACCCAATTAAGTATACCGGAACATGTTGAAGACATTCGTGAGAGGTTACGCGATATACACTCGTTAATAAGTAAAAACGCATTGGAATCAAGTCAGCGGATGAAGACCAGATACGACCGAAACGCCAATCATCGAGGTCTTTAGGAAGGATCTCTTGTTTGGCTACATAATCCGGTTCGACGAAAAGGAAAATCACCTAAGTTACAGCGACGTTGGGATGGGCCATACAAAGTAATCACACGGATCAATGACGTAACCTACCGAGTGCAGAAGCAACCAAGAGGAACCATGAAGATTGTTCATGTTGATCGATTAGCCATCTATAATGGAAGTAATGATGTTCGGGACGAACATAACTAAGAGGGGGGTAGTGTTACGAATAATCTAGAAGCGTGTAAAGTTGGAGCGCGCGCGCGGTAACTATCTAGAAATAAAAGAAAGAGATAGCTACTCCTATTGACAAACAAATAGTTGACCTGGGCTATGCCATAATGGACTTTGTGGGATATGGCATAAGGTTGAAAGTAGCGTGTACTAGGATTTATGACTCATAACATGTTTACGATAAGAAGTGATTCATTGTTTCCCGATACATTTAGATTTTTCTGGATCCAGCTAGGACTTCCCCTATCTATAAATAGAGAAGTGTTGACAAACACTAGGCAGTTTTTATCAAGCGATCGAGAGCGATACATCAAGTGACCAGTGCGAAGCGGGAAGTGTTTTATTGTGTAGTGTTGAGTACAGCATTTACTAATATATTATATTTATATTTACTAATAAATAATAGTTCAGTGATAGTATAGCGAGTGACTAGGGTGTAAAGTGTATTTTAGTATTACGTTGTGTTGTGTTATGTAAATACACGGATTTAATATAAGTTGTGTTTTCTTACAATTGCGAACCCGAGTACGTAACACTATTATTACTACTAGCAGCGCATCCGAGTGAAGAGTTAGAAATGTCACGACAAGATAGTGACAATTGAAAAAATCATTTTTATTTAATTTATTGAGTTATGTCAAAAGTCATAGAACAAATGTTGCTATTTATAATGTTAGGTATCTAATCCTGCGAGGTTGCTGATGTTTTAGAGGTAACCCTGTATAAGTTTACCACCAACCTTGTCATACAAATGAAACACGACAACGACAAGCACTAAAACTATTGCGACAGGGTTAGGTAAATCGAGGATACTAAACCCAAGCTAGTAGCTGCACAAGAACTCTTCCACCCATCAAGTAGTCACACAAGTACGAGTTAGCCTTCTAGTAACAACATTATAGTGTAGTAACAACGTTATAGTGTAGTAACCATTCCTCAAAAACACGGGACTATTATATTCTTTATGATGATTTTTAAGTCAGCTTACTAAGATAGAATTTGTTGAAATAGGCTGGTGCGTGAAGTGATGGCTGTTAACGTGAACATGCGTGTTGGTATTCACACCGGACGTGTACATTGCGTGGTGCTGGGACTGCGCAAGTGGCAATTCGACGTATGGTCCAATGACGTCACCCTTGCCAACTACATGGAAAGCGGTGGCGTCGCGGGGTAAGTACCAATATGGCATAGCTTAAACTGGCATTCTCTTCTCTACTGTATTTTACTCTAAATAATAGCGATCATATACCAGTAATATTATGTCCTAATATTTAAAGTATAAGTGAATAGGCGTCTACTATAGCTTAATATGTTGTTCGCTCAAATCTTTTATTTATATTTAAAATATAAGAAATTGCATTGAAAATCTCCTTGATTCCAGAAAAAATTGAATACTTTTGTGTTGTCTATAATAATTTTTACTGTTCAAAATAGTAAGCGAACAGATGGTTCATGTGATTGTAAAAGACAGCTGTCACCAAACCTGTTAAGTGTTGCTAATCCCGGGACAGAATTGCAAAGCCAAAAAGGTTAATTTCCCGATTACGCCGCCCTACTTTCCTGTTACTCTACACGATAATGATAAGCTGTGATATTGTAGCGACAAAATTAGGGGCAATTCTTTCAATTAAGTACAAAAAGCTAAGAAATTTGAGGGTAATATAATTTTTTATATTTTTTAAGTTAATTACCAATCCTTTTCACAGGATAAAGCTGTAGATAAAAAGTATCTTCACGCCCATATCCCCGAAGGGGTAGGCAAAGGTACAACAAGTGTACCCACGATTAGCCGAAGATACTTGTCCCACAAATGTGATAGGTGGCAAGCCTATCGCCAACCGGGCACTTTCCAATTCCGGGCAACTTTGTGTTTCTCAGAAAACTGAAAAAACACTTTTTTTTAATGTGCCCGACCCGGGAATCGAACCCGGGACCTCATGTAGTCAACGCCAACGCTGGACCACTAGACCACAGAGGCGATAAAAGCTGTAGATACTAGCTTCTTACCCATATGCTTGTAAGTTGTAACTTACTGCTTACTTACGATATACAACGTGAGATATGTAGCTTAAGAAATAAGAGACTTTGTTGTCGTATTATATCTCATTTATTCTAACAAGCATGCCATTCGAATTGAATTATTTAATTGTAATTCTATTTATTAATACGGTAGTATTGTAAACGGTAGATATTGTCTCATTTTTTATTAGGTGCATCACCCGTGCGAAGTCGGAGCGAGCAGCTAGTAAAAATATAAATATAAAGCAGCAGCAAGTCGCTTGTTACTTATTTATCGTGTACAAAAGTACTATGTAATAATATAAATATAAGTCTAATATTCCCATTTTTCCCTAACAGACGAGTACATATTACAAAGGAGACATTGAGGTGCCTTGGAGACGACTACAAAGTTGAACCAGGACACGGAGATCAGCGTAACGCGTACCTCAAGGATCACAACATCGAGACGTATCTTATTGTGCCCGACGACACCAGTCGAGTCGTAAGTTTGTTGATATTTCATTAAGGTAAATACTCTCAAAAAGCTTTTTCTTGTAATGTAAGGAAAACGTAACAGTTCACGAACACGCCCTAAGTGCAAAATTTTTCTGGCTCGTTATTCGGCAAAATTTTCCTATACAGTGTGAATTAAAACGGTAAATAGATAAATTTTAATGTTCTTTATTACAGACATTTATTTTAACAGATTACAGACATTTACTGCGAACATTTATAACTCGAGGCTTATAAATGTCTACAACCAAGTCGAACTTAAGCAACGTGAATTAATGGTTTTATAGCACCGAAGAGTAAATAATAAATAAACTCTCCTGATCGTAAGCGGCAACCGTCAACCATACGTTAATGCTTTACTACATGCGTGATATACATGAATAACTACTCATGCGAGCTTACTGACAATGATGAGGAACACACGCTAAGCCGATAGGAGCTATCACCGAACTATTTCACCATACCAAAACTTCTAGGCGTAATGGTAAACAAAAATTTTATGCCTTTGATCATATCTTAAAAACTGCTTTATATCATTCCTAGCTGACCGTGTAAACGTTGCTTTGCCATACAAATTACTTGTATGGAATATGTTGATGGGGTACTCGAAGGGCGGGAGGGAGATAATCGAGATATTTTTTTATATATCATAAGATAGCAAGCAAGCAGATGGGTCTCCTGATGGAAAGAGTCAACCATCGCCTATAAACACCAAAGATGTTAATGGTGCGTTGCTATCTTGTGGCGAGGTCTAATTCCACATGCATAAGTTTACCGGCTACCTTACCCTCCAAACCGGAACACGACAGCGACTAGCACTGACGCTATTGCGACAGGAATAGGTAAGGCGGTGGTACCAGACCCGGTCGAGCCGATGCAGAACTCTACCACCTAGATAAAAACTATTTTATCTTTTAAGTTAGACCAAACAGCCGATAGCTAAAATTTTTTTTTTAAACCGGTTCAATAGTTTCGGTATTTATCACGGACAAACAACGGGTTTTTAGAAAATTTTAAAACCCCCTGGTTATACGTGGTGAGGTTTTAGATTACGCCGTTCCCCTCCTCTCCATCCCAGATCACTTGTACTTCTTTTTGCTACAAATAATTATCAGCGCAAGGTAGCCGAGAGTTTTGTAGCATTACAGCCAGACAATGTGAATAAAAAGACACATATTGTAATGATACTATCACAGAAGGGAGTTAAATAAGTAAAAGATTATTTCAAATAGCCATGATTACATTTATTTCACTTGTTTCACTATATATATTATTATCATTGAACAGCCGCTTGTACGATGAGGTCTCAGGTCCGTCTGGCGGCCAGCTGTGACTTCTACGTTCACTTACTGATAGTGTTGGGATTTTATACGGATAAAACTCAAAATGGATAAATAATTTAGTGCCTATGGGTGATGGTTGTAACTTTCCATTATGAAATCCATCTACTTTTTGATATCTTATAAAGTAATGATATAAAGAAAGTGATAAAATTAGTCAAGTGCAACTCATATTTGCGCATCGAAATTTTCGCGTGTTTGAGAACAAAAAATATCTGTAAACCGGTTCACCCTGCATGCCATCCGTGAAACTTCTCGCTAAATTAAGGTATTTTAAGCTAAACGGAGCAAAAGTACTTAGATATAATTTTTTCAAAGGTTTTCAAACATTTGCTTACAATTTCAGTATTTTAATTTTTGATCTTTCGAATGGCGTTAAACGCAGTTTTTGAACTCTAAAATGGCTTCTTAGCTATCAAAAAGAGTGGTTGAAAAATCTCGAAGTTATGTCGAAAAACTTTTTTCAAACTTTGTTGTTAACGGTAACTCCTAAACGGATAAACCTATTTTAATGCGACTTAAAAAAAGAACTGATTATATATTAAAAAAATATTTGTAATTTTTTAATAAAAAATTACAAATATTTTTTTAATAAAAAATTACAAATATAATCAGCTCTTTTTTATATTATAATAAATATAATCAAAAATTTGTAATAAAAAAAAATTAAGCGAAATTTAAATAAACACATAGACGTATTGACTTGAGTCAAATAGTCATAAAAATTTCCTAAGACCTTCCACAGTATAGGTTCATTTCGATTACCGAAAATAGAGTTTGAGAGTTAGAGAGGTGAAAACTCTATTTTCGGTGATCGAAATGAAATCAGTAACTTACTTCTGCGAGGAGTTCAATGGAAACGATGTGCTCACACACAAATTCCTTACGTGATTAAAAAATGTGTAAGCTGGTGATCCTGCATGTCATTCCCGAAATTTCCTGCTAAATTGAGGTACAGGCAGTCCTCGTACTTACGGCATGTTAGGTTCTCGAAATACGCGACGTAAATCGAAACGACGTATGTTGAGACATATTTTTTCATATGTTTACATCATACATGTAAAACTCTAGGGTTAGGTTCCACACGGGCTCAAAATTAAAAAAAACTGCATTTATAACAAAGGATATACATACTTTATTATCAAAAGTAAGATCTTAAAATAATTATGAATGTACTTATGAAATTGCTAGCAATTTTTGGTATTTGTATGTTATTAATTTTTGTTGTCCCTGAACTAAATAAACAAAATCAGCGGCATGTGCGGGGTAATCCCAGCTCGCGGACACCGCGCCACGTCGGCCCCATGGACATTGATCTCGCAACAAGTGAATTCTCCTATGCCGGAAGTCGAAACAATTGGCATACGCCAATAGGCTTGAGGAATAGTGTCAAAATATTGTTCGAGGTAACTTGAAACAACGTAAATCGAAACGACGAAATTTGAGGACTGCCTGTATTTGAAGCTTAAAGAAGCGAAAATTATACCTAAGCCTAGATTTTTGGCCTCGAAGAGTTGAAAACCTAAAGTTTGTAAAAATAACAAAAAAAATTTTAATTTTTGAAAAGATGTATATTTTCAAAATTATGATCAATTTCGATCTTCCGAACGATCTTAACGTAATTTTTGAGCTTGGAATTGTTTTATAAGCTTCAAAATCAATGGCTTTAAAATGTGGAAGACATGTTTAAAAAGTAAAAGTGCTGCAAAAAAACACAATTTAAATATTTGGAAAGCCATAACTTTTGAAAAATTTATTCAATTTTAATTTTTGAAATAGCATTTGGCGTAATTTTTCAAGTACTACGATATTGCAGAAGATCATAAAACGATTAGTTGAAATATTTTGAAGTCTTGGTAAAAAAACTTTTTTAAATTTTTCAGCAAAGATACTCCTGAACAGATAAACCGATTTTGACGCAATTAACGGCATTGGATGTAGTTTTTTAAGAAATAGAACTGATTGAATTTTGTACTCAATTAGTACTTCATTAATCTGGAAGAAAAAAATGTTTTTTTAGGTTTTTTCAAAATATCTCAAATACTCTTGGGTCGAATCGGTTCAGATTTTCTGAAAGTCTAAGTTAAGTGGAACCTAATCGAATCCCACCTACTATGTTTTAATAAGTCAAGCCGTTCAAAAGTTATGAGATGTTTACATACACACATACACACACACATACATACATAGGTACATACATACATACATATATACATACATACAGACATAATAACGTCATCGTAAAATTAGTCGGAAAAAGTTTCTAGGACTTCAAAACGTAGAGATCTGGTGAAAACTCGATTTTCGAAAATCGGTGTAAAATTCCTTATTTACACACGTAGCGGGAAGTTAAAAAATCAATTATTCATGGAATTAAATTAAAAACGCAATTCACAAACTTTTAAATCAATATTTTTAGTCACAGTAAAAATATGATTAGATTTTAAGGTTAGATGAAATATTCGAGAACTAGCGACACTCAGAATCAATGGCAAACTTGTACGTTGTAAAACAGTAGGATGAGGATTTATCCATTTTGGATAAATACTCGAGTATTTATCTGTTGAGTATTTATCCTTCGCCCATCACTACTTACTGACAATTCTTTATGTTGCCAATAACATGATACAGATACAAAAATAAAATGATACAGGTAACGGTCTGTCGAATATGTCACAGGCTATAATAATTCATTACAATATACAGTGTATAACAAGATTCGTGCCCGATCGTCCACGGTATTGTTTGGTAGCTTAATACAATCACATCTGTCATATTTTGTTACCCACCCCGTTGATCGAGTGATGAGCGACCCTGGCTACGCAATCAATGGGGCTCGGTTTCGATTCCTGACAGGGCTGGCATTTATATTATGAGCATAGATGTTTGTGTTTCTATATTTGGATGTTTTTTAAATATATTTGAGTATATACGTTTACTCAACTTTACTACTTTACTATATTAATACATAGAAATACATAATTTCAATGTATTAATATAGTTTTAGTATCTTTTTCCACCTGATGTCTATACACGGCCATTGGCTCGACATGAGGTTTTCTGTTCACAATATTCCCTAAATTTTAGGGAAATCGAAGGGTAAATATGAGCACTTTAAAATTCCTTATTATTTTTATATTTATATATAAATTAATTTAATAATCATTACGTTTTCCCATGAAAAAATATCCGAGCGAAGCTCGCTCGTCCAGCTTTAAGCGTGCTTATGTTTACCCTCGTACAAACTTTAAGCATGCTGATGTTTACCCTCGTACAAACTTTAAGCGTGCTGATGTTTACCCTCGTGTTAGTCCGGGCCGTTATAAAGAATAGACTACTACCATTCTGCCAGGCAGTTTATGCAAGGCGAACGATTGACTATGTACGTCACTGTAACCATCGCTGCTAGGTGATAGAATTCTGCAACGACTCACCCAGATGACCAGGCCTATTTTGTCATGTCATAAAGGTTGCAAACCTTTTGTAAAATAAGAGTTAGGAAAATAAGGGCATCAAAACAAATAATTTGAGTTAAGAGCGCGTATTCGAATTGCATCGAAAACTTCATGTTTCAAGTTTTTTCAAGAGCAATATCGTAATAATGTGAGCAGATTATTCGAAGGATAGTACAGTTTTTGCAAGATTAAGTCTTGATTTAGTGCATTACAGAGCACTACAAGAATATGATTTTTGATAACAGTTTTTTAAAACGAAGACAATGCCTGCATAGCGTTTTACGAAAATAGACGTCAGAGTTATTTTTCAAATGCAATTTGAAACAAGATGCAAAAACGAACGAGAGAAATGCAAAAATGACACGACTCCCGTGTTATATGCCATACGCTAAAAACAATCATGTCACGGCAGCTGCCGTGTCATCCGCAACGAATCGGTTAATAGACCTGTTTTGTATATTTTGTATACACCAAGTGCGCTACTTTTGCACGTGTTGCAATCACTTTTTATCCATTCGTCATTAAAGATTTAGATTTCCTGAGTACAAATGACGCTCCCTTAATCTGATTTTACATTACTATTCAAATTAAGATCCCTGTCACGCCCGTATATTGAATTTATTATTAATTACTAGCTGACCCGGCAAACGTTGTTCTGCCTTTTTAACTACTTCTTTATTTTCTCACCTTTTAAACCTTCCCTGGACTTCAACAATTAATTCAAAACCAAAATTAGCCAAATCGGTTCAGCCGTTCTCGAGTTTGAGCGGGATTAACGAACAACAATTGATTTTGTATATATAGATAATGATTAAACTCATCAACCAGTAAATGTTTGAAAATTATTTTAAGAACAATCAATTTCAATCCGAGGTTTCAGTAATGACAAATTGATAGAAAAATTTAAAGGCGGTGTCACCATCTTGACGTTAGCGCGTAAAGTACGGATAAAAGTATAAATATTTTGCAATAAACTTAAATTTGGCAATAAAATTGAAAGTATATTTATTAAATTCTATTTTCGTACATACATTATTCTAATTCTTTTTGTTTTAGCTGCAAACAATCGCAATAGCTAAAATCTTTCTTAATTACTCTCTTAAATTGTTCTCTTTAGCGATACGTGTGCTAAATCTCATTAGTACTTCCCAATTTTTTTGAGTACTTTTCTCAAATCATATTTAAATTGTTGCCAACAGTGGGATCAAATGTTCTTTAAGATACTTTAAGTACATTAAGATGTTTACTCAAACTGTCAATAATGTTTTTTTTTTAATTTAATTTTGCTATAATAACGAAAGCAATGCAACGTTATCAACTACAAAAACTTTCTAAGTATTTACACTGTCTGATGGTTTGATTACAAAAATTTGTTAGTGCTATAGATTTTTTTTTATACAATAACTAAGCCCAAAAGTTTTATACAGTAGGGAAGCCCAAAAGGGGATTTCGGGATTTACTCGAGCGCGTCAGATTAACATAGAGGAGATACCTCGCATACTATTGAGGCTCTCTAACAAAATATAAACTCTTTATATAGAGGCGGGCGACTAGAGCAAAAAAATCCGATAACTTCGGGTTGTGAAAATTTTCAGATTATATTTTTTCTTTGTTCTTACATAATTTCTTTATTCTTACATCAATTCAGACGCGCTCCAGAATATCAAGACAACGTTTTCTTTGCTACTTTGCGACTCTGCCACTGCCTTACGCTGCACTTGAATCATCAAATTTTCTAAATTTTAATGGGCAATTAACCCACCATACCTTACTCTGACAGGCTTCAGTGTTTCCATGACACTGTATTTTTCATTTTTTGAACTGTAGATTTTCCCCGCCATTGAAATTAAAAACATTATAACCTTTTTTTTATATCATAAGATAGCAAACAAGCAGATGGGTCTCCTGATGGAAAGAGTCAACCATCGCCTATAGACACCAAAGATGTTAATGGTGCGTTGCTATCGTGTGGCGAGGTCTAACGCCACATGCATAAGTTTACCGGCTACCTTACCCTCCAAACCGGAACACGACAGTGACAAGCACTGACGCTATTGCGGCAGGAATAGGTAAGGCGGTGGTACCAGACCCGGGTGAGACAATGCAGAACTCTACCACCTAGTAGTCACGATGGTAGTGACTCGCATAGCCAATCGGTCGCCTTTTACGACCTGCCTGGCAGAACGGCAGTTGGCCTATTCTTCAAAGGAGCCCGGAACCAACACGGGGAAAACGTTTTATTTCTCTACAAAATCCAATGGTCCCTATGACGCTCAAGTAACTACACATTTAGGATTTTGGGCTCCCCTACGATACGATACGATACGATACTAATTAAGTAGATAGCTCTCGTACCTAACGGAAAGAGACATTAAAGATATTAATCGTGCATATCCAACCGAATGACGTCATGTATGTAGCAGGGATAATGCTGGTTTGCCGGCTACTTTACCCTGCAAACTGGAACACGATAGTGAGAAGCAATAACGCTATCGCGGCAAGAGGTGACACCAGACCCAGATGAGACGTTGTAGAACTGCACCTAGTAATCACGAAGGTAGAGACGTCTCACCAAATATTCGCCTTTTACAAATTGTCTAAAAGAATGGCAGATGGTCTATTCTTTAAAAGGTGCCTTAACCAACACGGAGTATGGATATTATTGACTTATAAATGCTGAACCGAATAATGTTATTCTTCATTATTTTTTGTGTCTTTCTATATTATTCTTAATTTATTTACAACACTGTCCGTAACAAAAATGTATATAAAACTTCATACAAATTCCTCCGGCCATTAAAACGTCATGGAATAACAAACATCCAAACTTCTTTGCAAACTTTCACGAAAATAAAACTAATAGGTATGATAACATTGAATCAGTGTTTATTTATTTATTCAATAATTTATTGTACACATAAAAGTCATGTTACCTTTGACTTGTGAATATTTTACACAAGGCGAGCTTGTTGTTTTCAAGTTGTGCAAAAATTATTTGTTTATATAGGATATAAGAGTCTGTTATACTCAAAAATTGTACTCCTAGGAATTACCCATTAATGAATATTTATTATTTATTATTTAAATAAATATTTCTTGACAAATTATACGAATTGATCTAACCCAAAAGTAAGCAAATTATTTGCTTTTGATAAAGATGTTAGTTAACACATAGAAATACATATGTATTTCTAAATTTTAGATGTATTTCTTAATAGAAATACATATGTATTTCTATGTTATAATATCGTTGACTAACACCTATATCTATCACAAGCAAATAATTTGCTTACTTCGGGGTTAGATCAATTCGTGTTATTTGAATTATATATAATAAACACCCAAACCCAGAAATACAAACATCTTGCAACAAGAGCACAAAACTCAAAAGAGGGAGAATGCGTGAAAGAAATGAAGAATACATGTATACACATTATCAATTTAGACATATACTTACATTAAGTAAAAAAATTACAAATTCTTATTTAATTTAATTCTAATAATAATAATACGTTACTATGCCCCTTTACTCTTAGATTTATTGAGACAGGTAAAATTCCCTTAACTTTTTTTTAGTTTTGCTATTGATTGACTGTTCCTAATACGAAAAGGAAGTGAATTTCAGTTTCACAGAGTTAATAGTGAAAGAATTACTATAAAATATTGAAGAATGTGAAGGGTATTGTAATATTCCGCGTAATTGTGAACGACAATTTGAGTCGAAGAAATATAGTAAATTAAAGCGTTCACAAAAATAGTATGGAGCATTTGTGTTAAATAAAACATGTGAGCGTTCCTGCGCTCCAGAATAGGAAGCCACTTGAGTTTGTTTCTAAAATTGGAAGTATGGATTGGAAATACGGATATTTAGTAAATCAATAATATTCGCCAAACCACCATTAACGGGTTATTTTAGTTAGTATATTACTTTTCGATTCAATACTCTCTATTCTATTATAATACATAATATATTAGTGTAGTGATATTTTTTTTAAAATATTGTAACCACTTCGGCATTCGCGCACTGGCTGACGCCGCCCCGCGGCGGCCACGGCGCTAAATCGCTGTTTGTTAACAATGAACTTCGATATCTACAGGTTGACTGGTATAAGATTGTACTCATTGAAAGACACGATAGTTAATGGTCATAAGAAAACAATACAAATATAATTAAAAGAAAATATATTTTCTTAACCACATAGTGATGCTCAGCCAAAATTAATAAAAAAATATGAGCAAACGCTCCTATCACTATCAAAAATGTCATATATTTGTAAATATATTATATCGTGTAAAATATAGAAATAAACCACGTTGTGCTGTTTTATCGTACCGAATGAGGTTTCAAAATTAACCTTGTAATGATTTTATTTCATTGGTAAGTAAGATAACTCTGTATTTCTATGTGTAAATGCAAACTACACTTACAAACTAAGAATTTGTCTTGAAAGACGTATCCATTTAATCCGTGGTAATTATATTTTAAAATTATGGCACTGCACGATGTATAAAGGGTTAGGTGCTCGTAGCACTCGTTAGTCGCAAGCTCGCTAATCGCCTTTTGTAAACAATGAACGCCGCCCATGCCGCGCCGTGTCCACGTTAAAAACTTTTAAGTCAAAATTTTACCTAATTTGTATACATATTTGGTATCAGTATCGAGTACTAAACACCCTCCTTGAGAATCTTTTACCAGTCAGCTTGTATACGCAGGTATCCGTATTAAACAAATTTATTGGGTAATTACGTCAAAATTTTACTATCTATTTTTTACATAATCAGTATCAAAATCGAGTAATAAGCACCCTTTTTCATTATGTATAATTTTTTAATATTCGGCTTATATATATTTCGTGTTTCCAATTTGACTGAAATTTAAATAGTAAAAATTGATAAAGCGGATTCGAAATCATAATTGGTGATATTTAAATTAAAAGCAAATTATAGAAAATAGTAAATATAGTGAATTTCAAATACTCTACTACTAATTTGGTGAAAATCTAATTTAGAATTTAGAATACATAGACGATAAATTGGAAGTGATTGGTAAAATTTTGTTACATTGAAGTTGTATGTGAATAAAATGGAAATATAAATATCATGGTTTGAAACAACAGTTTAAATTATAATAATATAAAAATCTTTTGAGATCATGCTTTCATTTATGGTTACGATGCCTTGACAAGAAAAGAAAAATGTAATTATTTTCTTCGCAGGATAAGAAGCCGCAGCACTCATTTTCCATCAACGGTAATGTTTCAAAGGAAATGCGAGTGATGGGTCACGGCTCTCAACACGGCAAGCATACTGCAAAGTAAGTTTACAAAACTATTAAAGAGGAAAATTAATTTTTCTTTTGAGCCATGAGCTTAGGATTTATATAATGTTAGCGTTCATTTAAACTCTACAACGTTTGTATTATTATTTGTAGTGGTTGTAAAGACTCCGAGGTATACAATTATATTGAAGTAAATTCTTTAGAATTGTTGTGATTTGAAACTCGATCAAACGGAAATACTTCACAATAGAGAAACAAACACGTAAATGTATAGGATTGAGCTGGCGAGCAAATAAAATAGAATACGTTACACAGTATTTTATATTTAAAATATATAATCTATTTAATGGTTTCTTTTTTAATGGTTTCTTTAAACTTTTACTTCAACAGTGATAAAACCTTTTTCTTCGACTCCTTTGTCTCACTCTCTCTTACGTTCTCTTCCACTTCAATTAGAAGTTTCGCCCGCGTGTGAGTTTTACTTTATTTTTTTGCTTTTATAAATTGAAAATAATTTTATTCTTTTAACCTGACATTATAAAAAGAAAAGATTTTTACATTGGTGAGAGAAGCGAGTGAAGTTCTTCCAGTTTATTGAAACAGTCCGACATTTGTATGTATATATTTGTAAATTTTAACAATATAAATATTTATAAATAAAAACTATGCCATCGTAATTTCACAATTCGGTATGAATCACTGGTTTATAATTTACAGATTTTTCCGAAGGTATACGACTTAGGGATTTTCAAGAAAAGAGTCTACACATTCTTAAAAGGCCGGCAACGCAATCACAAGACCCATGATAGTGTAGTTGTCTATAGGCCGCGGTAATTACTCACCATCAGGTGAGCTTCCTGTCCGTTTGCACCCTCTTCTATAAAAAAAAATAATGGACAAACTGTTACTTGCGACATCGTTTACGTGACCCGAAATTATTTCTTCCTTTGTGCTCACTCTGGTAAAAAAGTACGTTGTCATTTTTGGATAGTGTAGCTTTCTAATGGTAAAAGTTTATTATAAGCGGCCCAGTAGTTTTTGGGTTTGTTCCTTACAAAACATGCAAAAATTTAAAAATAACAAATGTTTTCTCCTAATAATATTAATTTACTTAAAACTAAACCCACTAAAATAATCAAATAAGGCAATTTATTTCTTACTTTTAGCTGACTTACACTTTATAGCTAATACATGGGGCAGACTAAAAGTTTTGCACTTCTAGCTAATCGGACCTATTTGAATTTCGAATGTTATATTTTTAAGACGTTGCAACCTTCTTAGTAATAAATAAAAACAATTGGCGGGAAATAATTTGTCAATTGTTTTTTTATCACACATCAAAGTTCTACATACGCAACGAAAATTGAATTAAGTCGAAAAGATTTTAGAGCGATGATTTTTTGTGATTTAAGAAATTCTCTTTCCCCGCAAGACTGTGCCGCTCGTCTTCAAAATGCTTTTGGGAGAAAAGCACCTTGTTTGAACACCGTGAGGCGATAGTTTGCTGAATTTGAGAGAGGTCGAGTTTCTTTACATGAAGAATTTCATGAAGGGCAGCCTTCAACTGCCGTCAACGAAAATAATGTGGCTGCTGTTAAGCGGTTAATTGAAGAAAATCCCCGGATTACCTATGAGACAATTCGGGGACTATTGGGAATTGGTATGAGCCAAATTCAGAAAATTTTACACGAAGAATTGAAAGTTCGGAAACTTTGTTGTCGTTGGATCCCTCATGAACTGACAGCGAAGCAGAAGCGGGCTCGCGTGGAATAGTGCTCAGAGATGCTACTGAATTACGACCACGGATATTCTAATGCTGTTTATGACATTGTCACAAGAGATGAAACGTGGATTTATTGTTTTGAACCCGAAAAAACACAGCAATCTTGTGAATGGGTGTTTGAAAATGAGAACAGGCCAACATAAATGAGACATACGGGTCCCATCTGTACAATTCCACTTAAAGATCAAAAGAGTGTTAATGCTGGGTGGTATCCTACCATTTGTTTAGCCCGGGTGTTAGAAAAGTTCGCGAAAGACGACCCAAAATCCGCATTCTTCTACACCATGATAACGCTTCTTCACACACGGCCAACAAAACAAAATCATTTTTAGTTTCTGAAAAAGTACATCTCGTCACTCATCCTGTGCATAGCTCCAACCTAACACCCTGTAATTTCTGTATTTTCCCCAAAATCAAAGATTTGATGAGAGGTTTTACTTTTACCAACTGCGAAGAGGCAGTGATAGCGTTCAATCAGCACGTAGAAAACATGCCTTCAGATCTGTGGTCCTCCTGTTTTAAAAAATAGTTCAATCGCATGAAAAAATATTTAAAATGTAAAGGAAATTATTTTGAAACGCAATAAACATAATATTTTGGTTATAACATGTTGATTTTTTAAGCTACGCAAAACTTATAGTGTGACCTACGTATATAGATGTGGCCATTATAGCTAAGTTATGTACTTATAATCGAAATAAGTAAAGCAGCGTTTTTCGTACACTCCATCCTAGATGTTGTATTCACCTCATAAAGATTCACTGTTAGAGAATGCCATGTAGCTTTGAGTCCACCTCTGTACATGTTTTTAAATAAACAAATTGGATAAAACTCACCGTAGGTCTGTAAATTAAAAATGACTCCAGCGATACAACTGTCCTTTCTCGTCCACCATATTTTTAACCGCATCAGCAGTAAAAATAATATCTCAAAATATACGTATTGAACTCACGTTCTATTTTGCAAGCATTACAAGGGGTCTAGGGTTCTAGTTGTCGAGAATTGAGGGCTTTATTCAACACCCAACTATTAGACCGCTTTGAAAATTCTTATATCATAGAAAACTATATCTGAAAGCGTTCTATATCTCTTGTACTTTTGATTTTATTGTTTTCTAAAAATATGTAAACGGTTGACTCAGCAGGCTATCCCTGAAACTTCCCGCTAAGTTAAGGTATTTTAATCTGAAAAGAGTAAAAACAATAAGCATAGATTTTTTTCAGTTCAAACATCTATATTGTTAAAAATGGCAGTATTAAGATATTCATGTCTCTAGCTCGTTCCATTATCATACACTGCGAATCTCCTAATAATGGAGGCCACTATATTAGCCCAACCTCCGTTGGCCACCTTCCAGTTCCATCATTATTATATCTTAGAAAACATTCGGCTCCTAACGCTTCCGTGTTTGAACCCGACCACCGAGTTAGCCCACATTCGATGGGCTTATCTAGATTAGCTTAGAAGTTCTCATGGACTTCTTCCAGCTTGATGATAGATCAGACACTCGAAAACATCCTGTTCTAAAGTCCACAAAAGAACGAATCGAACGAGACCAAAATTGATGGTGCAGCTCAATATCGTTCGTTTCGTTCCCATGACCTTCTTCTCACTTTAACGTATGAATCTGAAAATTATCTAACAACAAATTAACTGTCGAAACAGAACAAAAAAGTCCAAACGCGATGGGTTTATCTCGTTTAGTTTAAAAGATACTGTAGCCATCTTCCAATTACATCAATAGATTCTTAAAACTATCGAGTACCAAATAGTATGCCAAAACAAACCCAATTAGCCCATACTCGATGGGTTTATCTGGCGCGAGATCTCATGGATTTCTTCTAGTTTAATCTTCAGAAAATAGAAGTAATTCTGCGCCAAAGTGCTTACCAGAACGAAACAAATGTGCCCACAACGATGATGTTGCTCAATTTAAATTCGAAGTTCTCAAACCTCCCTCGTGTTTCATCATTAGACCATAGAAATTATCTAGCACCAGGGTATTCTCAAAACGGAACAAATGAGTCCAAACGCGATAGGTTTCTCTTATTTAGTTTCCCTTTCACCTTCAATTTCCGTTATTTAATTCAAAAAAGTCATCGAGCACCAAAAAATATGCCAAAACAAACCGAAGCAACCCACACTCAATAGGTTTTTCTGGGTTAGCTTAGGATTTCTCATGGACTTCTTCCCACCCTATCATTTGACACCGGAAGCCATCCTGCTCCAAAGACTTTAAAAGAACGAATTAGAACAGTTGTTATTCAAAGTACAATTTTAATTCAAAGTACCCATAACCTTCTCCCTGCTTCATTATAAGACCCTAGAAATCATCTAGAAACAAATGACTCTAAGCTCAATGGTTTTATCTTGTTTACTTTAGAAATTATCGTGGCCACCTTCCAGTTTCATCGTAAGATCCTAAAAATTATCCAGCACCAAAGTGTATGTCAAAATGAACCCAAACAGTCCACACTCAATGAGTTTATCTGGATTTGCTTAATAGTTCTTATAAACTTTTTCCAGTTCTATTATCAGGCACAGCTAACTATCGTGCTTCAAAATTCTTGTAAAAATTTACTCCATTTTATTACAAAGTTCCCTTGACATCCATCATCAACTCTATTATAAGACTCCGGAAATCGTCTAGCACCAGGCTGTTAGTAAAAACAGAACAAAGGATCCTAAACTCAATAGGTTTATCTTGTTTAGTTTAGAAGTTCCCATGACTACCTTACAATTCCATCATTAGATACTTACTAGAAATAGTCCAACGCTAAATTATTTGCCAAAACAAACCGAATTAGTCCCCACTTGATGAGTTAACCTGGTTTAGCTCTCGGATATATCTTCCAGCTCTATCAGCATCAGGCACTGGAAGCCATTCCGTTCCAAAGTCCTTATAATAACAAATCAAACGACCCCAAAGTCGATGGTGTTGCTCTATTTCATTTCAAAGTTCCTATAACGTACTTCTAGCTCTACCATGAGACTCTGGAAATCGTCTAGCGCTAGTGTTTATCCAAACTGAACAAATGAGCCCAATTTTGATTAGTTTATCTTATTTAGTTTAGGAGTTTTCATGTTTGCCTTCCAGTTCCATCATCAGATCCTGAAAGTCATTCAACACTAAAGTGTTTGCCAATACAAGACAATTAAGTGCAAGACAATTTTAAAAAATCATTATCGCGTTAAGTTTAGCAGTTCATTGTAGTTGCATTTTGAATCTGGATTCTTGAAGTTCCAATGTCACGTTTTTGGCTCAATCTTCAGAGCCTTATCATCATGAGAAAGAACTTACTGTAACAAATAAAATGATTCCAAACTCCACTATATTAGAAATTTTTATCTGTGAGTTGTAAAGGCACTCTTACGGCTCCATTTTCAGATCTTCGACATTATATCTAATGGAAAGTACACGTCAACAAAAATCCATCGAGTCCGAACTTGACTATCTACCTTATCTCTTTCTACATTCTGCGCGTGAGTTTCGGTAGCACTTTTTTAACTCCATTTGCAGATCCTCGTCATCATGAACACTAATCAAACTTAGTATTTATAGTAACAAGACCAATGAGTCCAAAAAGGTTATTTTATTAAAACTCTGCATCAGAGAGTTCCAGTGCCTACGTCCAGGCTATATCTGAGCTCAGTTGGATGGTACCATACTACTGCATTGTCACTGAGCGTTCATAATTCTGCCAAATGTTTGTACAAACAGATATCAGAAAGTCGTTAAAGAGTGGTTTGCAATATTTGGAAAATCTGTACATACGCAAATTGCCAGTAAAATAGATACTGATGGTCTTCGAATGAGAATCTTAAAGTATCAGGTCAAAGTTACCATGTAATTGCAATATCAATAAAGTAACAATATAAATTTTTGTATCGATAAAGCCTTTACAATTTGCTTAATTCCTTTCATTAATTTGAAATGAGCTGGTAGTCTTAAAACGGCTGAACAGATTCTATTAAATCAGAGCTAAGAACTATCTCGCAAAACAGGGCTTTTAACTAAAAAAAACCACATACCACCCCTCGTTTTGCGTCGGGGGCTAAAAACTCAAACGGAGAAATGAAAAATTCGGGTTTAATAATTCCAATTCCAATTCCAATTTTCATCTTTTCCGTGCTGGACTGGGATTATGTCTCATCCTCTAAGAACCTTCAAACCTACAATAAATCTTGGGACTTGTGTTAATCTCTACATTTTTTCTTTATAATTATACTAGCGACCGCCAAAATTCGGCCGTAGACTAAACAATATAATCTCTTTTAAGTTTGACAACTGAGTTTAGACGTAAAGAAAATGTTAGACATGGGTGTTTTTTTTTTTATAAGAGCAAACAAGCAGATGGGTCTCCTGTTGGAAAGAGTCAACCATCGCCTATAGACTCCAAAGATGTTAATGATGCGTTGCTATCTCGTGGCGAGGTCTAATGCCACATGCATAAGTTTACCGGCTACCTTACCCTCCAAACCGGAACACGACAGCGACAAGCACTGACGCTATTGCGGCAGGAATAGGTAAGGCGGTGGTACCAGACCCGGGCGAGACAATGCAGAACTCTACCACCTAGTAGCCACGATGGTAGTGACTCGATAGCCAATCGGTCGCCTTTTACGACCTGCCTGGCAGAACGACAGTTGGCCTATTCTTCAAAGGAGGCCGGGACCAACACGGCGAAAATTGTATTGAAATGTATAATATTCATGTATGTCCAGTATGTCACATGAATTTAATGTATGTAATGTTTATTTTTATTAATGTCATGTATTTATAGTGCATATTATTTAAAAATAAATAAATAATAAATAAATATTTACGGGACAAATTACACTTATTGATCTAACCCCAAAGTAAGCAAATTATTTGCTTGTGTTATGGTTGTTAGTCAACGATACTAATACATAGAAATACATATATAAATACTTTTACATACATAAACACTCAAACCCGGAAATAAAAAAATTTATGCTCATCACACAAATGCATATCCCCGTCGGGATCGAACCCGAGCCTCGTTGATTGCGTAGTCAGGGTCGCTAACCACTCGACCAACGGGGCGGTAAACTAAAATATCAGGTTTCTGCAGTCCTCCATATAGTAAACTTGAACTGTGCCAAATTCCATATTCCACGGTTTTTGCATTGCCTTAAGTAGGGGTCCAAAGTTTTTCCTTCACGTATTAATATATCCTGAAATGAACACAATAATGTCAGGCATTGACTCTATTGCAGCAGAAATAGATAAGGCGGTGGTACTTAACTCCCGGGCGAGACGTTTCCTAACTCTACCGTCTAGTAGTTACGATGTTAATGATACGTATAATAGCCGATTGATCACCTCCTACCTGCCTGGGAGACCAGTAGTTGGTCTATTCTTCAGAGAAGCCCGGACCAATACGGGAACACTTTAGTAATAGCAGATAATTTAATTGTCGCTGGTAATTCAGGCACACTGAATCTATACCTAAATCTATAAAAACCCTAATTTAGCGGCTGTTATAGTGTGCTCGCTAAACATTACCCTTCAGTTTTCACTTTAAAAATTGTACTCTCTTACAGTTGTCTTTTCTCACTCACATTAATCTCTTATACCATCAAGTCTTTTCTTTTTCGTCCCTAAATCTTCTTTTTTAACTTTGATAGGATAACATAAAATCATTAAGCTTAAGGAATAAAAGAGGAGATCTTAATACATTGCCTAAATCTGACAATGTTCTTAGATATAAAGAAATTTAATAATTATCTGCGATTATCTGTGATGTAGCCATCGGTAACAATAAATATATTGCTGATGTTTTTATTATTACCGATGGCTGCATGCTGATGCATGAATATCTAAAGTAAAAAGTATCATGACGCGCAGTTCCTTTTTCTCCCAGCCTGCCGGGGTAGGCGGAGTAAGCCGAACGTCTTTAGACTTTTATAAACCACGATTTACCGGTTTGTCGGTTAGCGAGATAAGTGGTAATCCCCATCGCCGCACTTCACGGACCTGATAGCGATTATTTCCGGGACCGGATAACCGGAACCGTGGTCATTACGTGCTCATTCGAAGCACGTGAGTGGTAAGAAACCACCCGCCAGAGTCCAAGCTGCTACTGAGGTTTTGAATTTTCGTGAAAAATCTCGGAAAAACCTCAATGCTTAATGCCCGACCCGGGGATCGAACTCGGGACCTCAAGATCTGAGCCGAATAGGCTAAACCTAGACCACAAGGCAGCCTATTATATTGTCTATTATATACACCAAAATATTGGGTTTATTACACTTCACATAAATTATCCGTTTATTTTATTCAGTGAATATAACAGGAAGCACTAAAGTTGTGCACGTAAATCTATATACATATAATAAAATCGTAGAAAAGTCAAAACTCTACATTGAATATTTTTTAAAAAGAATACTTGGGACGTGATCTACAATCGATATCGAAGCCAAAAATATAGTTTTAAAATTTTTGTCTGTTTGTCTGTATGTATATCCGGGGTAAACTCAAAAAGTACTGCATGGATTTACTTCAAATTTTGCATGAATATTACTAACAGGTCGGGTCAACATATAGGCTACATATTATCACGCTATCCTCCACCTACGGGGGAGGAGCTGTGCGGAGTAAACGAAGTCCGCGCGGACGAAGTCGCAGGCAACAGCTAGTAGAGAATAAAGCGAGATATAGTGATCCAAGAATAAATACCTATCATAAATATACCGCCATTAATCAGCTGCTAGAGCCTCCTTGTTGTGCATACGATGATTAAATGTTTTGGTTTAAAGATTTAATTGTAACATTATCTTTTTCACTGGTATTAATCTATCTTATATATAAAATTCTCGTGTCACAATGTTCGTTCCCGTACTCCTCCGAAACGGCTTGACCGATTTTGACGAAATTTCGTATGCATATTCAGTGGGTCTGAGAATCGGCCAACATCTATTTTTTCATTTCCCTAAATGTTAAGGGTTGTCCACCCCTAATTTTTTTTTTATTTTATGGACAATTTTTTTTATTTTTTTATGATTCAGCATTGAAAAATATACGCAACCCTTAATTTTCAACCCTCTACGATCAACCCCAATTTTTTAAATAAATAATTTATATGGCAAAACAACGTTTGCCGGGTCAGCTAGTATACATATAATAAAATCGTAGGAAAGTCAAAACTGTACATTGAATATTCTTTTAAAAGAATACTTGCGACGTGATCTATAATCGATATCGAAGCCAAAAATATAGTTTTCAGAATTTTTGTCTGTTTGTCTATTTGTCTGTATGTATGTCTGGGGTAAACTCAAAAAGTTCTGCATGGATTTACTTCAAATTTTGCATGAATATTACTAATAGGTCGGGTCAACATATAGGCTACATATTATCGCACTATAGTAAACGAACTCCGCGCGGACGAAATCGTGGGCAACAGCTAGTATAAAATAAATCTCCTTTCCGAGCTTAGAAATTTCCTCAACGTTTTTAATCTACGTAGCTTAGAAATGTCATTATAGTCTGTTCGAGTTCGTTTAAGGCGGAAAGTTTTAATTGAATCCGCCTTGTCACAAATTCAATACCTATGTATGTCATAGCTACATAAATCTTGTTTTTATTATTTCACCTGTTCATATCATTAAGTTTTTTTATGTATAAAATTGAAAGTATCTCTCCTAATGGAAAGAGGTAACCATTACTTAAAGGTATCAAAGATGTTACCGTTGAGCTGTTATTGTCAGTGTGGAGGTTTAGTAATACCATATTCATAATTGTACCGTTTACCTTAACCTCCAATTAGACTATGACCATTACAGGTACTGACGTTATTGCAGCATAAAACGGTACAATGTTTTTTTATAAATTACTAGCGTACCCAGCCCGCTTCGCCGGGCTTTATTTAAGCATACAGGAATTGAATTATTAACTAAGGGCTTAACCAAACTTATCTTTTTAATACACTTTGGACCGATTCGAGCCGATAGATTTTGAGAAATCTCCAAAAAACTACAAAAAAAATCTTTTCAAATGGGGTTTTTTTCGATTTATTTTCAAACGGCTTTATCGATCGATTCTAAAAACTAAACAGCTTTTAACATCGAAAGATTATTATCTTTAATGTACTTCAGTATACTTTATTATGCTTCATTATACTTCAATATACTCCATTATAATTCTACATGGTTCATAATGACATAAATATACACAACGCATATGTCAATACAAATTTGGGTTATAAAACAATAGAATATCATCATAGTAAATAAAAGCTGTATTTGACAGTTCAAAAATAGGAGTGCTCCGATCGTCACCAAACTTTACAGGATTACTCGCCAGGTCAATCTGGAGATTCCCTGAAAGTTTCATTGAAATCGGTCCATCCCTTTCTGAGCCTATACGGAACATACACACACACTTTCTCTTTTATAGATATAGATAGATAGATAGATTAGATAGCAAACAAGATATGGCTCTCATGATAAAAAAGTAACCATCGCCTATAGATACCAAAGTTGTTATTGGGGCATTGCTATCTATGTAGTGGCATGGTAATATCACATGCGTAAGTCTATCGGCTACCTGACCCTCAACACCGGTACACGAAAATGTCAAGCATTGAAGCTGTCGCGACAGTAATAGGAAAAGCGTGCTACCATATACCTGGTCGAGACGTTGAGAACCGCCCCAACCCCCCCCCCCCCCCCCCCGCCTCTCCCGTGTTGGTCCGAACTCTTTTGAAAAAAAGCCTACTGCCGTCGTCAATACTTCATTGTCGTGTTTTTTATAATAGCGTCAATACTTTTCACTGTCGTGTTCTGATTTGGAGGGTACGGAAACCGGTAGATTTATGGACGTGGCATTGCCGTCCCGCCACACGGATAGCAACACACCATTAACATCTTTGTTGTCAATAGGCGATGATTTCTCTTTCCGTCACGAGAGCCATCTACTTGTTTGCTGTCTTATAATTTAAAGAAAACATTTCTTAATTTTGCCAAAAACACAAATTATAACAAACATTTTATTTCTCATTAAAACCACAATTTTAAATCTTATCAGATAAAATACTAATTTCCTTTACAATTTAAGCTGAAATCGTTTTACGACACCTACCGTCTCGTCTCCTAAACACTCGCGAAGGTCGTTTTGTAATAAAAGTTTTACAAAAAGGGAATATAATGAAATTATAAAAGTTTTTGTTCTGCTATTACAATATTTAATGGTTACCTAACGAGAAATGAAACACGGACACGACAATATCGAAGCTTATTTTAAGAAAAATAAAAAATCTGATAAATTTATAGGAACCAGAAAGTTTAATGTACTAAGTACTAGAATCTATGCTAAGTAGAAGTCGTGTTCCATTTCATTAACACGCGCTGCAGCGCTGAAATAATAATAAAGCATCCAATCAAGTCAATATTAAGCAGCTCTCCAGCGTAAAATATAATATATTCGTGACCAAAAGGTCGTAATCGCCATGATATTCATGGCGCTTACGAGTTTCATTCAAAGACCTCTGATTTAGTCCGTGGACTGCACTTAAGTGGAACAAAAGTGGCGTAATGCATGCTTTTTCTAGTACGTTAATACAGAAGTCTTTGATAGGAACACATATATAGTATTATATTATGTTAAAAAAAAGGATATAAAGAAATAATAAAACTAGCCTTAATTATACGCTTATCCCAACGCTATAGTAAGAAGTGAGAACTGCGTATGTCAGAAAGGGCAGAAGGCAAGATTAATGCGAATTGAGAGCGTTACGAAAAGTTTGTAGTGTAGCTGTTGCTTTCATAATACTAAAATTATCTAGGCACACTATATATAGGAAAGAATCTACACAAAAACATAAAAATATATGTTTATCGTCTTAGTTAATTTTCTATATCTGATTTAGATGTTTAAGGGCGGCTTGCACCAAAATGTTTAAATCATTTTAAGTCACTAAATACGTTTAAAGTAGCTTTTAAGGCGATTTGACATTTGCTAAACATGTTTAAGGGACTAAATGCATTTAAGCATTTTGGTGCAAGTCGCCCTAAATCTGAGATTTATTAGCCCTTTTCTGCTAGGTGGATAATTAAAGTCACAGCACTGTTAAACGGTCAGTAATTACGGGAGACACTACTCCGATTTGGCAATAGAAACTATTAAGTGTCTTAGGACTAACGAAGATACAGTGCGCTATCGCGTACGCACTGTCCATTATCACCATAGGGCTTATTCTGATTATAATACCGAATCAATGAAATAATAAGAAGTTTTATCCCTATTTGTTAATTTATCACGCTTAAATCTCTGAAGAAGTTTCAATGTAATTACATGAGTCGGTAGCTAAATCCTAAGGTAGGACATATTAAGGACCTGTTCGTTAAAACTGAAAATGAAACTGTGTTTTCATAAACCGTCATTTTAATAGCAATATCTATTAATGTAATTCGGTAACAACGCGGTGAGTGTTGTTAGGCTTATACACGTAGATTAATCTATATATATAAAAATCAATCCCTATTTTCCTTGGTCACGACATCACGCCTGAATGGCTGGACCAATTTCGGTAATTTTTTTTCTGTTGAGTTTGTAATTGTAAGGAGAAGGTTCTTATAAAAGAAAATATTAAGAAAATTGCGCGGAAAATTAGAAAATTTAAGAATACTTAACCACCACATAAAGTTTAATGCCATTTTGGCTGCGTGGAACGACAATCCCGTAGCCTTATATATATATATATATATATATATATATATATATATATATATATATATATATATATATATATATATATATATATATATATATATTATATACTATATAATATATACTATATTATATATATAATAATTAAAAATATATAATAATAAAATATTAACATAGTCATTAAGTTTATAAATTATTATTAAAGAGGTAGTCAGAGGTACAAGACGTACACCCCAGTTTAGCCGAAGATACTTAGTCCCATAATATGGTAGGTGGCCAGCCTATCGCTAACCGAGCATTTTTCAAATCCCGGGCAACGTTGTTTTTGTGAGAAACTGAAAAAACACATCCTGACCCGGAAATCGAACCCAGGACATGATGTGGTTAACTCCGACAACGAACCATTAGATTACCGAGGTGAAACGAAATATGAATAAAATAAATACGGTTTAAGTCCACGTCAATGCTTGGCACTGTCGTGTTCTTGTTTGGAGGGTAAAGTAGCCGGTAAAATCATACATGTGACATCGAGTCCCGCCACAAAGATTGCAATGTTTATTTTCTATCTTTTGATGTAAAAAACATATTTACGTGCAAACTCACCACATAAATTATCCGAATTTACAAATTTCAAGTTACTTTACATAGATACAAACCATGTATGTCGTCAGCCACACAAATATAATCCCGACGGGTTTATTGTTAGTATTTTATGTCAATAAAATACTCTAAATAATTCGTAAACAATAAGGTGTTTCCAACAATACATCGCATTAAATTTGTCATGTAACAAAATATATATTTCTGCGAAACTTAACCAACCAAATATTATGTTTAAGCCTTGGGTCGTTGTGGCTTTGTATTTACATTTTATAAAGTAGCCAATAAAATCTGTACGTGAAATATTTTTGTACCTTTTTATCTGGTCGATAACCAGTGTAATACTTGACCTATTTTTAACAGTTTGGCAAAGTAAAAAGATGCTTTTTCGAGCGTGTTTATATGTGTTATGTTTTTTATGCACCCTACACCTTACAGCCAACGGCTAACAAACGGCTTGACATTTAAACATACTAGAGATGACCGTGTGGTCGAAATTCGATCAAGGAATAAACAATAGAATCTATTTAAGTTTGTTAATAGACTTTAGCGGTAAAGATATATAATGTATACAGTGTACATAGTAAATAGTATACATGTGTGTATTTCATCATGTATGTCACATAAATGTAGTGTGTGTAATATTTTGGTTTTAGCTGTAACATAGTAACTGGTGAATCCCGCGGAACCTATGTTTTCTATAATAAAAAATAGCCTAAGTCAGATCATCACATACCTGTGTGCCGAATTTAATTCAAATCCGTTAAGTCGTTTTTACATGATTGAGTAACAAACGTCCATCCATACATACACCCATCCAAACATCCAAACTTTCGCATTTTTAATATTATAATATAGATAGAGATTTCTAATGCATGTTATTTAAAAATAATAGGTTTTCGCACTACTTCACCATACCCCTTCACATTGACCGACCTAACTACGAATCGAACGTACTAATACGGGACGAACATTTGTGTGATGAGCATAGATGTTGGTATTTTTGGGTTTGAGTGCGTTTTATGTATGTAACAGTATTTATTTATGTATTTCTATGTATTAGTATCGTTGCTTGACACCCATAATACAAGCAAATAATTTTCTTACCTTGGGGTTAGATCGATTCGTGTAATTTGTCCAGTGATATTTATTTATTTATATAAGTATTTAACAGTGTTAAATTTCATATTTCTCCTTTCGCCTTATTGTTGTTTTTTTAAGTAACAAATTTTTAAGTAACAATTGATATTTATTATAAACAATATAATCAACGTTTAGCAATAATACGAAAATTTATCAGATAGCGCTATATGAAAATGTCAGTGGGAGAGCAAGTAAATGTAGAATGTTATAAAAAATACATCTAAATAAGTAAGTAAATTTAAAAAGCAAATCCGTATCAATACTAAATTTCATCTAAATCTTTACAACTGTTTCCGAACTGCGTTACATAAATGTGTATAAATACAACTAAATATCTACATATTACAGATTTCAGCAGCAGCAAAATATTTTTGATATTCACTATAACTATGTAATATGTATATTATAGTTATTACTAGCAAAAAGCAGAGCTTTGTAAGGGCTCGCAAAGTTATACTATCTAGTAATATTGTTAGAAAATTATTTTTATGAGAATTACATCTTTTAATGTATAGACTTTATTTATAATAATAAAGTCTATAATCTTCTAATGTATGGAAAAATAAATAATAATATATTGCATCTCTCGCATTGTATATCTGTTTTGTTAATCTTTCACCTACCATTCTTTCTACATGTCCGAACCAACGGAGCATGCTTTTTCTCATCTTTACACCAACACTTTTTTTCAAGCATAACTTCTCTCTCACTTCAAAATTACGAACCCGGTCCGCGAGAGTTACGCGACATTTTTTTCATAGCTATTTGTTTCATCGACTGCGTTGATTATACTTTCATGCCCTTCTAACATACCCAACTCTCACTTTCATACAATATCGTTGGGATAGGCGCATGATTATGCAGGGCAAGACGGGCACCCTGACTTAAAACTGGGCTTTTAAGTAATCTATTCACTCTGTTCCCCGCACACATCCCTGTCCTAGACCTAAAACCCCCTTGTGCCTAATACAACATTCCTTCGGACTTCCCTTGCTTTCTCCTTTCCATGTTTTACTATACACCTACGATGCTAAGCTAATCAAACTGATAGCCCTATAGCTATTTCAGTCTATACGTGAGCTCTTGCCTTTATACAAGGACCCGATGACCGCGCGCCACCAGTCAAATATAAAGAAAAGTATTTGTGAAGTAGTCTCTTAATGAGTTCAAAAATCATTAAAAAAAATCTTTAAACCGGATGATCCTGCAAGCCATCCCTGAAACCGTGTTTAAAAGGATACTGTTTTAATTTTTAAAACTTTCGAATTTGATTATTGATTTTGATCTTTCACCGCAAATCGTTTTTCGATCAGCCAGGCCGTTTAAAATCTGTGAGAGATTTAATCACATGCGCACATACAGATATATACTGACGTCATTGAAAAAATATAATCACGTTTCAAGAATCTCAAACCATGGAGATCTGATGAAAGCTCGAATTTTGAAAATCGCGGTTAATAATTATTATTTCCTGCGTAAAGTTTTAAAATCTTTTAAAAATATTTTTAAACATGTTATTTAAAATTGCTCTAATAATACTATACAAATATGAGATAATTTAAACACAGAAATCTTGCAAAGAGTTGATTTCCCACTTCCAGTATCTCCCGTACTCTGCATTAGATCTTCGTTAAATTAAAATTAAATAACCTGAGAAGTATCTAGGTACTCACTGAAACAAAACAAAATCCTTATCGGTTCAGGCGTCTTCGAATAATCAGTGAACATACTTAAAAAAAGATTCCGACCAAATAGGAACCTCCTCCTTTTTGGGTAGTCGGCTGAAAATATTGAATAGCAAAAAATGCTTAGGTACCTAATTGCTGAAAAAGTTGAAACCGAGTTTTTTTTTATTTATTTTTTTCACGGGACAAATTACACTTACTGATCTAACCCCAAAGTAAGCAAATTATTTGCTTGTGCTATGGGCGTTAGTCAACTATACTAATACATAGAAATACATATATAAATACAAGAATATCAAACCGGAGCCCCGTCGATTGCGTAGTCAGGGTTGCTAACCACTCGACCAACCGGGCGGTCAAGAGTGGAGTTGGTGTTACAGAAGAGAAGCGCAAGGTAAAAATTGTCTCCAGAATTGCATAATTATAAATCACAACTCACAAAACATCAAGATGGCAAGATTTAAATTTTAACATAATCTGTATTATTAGTTACAATTTGCTTACTTATTTTTTGTATCACTAATCTGGAAAAAGTGATGACTCAAAATTTGGAGGCACCCACCCTCAATCGATTTTAACTCGTTAGTTTTATAATAGATGGCGTTACTAGAAATAATATTCTAATACAAAACGAATCTTCTATCGATTTAAACTCGTTAGTTTTATAATAGATATCGTTAGTAGTAATAAGATTTTAATACAAATTGTATCTTCTATTTTTTATGGTCTGTAAAATGGTATTTTTATGGTAGATAACATATCTAGACATGAATTTAAACTACTACGTCGAAGCACAAACCTAAAAGTCCGATAATTTTTCAGTAAAATGTACCACAAAAGTGCATAGAAAGTGGCCTAGTGTAGGGCTCGCATCGCTCGCCCTAATTATATAATATAAATAATTATATTTCAGTATTTATTCAAATATTCCCTTAAAAGGTTGAAATTGGACCTGAAACTTTTCTTTCTTTCTTGGTTTTTGAACTTAGAATTCGGAAACTGAAGAAATTGTATCTAATGTAAATCGTCATATTCTAATGTGATGAAGTTGCTAAAAACAAAATATTCAAAGGTTCATAAATAGGTCAGAAGGGTGGAGAATATTTATTCACTTTTACCTCCTCATGTGGAGTATCTCTTATGAATGTCTAAAAATAAGCATTGAGAAATTTATGGAAATATCTATAATATACTAGCTGACCCGGCAAACGTTGTTTTACCATATAAATTATTGAATTAAAAAATAGGGGTTGATCGTAGAGGGTTAATTATACAAACCTTATATATTTTTTAATGCTGTATCATAAAAAATAAAAACAAAAAATTATATCTAAAAAATAAAATAAAAAATTTAGGGGTGGACTACCCTTAGCATTTAGGGGTATAAAAAATAGATGACCAATTCTCAGATCTACTCAATATGCTCACAAAACTTCATGAGAATCGGTCAAGCCGTTTCGGAAGAGTACGGGAACGAATATTGTGACACGAGAATTTTATATATAAGATAACAAAATCAAGTATTAAATGCCTAATTCAATTAATTTCTGTAATATTTGAAGAGATCCCTCAGATAACAGTGGTATCGCTTGGGAAGTTTACCCCCTTTCATACAAATAGAATTTTCCAAGGCAAGAGCCAGCTGCCTTTCAGTTCGTCACCAAGCTCCGGTGCTAAAACTACGCCACGGAGTGTTTTGGTACTCAGTGGTATTTATAGAAATAGTATACCTACCTGCATCATATACAATTATAGAACAGTTTTCAACCATCTTTACGTCGAATAAACATTCACAAATTCAAACAAAATTATCATTTAATACATTATCTAGTAGTTCGCCCCGTACTGGGAGCAGCTCGTGATGACAGAGTTTTAAAATAAGACGGATGATCCCCCAATAAGTTTTCCAATAAAATGTAACAATGTTCCTATCAATGATAGTCGAGTTATTATCGCACATTCAAACAGACATTCTAACGTAATCAACGTTTGAATTTTTGTTTAAATAGTTCCAGTAGATTTAGAGAACTTCGCTCAGTTCCCCTTCGCTTTGCTTCGCTTGCTAGCTCAATAAGAATATTTGGTAAAGGCATAAGAAGAGAAGAAAAGAAAAGTAAAAAAAAACCTTGCAATATCGAGTGCACGAACAACTTGTAATAACATAGTAAAATTCACATTTCGACATTACAAGTTCAATCAAACGGCTACGGTAACGACCCTACAGCCCTAGAGCTCATATAACCAACTGGTTATTTGAGCTTTATGGCTACTAATTTGATTGAAAATGGCAGTGCACTAGTCATTTGTTACAAGATACATTTCAGGCCAAAGCTTCAATATCAGTAGAATGATTTCTACGCATCACAAGTACGTATGGTAAACATTAAATTTTCGAATCAGGTCCTGAGCGTCTGTCAATTCTTTATATTGTTGTGTTTCCTAGATCGAGGCACAATATAGTTTCTTTGTGGGAAAAGGTAATCATAACCTATAAACAAAAAGTAGTGTAGTTATGAAATTAGGAGTACACCTCGTGTTGATCTGGGCCTGATATATATTCAACGATTTTTTAAGGCAGGTAGTAAAAGGCGACCGATTGGTGATACGTGTCACTGCCATCGTGACTACTAGGTGGTAGAGTTCCGCAACGTCTTGCACGGGTATTTGGTACCACCGCCTTACCTATTCCTACCGCAATAACATCTATGCTTTTCGCTGTCGTCGTGTTCCCGTTAGGAAAATAAGTTAGCCGGTAGACTTATGTATGTGGCATTGCCATCCCGCCACACGAGTAGCAATGCACCACTAACTTCTTTGGTGTTTATAGGCGATCGTTTCTCTTTCCATTTAGAAAGCCATCTGCTTGTTTGCTATCTAATAATATAAAAAAAAAACGATTGTGGTAGAGTTCAGCATCGTCTATGTATTTTCTGGTACCACCGGCTTACCTATATATACCATAACCATAGAGATAATACATAAATAGAGAGGATAAGCCAAGCAAAAATCATCTCATCAATAGTGTGCCTATTGATGAGATGATTTTTGCTTGACAGAAAATGAAATTACATAATACGCATTCGTCGTTAGAGAGAAACACCGATACCAAATATAAGTTTCATTCTCTTTTTGTCAACGACAAATTTTCACTTTCGTATGCGCCCATGAGTCACATACTCTACCTTTAATACTCAAAGACCTATGTATTATCTCCATGGCCGTAACAATGAAGTATATGGTGGAGCTAGCACTCGTATTAATCAATTGAAATAAATATTTACGTTACCTCTCTGTCTCTGAGGTCTTCCCATCTCTATTTATACAGCTGTGTTAGAAAGAGAGGGTTAGACCTCCGAAGATGACAGCAGTATTTGAAATTTGGTTTCAAGTAGGTAATAGAAGTGTTGCCCCCTGATATAATACAGCTTCATGGTCGTAACAGTGTCATTACTAGTCAATGTCATGTTCTGGTTTTGAGGTTAGGGTAAATTAAGATTAAATAAGAAAATTTTTTATTCAAATAAACCTTTATGTGCACTTTGATGAGTCAATTCAGTAATGGATTGGAACGCGGCCACAGACTGCGAAGATACGACATTAGAAACTTAGCGGACTTGTCTTATTTATCCGCGTTTAGTATTTAATATATTGTAATATTACGAGAATAATTTTATTTAATATTAGAACAAAATTATAAGAGATTGGTGTAAGGAGCTATTAATCCAAAACATTTTTATCTTCTAAATAATTCAATTAGATTTTTATAATTACCTATTAGAATTTTATATTACCTATTATAAAATCTCAGATTAATAACATTTGTTAAGTACATCATTGTTTTAACACACTAGCTGACCCGGCAAACGTTGTTGTGCTGTGTTGTGACACAAAGTTGTCTCCTTTTCCGTTTTTTTCTATTTTTTTTTCACCTTTCAAACAAAACCTGAACCTCCATGAATATTTTAAAATTAAAATTAGCCAAATCGGTCCAGCCGTTCTCGAGTTTTGGCGAGACTAACGAACAGCAAATGATTTTTATATATATAGATTTTATAAATTTGTTTATTGACATATCTTTTATGACGTTTATATTATACATTGTAAAAGCGTATACGTTTCCCTTATATAGGAATTACTTATCTAGAGATGAGATGCATATACAACAAAATTGTTTTGTTTTTAAATAATAATCAAACAGTTATAGTTCTCATACTATATTACAATATTAAAATATTGCAGAATATTGTTTTGTTTGATTTTTTCTCTTAAGGAAACCCTTGAGCTAGGATCGTAAATTACAGCTCCTTTTTGTCTCTTCTCTCTCTTCTACGAATATATAATTTATTTCAGCGAAATTTCTCGAGATAAGAAAACTATATTAAATATTGCTATGAAAGTTTCTAAAGTACACAATTCTTGCTGTGTCGTCAATTAACCGTCTCATTTTTATATTGTGGAAGCCGCTGAACTAAGTCTATTTGCTTAATTCATAATATGCGGTAATTTTAAATTGTAATTTTTGTATAAAGTTAGACCTAAAAACTTCGTAGAGACTACCAAGCCCCAATATCCCTCTACTCTTACACACATAAACACAGTACAATATCGCGTCGTGCTACGGCGTAGTGTAATGTGTAAGAGCCCTAAATGCTTCTACTCGACTGACGTTTTGTTACGTTAATAGGTCCCTATTCGTTTCCATTAAGTTGTACTCGTACATTGGTATCCACGTGCGTGCTTTACAATAGACATTGAAATTTTAGTTGTTTTCCACCAGATTGTTTGTACTGAACTAATGTACAACTTTCTAAATAGCACTACTCACTTTGTAATGCCTACTAACTTATCTTTTCACTTTAAATAGAAGTGAAGTGTCCGCAAACACTATTTACGATTCTACACTTATCCCTACGTAAAATCATTTATCTGATTGGCAAAACTAGGGGGAAGTTCTGCGCAATCATTATAGCAATACCAGTAAATGTTTTTCTATGAATATCAAACTTATGTATTCTACAATTTAAGTAAGTCATCAAAATGTCGAAAGCAATATTTCGAACTTCGTAATGACATAAATTTATGGAGGTGCATCTCGAAGTGCCATATGCATGGCAACGCACTATTAACGTCTTCGGTGTTTATATGCGATATTTATCTCTTTTTATCAGGAAAATTATTTAGAATGTGTGCTATTCGATAATATAAATATCAATCCATTACACAATATCGCATCACAATCTGCACAGTAGTTGAGGCGTAAGAAGTAAAAATACCCAGGCAGTTCATAAGAAAAATGCTCAGTCAAGTGTAAATTTAGAGTTGGGCCTAGATTCCGCTCTAACAATGTCTCCTTTGAGACCAATTCTCAGCATAGCATTGCTGATAAAACGTAAGTAGTGGCTTCCTGATATAGACCGCTTTGAATGTTGGCAGGTTAAAATAAATGGCCTCGTCGTCGCTGACCACACCACTGTTGTATTTTGCGTAAATTATGTTGTGTGATGGTCATTCGAATCGGTTGAGATTATTGAGTATGAGGCCGCGTTTCGATCCGTTAGTAGCCATAAAATTGTCAACCAGTCAAAAATTCCTGTAAAGGTTCGTTTGAATAAAACAATTCGACTTTGTAAATGCTCTTTTTGACTTTAAACTAAGAATAAACCATAAATATTAATGAGAAATACATCAATATTTTATTTAATGTATGACAGTACAAAATAGTTTCATTTAGGTGCCAGTGATCTACCAAGTATCAAAAGTACAATCTTAAATATAAGCGAAATTTTTTTTAATATTTCATAGGTTATCAAATAAGCAGATAATTCTCCTGATGACAAGAGACAGCCATCACCGATGGACATCAAAGATGTTGCTATCCGTGTGACGGGGATACACTCCACATGCAAAATGTTACCGGCTACCTTACCCTTCAAACTGACACCGACGATTTTGTGCCAAGAATATACAGGTGATGGTCCTAATACCCGGTCGAGACGATGTAGACCTCTACCATCTAGTTAGCAGTCACGACGTTAGTGACACGTGTAAGGCCCCGTTTACATTTTGATTAGTGCGAGTGATTAGTGATCAGCGTAGTAATAATAGTCACTGATTACTAATAACTCGCACTAAGCAATGGCAGTCTATACGTGTATTTTACTTAAAACTAAGCACCTGCAATAAACAATCGCACTCGCACTAATCAAAGTATAACCTGAGACTATGCCTTCTCTTGCTTGTAAATAAATGCCTAGCAACAGGCAGTTGAGCTAATCTTTAAGAAAAAGGCACCCGGATCAACTCGGCGAGCAACTTTCGTAGAAGTAAGACTAAGGAAAAAATAATATTTTCTTAGATACAAATAAGCTTTTCGGAGAAGAAAGTTTTATACACAAGCGACAGAGCTGAACAAATAGACCCCTATTTGATTATCTCCGTCGCTAATTATTTCTGCTTTTTTATATGTAAAAATATAAAATAACAAAAGCAGAAGAACAAATAGATGGCTCTCCTGATAGAAAGAGAAACCGTCGCTTTTAGACATCAAAGACGTTAATAGTGCGTTCTTAACCTTGTGGCGAAGTGTTAATGCGACATGCATATACTGGCTACTATACCCCCAAACCTGAATATGACAGTGACAAGCAATTGACGCTATTGCAGCAGATATAGGGCTATGGTACCAAATCCGAGCGAGACAATGCAGAACCTTACCACCTAGTAGCCACGATGGTAGTGAATTGCAAAGCGCCACGATGGTAGTAAATTGCATAGCCAATCGTTCGCCTCTTAACTGCCTGACAGAAAGACAGAATATGGTTTATTTTTCAAGTAGGCCAGGGCCAATCGGGGAATAAATCTGCTCAATAAATCAAGAAATATTGCCAATATAAAATGTTTTAATGAACTAGTATAAAATATTTTATTAAAAATATAAACGACTTTGCAACTTTGTTAAAGGAGCGGAGTTGATACGAGCAATGAATACAAAAAGCCGGAAGATGAAGTGAACGAGTATTTGATGAAGGCAATCGATGCGCGCTCAATCGACCGTCTACGCACTGAGCATTGCCGCCCTTTTACACTTACTTTTCGAGACGACAAACTAGAGAGCAAGGTAAGATATGGCTGTAATAAAAGTTTCTTACGTTTTTACTGTAAAAGTAATCGCTTTTTGAAGCAGAATGAATCTTTTTAATATTATTTTCTAAGGAACTACATCGCTGAGACGCATAAGTTTTTTACTTTACTGAAGTCGTTCACTGTACAGAACAATTTTCTTTTTCAAATTGGAGTTAAATCATTCCATGCATAGATATGCCAAATATTAAATGTTATGAATAAATGTTCATATATTTAATTTCTTTCTTTTAAGGAGGACTATTTGCTTATTTGATGCTATCTGATGAAACAGAAAACACAGTCAGTACGAATGAACCTGGATGAAATGTTTGTGAATTTTCCCAAATTTTTATTTCGCGCCACAACTCTCAAATAAAACCAAAATGTTAATAAAGGAAATAAGGTTTCGAAGTTTTGTGATTCAAATGCCCACTTTATTCACTCTTACAAGATGAATTGAAGTAATTTGTTTTTTCATATAAAATATGAAAACGTTTTGTTATATTGTGAAGAAAATATAAATTAACTCAGACATGCGAAACTCCCATTCGAACGCAAAGGAACATTTTGTAGCCTAAGGCCACATTCATATCTTTGTTGTTCGCTATGTCTAAACTCCAACCATTTTTCTTATTTTTTTAATTTTAGAAATTCCGCTGTAACACAGATTAATTAAATTTTCGAAAATAAATTAAATGATTTTCCTCATGCTCATCCAGACTTCCTTTGAATAACAGATGAGGCATTTTGTAAACGATCAGTAAAAGCTGAACGTGACACTATAATTTTATTGTAACTTTAAACTAGATTGAATATTTTATGCTT
This sequence comes from Apodemia mormo, assembly GCA_036924255.1. Lineage (NCBI taxonomy): Eukaryota > Metazoa > Arthropoda > Insecta > Lepidoptera > Riodinidae > Apodemia > Apodemia mormo. Next base: position 14,345,399 of record JAUPFN010000004.1, on the reverse strand, counting down.
ATCACCTGGGTTCGGTACCAATGCTTTTCTGGATTGGTGCCTGCCGCTGTCGTGTTCTGGCTTAAAGAGTATGATAGCAGCTTATCTAATCTATGTACCTAGTCCTAGCGGAGACCATCAAAACGGGAGGTAATCCAGAATGAGAACAAAAATGGACTTTATGGCTTAAGACAAATAATAATTCATCGGTCTGGCGTATTGTAACTTATCAAATTTTTGCCTATTTTTTCCTTTTCAATATTTATGTGCCATACCAAATCCGTTCAAAAGACAAATTTTCCTGTTTAGTTTTTTTCCTGTACCTTATACAAAAATTGCAATAAATATTTTGAGGATGGTCTAGTAACATATGTAACAATAACAGCAGAGCCAACCTAAATTTTAGTGTTTTACAAATCAAACCCCCTTCAAATGGTAAAACCTAAATATACTATTTTACTTATATCATACACATCAGTTTTACAAAAAAAAACAATAGTAAAAGAAAATTTAAAAAAAACTGGATAGTTTATAGATCGACGACCGCTAAATTGTTATTTGTCTAATTTCCAAAAATCAAAAATTCCATTATGTACGTGTTTATTTGTCACATTAGAGATATGTTTGTACATACATGTATATTTGTTAAACTTAGAGATTTTATTATTTAATCTATGGTTCAATTTCGATCACAGAGCGATCGTTATAGTTTATATTAAAGGCTGAAAAGACTACGATACTTCTTACTATCAAATGGTCAAATAACAGCCAGTTACAAAAAATTATATTCGGGTCGTCTATCAGTATAAGCTTCTTTTATCAAAGTTCACCGCACTTTCTTAATGCGAGTTAGCAACATCTTGTAACTTTTCCCAGTAGCAAGAGTTTCCATACTAATTTTCTTTTAAAATTAATATTAAATGAGATTTTTCTGTATTCTTTGAAAATATTGACTGTCCTTCCTTTGATGGCATTGACCTAATGTAATCTTGTAAGAGCCTAATATTCTCCGATGTTCATTAATCCAACGCCCATGATATACTGAAGTGAGTCTAAAATGCGACGGATCTAATAGGGTCAAAAGATGAATTTTAAGTACAACAGAAGGGTGCAATTGGTAACCCTGGTAACCCCTTTTCTATTTAAAGAAATACATAAAATTAGGAAAAATAGTTTGTTTGATGCGATTTTGTTCAAACATTGTCTGCATTAATACTTTAAGAGGTTAGCCTAATGTCTTTAGATCAACTTCTATTTAACAATTCAAAAAAGTAAGGGCACGAGTCAACATTTTAAATATTTTAGTTTCCGTCGTAGAAAGAATGGAAAACGTTTCGTTTCCATTCCATTTCCATCCTACAATTCTACGGCATGATTTTAAAAGATGAAGAAGATATTGTCTCGTTTACTACTTATACTCCTCTCACTTACTCAACCGGGTTTGTTCCTTTTGTTTTCTCAAAAAACTACTTTTTCGAGTTATGTCGATACCTTATTTGTATTATAAATGGTATATATTTTATTATTTATGTATAATTTATTTTACCACCTCGTTGAACTTTTAGCGACCATGACATGGGGCTTCGGTTCAATTCCCGATAGTGACAGCCGTTTGCGTGATGAACATAGAAGTTAATGTTTCTGTGTTTGCGTGTTTATTATACATACACTGACTAATATCCGTATAGGAAGCAAATAATTAACATTTTGAAGACTACATCAATTCGTGTAATGTGTCCAGTGCTATTTATACAGTCGTTTTGTACTTCCTTTAGTACGTAACTTCATCCATGATGATTTTTCATTCAAATTTTTAAATGAAGATTACTTTTTCCGGCAAACAATATTCAAATCAAATGAAACGTATAGTCTTCTCTAAGCAAGGATAGCAAAACTGCATAAAATCCGTTAAACAATTTCAGAAATGTCAATGTCAATTTCAAAAAAGAAATGAAAGTATTGGCATTGATGTATTACATTTGAGATCTAAGTGGTTAAGTGGCCATCGGATTGCCACAATCTGATGGCCAACTCTACCACTACGTGTGCTCATTGATCAATTCCAATTTTGTCCACACCGTTCCAATTTTGTCTCAAACTCATACACAGTGCATGCTGCTCAAATGTGGAGTGAACTGCCCTTAACGTTCCGGCAAGCGAATACTAAGTTCACGTTTAAACAAAATCTGAAAATGCATTTGCTAAATTGTAGGTAGGCATTAGTATATTTTTTCATCATTTCATGCTTCATTCATATCTAATATGTATATTTTATTTAAGTATTTGTAAGTCTATATGTATTTATAAGTATCTGTGTAAGTTTGAGCTATGTGTAGGTATGTATTATAAATTTCAATATTAGTTTAATTGTATTATATTACGTATAGTGTATGCAGTATATTTTAGGATTTGCTTAGGGCTACATAATATATCCTTACAATTTAGAGACACCGCATACGTACTCTCTGTTGGCCTAAAGGTTGACTGGAGGAGAATGCCACTAGGCATTAAGTTCGCCTTTTGTACAAATTAATTTAAGGAGTATAATAAAGCTAAATAAATAAATAAAAATATATAGATAAATTCAAATAGCGCACGTTCATTAGTAATATAATAATAATAATTTTGTTGTCAACGTCAATTGATCAATAAGTACAAAAAGCGCGCTTCTCCGGCTTCCTGTTACACGTTTCTTTCGCTCACTCCTACAAATTATAGGAAAGCGAGAGATGTTATACATCAATAAATTGATTCCCTTTGCAATAAAATTGATAGATTTGTATGTTTTAAGAAGAATAAGAGAAAAAGCAAACTTAAACGCTACATTGTTAGCATATCATGGATATGTCTCATCCGTATTGCAATACGGAATACCTATTTGGGGAAACTCAGTAGATTTAATCAAAATATTTAGAATACAAAAGAAATGTATACGTGCAATATGTAATGTGAATCAACTTTATTCTTGTAAACCACTTTTTAAAAAACTTAAAATACTACCATTACCTTATCTTTACATCCTGGCGGTATCCGTATTTGTAAAAAAACATCAACATTTGTTTGAAACAAATGCTGAAGTATTAGGTAATACATATTTTAGGAATAGTGAAAAACTACATGTGCCCAGCCAAAGACTCCACATTTTTAAAAGAAATGCCTATTGTACAGCAATTAATATATACAATCATATTCCTGATAGTCTCAAATCCTTACCTCTTAATAAATTCCGCAAACAACATTTGATTTACTACTAGACAAATCTTATTATAATGTAAATGAATTTTTTTGCTGATAAAATTAAATATTAATCTAATAATAAATCTTTTATTGCATAATTTAATTTTCGCCGTGTTGGTCCCGGCCTCCTTTGTAGAATAGGCCAACTGCCGTTCTGCCAGGCAGGTCGTAAAAGGCGACCGATTGGCTATCGAGTCACTACCATCGTGGCTACTAGGTGGTAGAGTTCTGCATTGTCTCGCCCGGGTCTGGTACCACCGCCTTACCTATTCCTGCCGCAATAGCGTCAGTGCTTGTTGCTGTCGTGTTCCGGTTTGGAGGGTAAGGTAGCCGGTAAACTTATGCATGTGGCATTATACCTCGCCACAAGATAGCAACGCACCATTAACATCTTTGGTGTCTATAGGCGATGGTTGACTCTTTCCATCAGGAGACCCATCTGCTTGTTTGCTATCTTATGACATAAAAAAAAAAAAAAAAATTATAAAAAAACGTTGTAATTAATAAATTTAAACTAAGATGAATTAGAAATTACTCTTTTTAAATTACAAATATGTTGATTTATAAAATGTAATTTATGCACCATATAAGGTAGAACATGTTGATAAATATACATTAAATTGTACAACTTAACTAAATTGTTGCAAATTATATATTATCTTTCTTCTGTCTTTGAACTTTGTAAAATGTCAACATTTTAATTTAACAAACAAAGAGTTTTGTAAATTTTAGAAATAAGTGTTGTGATGTGACATAAGGTTTGTAATTTATATCATGTACCTAACTGTAATTGAAAAAAAAACAAGCCCGCTGAGTTTCTTCCGTCGGATCTTCTCAGTGTGTGGCCGCGTTCCGATTGTAAAAAAATCGACTCACAACATTTTCAGTTTAATGATAAATAATTATAATTTTAAAATATTTGCACACCATATCATGGTAGAATATGTTGGTAACTTAATCAAATTTTAATAACTTGTAACTCCCGTATTTTGGCAAATAAATAATTTCTTTCTTTCTTTCCTAAAAATTGTTTCTCTCATCATCCCTTTGCCATGTTAAATACATACTGTGGCGCCGCTCGTCCGTCTCCTTCACGGGTCGAACAAAGTGTTATTGAAGTTTTCCTGGAAAATCCAAAATTTCAGTAGAAGTTCGGAGTCTAGCGATTGGTTTTTTTTTTTTATATCATAAGATAGCAAACAAGCAGATGGGTCTCCTGATGGAAAGAGTGAACCATCGCCTATAGACACCAAAGATGTTAATGGTGCCTTGCTATCTTGTGGCGAGGTCTAATGCCACATGCATAAGTTTACCGGCTACCTTACCCTCCAAACCGGAACACGACAGCGACAAGCACTGACGCTATTGCGGCAGGAATAGGTAAGGCGGTGGTACCAGACCCGGGCGAGACAATGCAGAACTCTACCACCTAGTAGCCACGATGGTAGTGACTCGATAGCCAATTGGTCGCCTTTTACGACCTGCCTGGCAGAACGGCAGTTGGCCTATTCTTCAAAGGAGGCCGGGACCAACACGGCGAAAAACTCCCGTGATAGGTGAGCACGTAAAGCTATCGGTCTCGATTATCGCTAAAAAATAGTCAATAATCGCTGCCAAGTCTGTAAAATGCGGCGATGGGGATTAACACTCATATCATCAGCCGAATAAATCGGGGAATCGTGTGGAACCAGAAAGTCTATAGGTCATAATCTAGTCTATATTTACGTTCGGTTTACTGTGCCTAGGAAACCGGGCGTAACGATACTAAAAACTGGCCAAGTGCGAGTCGAACTCGCGCACGAAGGGTTCCGTACCATCTGTATTCAATTTTCTACTCGTTTATTAAGATCGAGTAAAAAAATGCTTAAAAATTACGTTTGTTGTAAGGAAGCGCCCCTTTAATATTTACTTTATTTTTATTTAATTATTTATTTTTAAGGGAATATACAACTAAATATTCTGTGCCAATTTTAAGCGTCTACCTGTTACCGTTATTAATATTTAGAAAAAAAAAATACGAAAAAAATATGTTTATTGTATGGGGAGCCCCGTAGCATTTTCATTTATTTTATTTTTTAGTATTTGTTGTTATAGCAGCAACGGAAATACATAATTTGTGAAAATTTCAGCTTTCTAGCTATCACGGTTTGTGAGATACAGCCTGGTGACAAACAGACAGACGGACAGACAGACAGCAGAGGCTTAGTAATAGGGTCCCGTTTTTACCTTTTAGGTACGGAACCCTAAAAAGTAGGAGAAACTCGCGATCTAAGCCAAACTAGCCAAATGCGATCCATACGATATTTTTAAAATATTTTCAGCCAATAGTGTAGTCAAAATCTTTTCAAAAATTCAATCGCCAATATCAAAAGTCTTCAATACAATTATAAATCCATATTAATATTATAAACGTGAATGTCTGCTGTACGTCTCTCTATCCGGCTGTCAGTCTGTATGTCTGTCTGTAACGCTGTCACAGGTAAACCGCTGATCTGATTTTGATGGAATGTGGTGATGTTTGAAGGTTTAAGTCCTGGAGTCAAACATTGACTACTTTTATTTCAAAAATCTACCTCTAAGGGGCTGAAACAGGGAATGCAAAATTGTATAAAAAATTGTATGGATAACATATTACCCTACTCGCGGGCGAAGCAGTGTGGGTAGTCGACCCACACTGCTTCGCCCGCGAGTCTAGATATGAAATACTAGCTGCTACCTGAAACTCGCTTCATTATAACAGTTTTTCGAGAATCCCACGGGAATAACTTATTTTTCCGGCATAAAAAGTATCCTACGTGCTATTTCAGGTCATCATCTGTGCCATTTCCTATGTGCCAAATTTCATCCAAATCGGTTAAGCTTTTTTTGTGTCTTTAAGTAACAAACATCCATACATCTAAACATCCAAACTTTCGTATTTACGATATTAGTATAGAAAAATCGAAGCATCTGTTTCGTATTTTGTGACAAAAGTATATCTGTTGGTTATATTACTAAACTTACGCTGTATGATATTGATTGTCGTTATATTGCTTGTAGAATAAATAGGCTCTCATGCAAGTTATATTTCCTTTGACGAAGGAGTCCGGAAGATACCTACATCAAATATATTCAAATAAAACAGCTATTATTGCCTCCCATTTCCATCTTCGATGTGACACATTTCACGGAGCGACCTTTGACATCTTTTATTGCCTATACATTTTTAAGGTAAAAAATAGTTTTAATAGAAGGGTCGGCCTATTTCAATTTTACTACATTATAAGTAAGCAGGTATTAATAACATAATATGTTACTCTTATATATTATGTATAAGAATTCACCATATTATGGTGAATTCTTATACATAATATATAAGAGTAGCTTTATCCAAAAATAAGAGATAGCGAAAAATTAAAATAGTTGACTCTTTATGACACAGGCTGTTTTTAAGTTTGTTTTAAATTTTTGAAACAATTATTTATACCCTTTTCAATTAAATAGATATGCATATAAATTTGAAAATAAGTAAAGTTGTAGTTTATTGTATATTTTTAGCAGTAAATACTTTTGAAGCTTAAAGATCGGCGAAGCTTTAGATACAAGTGCTTAATCAATCATGTATAATGCACAGGCGATCGCTATTAAGTTAGTTACTCGTGTTCCTTTGTTTGTTGCGACCTGCTTGTTTGAAATTTCTACAATATAACTGCAATAGATGGCTATCTTTATATAAAAAAATTTAGCTTCTGAATGTATGTGTCTACAACATTAAAAAATTATTAAAAACAAAAAAACGCGACCGCATTCAATCTTGAAAAAAGATTCATTGCCTTAGATGAAAACTAAAAAGAAAGAAACAAGCCCAGTAGTTTAGAATCATGATAAGTAATAATTTATAACTACACCATTGAAATAGTTCTATAATCGATGTACGTATAAAACAATTTATGAATTTTAATTCATCACAGAACGGATTACCTGTCAGGGCCCATTCAATTTTCAGCTATCAAATATTCACAAGCGTCATACACAGTCGTATTTTTAAAAAATATGACTGGACAATACGTAAAATATTTTTGACTGCGTGGCATTATTTTATTCTGTTCGTTTGGATACAACTGTAAGTACCTAAAAAAATATCCCAGATTGTAACCATGGGGCGAACGACTGTCAGACTTAGCCAGTTGTATAAATATATAAAAATTTTTTGACAATTTGTACCGATTTGTATGACATTTGGATTTTTGGAAATTATAATGATGTAATGGGACCGTCATTATATTTGCCATACTTCTAGTGGGCGGAAAAAGAGGCGTCATCCTAGAAAAACTTGATTTTTCGACACGTTTTCAAGGTACAAGACATAAAATCATTTGTTACAATATGGCATGAGCCAAGACCTCGAATTCTAGGATCGTTCAAGAGGTGGAAGGAGGGAATCGTACAATATTATAAAACAAAACGTCTGATTATAACACAAGATTATATATTTGAAACTGCCAACTATGTTTGAAAGTTTGTATTTATAACCTCAAACTTATGGAAAAAATTAGGGCCATACTGGTACAAAGGGTTCTAAATACGAATAAAATCTTACAATTAAAAAAATATTGTACCCATTCGCTACCTTCCATAGATATGGCATTATCAGACTTCTGTTTATGATCATTGATCATACAGAGAACTGTTAAAAAAGTTTTAGGGTGGTACAAATCGTTTTGTAAAAAGAAAAGGTTTACTCCTTTGCGGCGGTATGGCGGTCAATGGGAACCGCTTAAAAAGTATGACAAGGTAATTTTCGTGAATGGCTACTTGATGATGATTAGCTGTGCAAATATTAACCTGGTACAAATGGTTGAAGTGTTTTTTTAATGTTTTGGCGTCGGTATTTCGGGCTGTAAGTCACACCGGAGTAGTATGGCACTATGTTACTAGCTACTTCTTTTTTATCGCCTATCAGACAATACAAGAATTTTTGTGGAACATATCGTTCGATATTTGTAATTTATCCGACATGTTCTATTAACGGCCACGCGATTGAGCCGCCGGTACCAGCGCTATGACCACGTCAATACCAGCAGCCACATCTGTTTTCAGCAGCTGACACTTACTTTAAAGTAGGTTTGTCAAATTAAGCATCCATTTTACTATTTTCTTATTGGTTATCATTTGAAAATTATTCTACATGGTCGAGTTACACAAACAGCTCGAATCGAAAACAGTATTAAGGGATTCCCCCTGTAAGTAATGTGGTATTGTTTACTTGCAGCACAATAATATACCTATGTAATTACAGTTTGGCCAACGTTCACTTGAGAATAGCTAAGGTGTGTGGTTTTCCATTACATATTTGTGTTTTTTTTTTGGACACAGGCGCGGGGCCCGTAGCATTTGCTGCCTCCTGCTACATGGCTAATCCGGCACCTGCGACAATGATAAATAACATAAAATTATAAATAAATAATTACGGGACAAATTACACTTACTGATCTAACCCCAAAGTAAGCAAATTATTTGCTTGTGTTATGGGTGTTAGTCAACGATACGAATACATAGAAATAAATACAAGAATATATTTAAATAATAAACCAAACCCGGAAATACAAACATTTGTGCTCATGACACAAATGCTTGTTCCTATCGAGATCGAATCCGAGCCCCGTCGATTGCGTAGTCAGGGTCGCTAACCACTCGATCAACGAGCGGTCAAATGATACGCATGGATTAATTGAGGGCGGGAATATGATAAGTACTGATTGACGCTATTGCGGCAGGAATAGATAAGGCGGTGGTACGAAATACCGGGACACTTAGTAGTCACGATGTTAGTGACGGAAATAGCCAATCGGTCGCCTTTCACGACCTGCCTGGCAGAACGGCAATTCTTCCAAAGAAGCCCGAATCAACACTTTGAAACTTAAAACTAAATCTATATCAATGTTTAGATAGAATGTTGCGCATTTCGATATTTGCATATAAATGTGTATTGTACATTGTACGCCTAGTGGCTTGGGACTTAATGTTTTAGTTCTGAAGTATATTCATGAACACGAAAACTTATTTGGTAAAGGATAGATACTAAACCGAATTACAAGAAGTTTTATATTTAATTCTTTATATATATATATTAATGTAACAGAAGGTATATATTAATGTAACAGAATTTCTGGTTAGAATAATTTTAAAAAACGAAATGCGAGTCTTTAGATTTTTTAGATTCTCAATCGGTCCTTAATAGGTCGTCAATTGGGTTTAGGTAGGACAACATCTGCAAGGTCCGATATTATATATATATATATATATATATATATATATATATATATATATATATATATATATATATATATATATATATATATATATATATATATATATATATATATATATATATATATTAGGCTGATTCAAAAAAATCGACTATTTTTTTTTTTCGATACTGAAACTCAAAAACCTTCGGAAAGGTGTAAAAAAACGCCTGTAAAAATCTGAGCTCTTAATATTAATATTTAAGGGTCGCGCACTGCGAATTTCTATTTCCTATCTAAATAACACAGGCAAAATTTTTTACAAACTTTAGAATTTTATCACTTCCGAGTGGCTTGCTGTACGGCTAAGATTATAGCTGATTCTTGTAGAGAATTTGACGCTCTATAAAAAAGGTCTCTTGTAAATTTTCGATTATTCGACTCTTTTAAAAGATATTCAAAGTCAAAGATAAACCTAGAAAAAATTAAAGGTTTTTTTCTACTTTTTGGTTGATCTACCAGACTTTTTATAAAATTTTGCTTTTAGCGATATTTTCTGAAGCATTTTTGTAATTCTGAGATTATCCTTAGTCCATTTCATTTGTGGTTTTGTATAGACGCTTTTTTGACATGATTTAAGCCAAGTCGCATTATTTAATAGAAAATTACCAACAGTAGTGTATTAGGGGAGTAGTGCTCTTTTTTATCGATATAACCAAAAAAATATTTGTTATTACTTCACTTGTCACTGTGCCGCTTTGTTCTGAACTATCTTTCTTAATCTTACCTTGAATATTTATTATAATTTATAGTTTAATTCTGTAGATTCATAGTTGTGTTTTAGTTGTGTTGAAAAAAACCTTTAATTTTTTCTAGGTTTATCTTTGACTTTGAATATCTTTTAAAAGAGTCGAATAATCGAAAATTTACAAGAGACCTTTTTTGTAGAGCGTCAAATTCTCTACAAGAATTAGCTATAATCTTAGCCGTCCAGCAAGCCACTCGGAAGTGATAAAATTCTAAAGTTTGTCAAAAATTTTGCCTGTGTTATTTAGATAGGAAATAGAAATTCGCAGTGCGCGACCCTTAAATATTAATATTAAGAGCTCAGATTTTTACAGGCACAACGCCTGTAAAAATCTGATGCTTCAGAAAATATCGCTAAAAGCAAAATTTTATAAAAAGTCTGGTAGATCAACCAAAAAGTAGAAAAAAACCTTTAATTTTTTCTAGGTTTATCTTTGACTTTGAATATCTTTTAAAAGAGTCGAATAATCGAAAATTTACAAGAGACCTTTTTTATAGAGCGTCAAATTCTCTACAAGAATCAGCTATAATCTTAGCCGTCCAGCAAGCCACTCGGAAGTGATAAAATTCTAAAGTTTGTAAAAAATTTTGCCTGTGTTATTTAGATAGGAAATAGAAATTCGCAGTGCGCGACCCTTAAATATTAATATTAAGAGCTCAGATTTTTACAGGCGTTTTTTTACACCTTTCCGAAGGTTTTTGAGTTTCAGTATCGAAAAAAAAAACAGTCGATTTTTTTGAATCAGCCTAATATATATATATATATATATATATATATATATATATATATAATCGGTGTTTAAAAAACATTTTTATATACCGATTATTTATAAAAATGAGTAAAATATCATGAGTACAAAACCCGTTGAGTTTTGTCTGGTACGGATCTTCAATCAGTATTCTTTAGTGTATCCGATCCGGCAGTAATAACACGATCCGATTCAATACAAGTAATTTGCATGTCAAAACAACTTTTGCCGGGTCTAAAAAACGGGGATAAAAAACTCTCATTGAACTTTTGCCCAAGCCAGAGATCAATTCTGAGACCTTCTGATCTCAGCCGAATAAGTTAAGAACTAAATCATAAGGCCACCCTACTCAAAAAATCCTAACGAGCCGCTTCAGAGCGTACCTAACTTTAAAAGCATTTGACTATTCTTTAGAATATAGTAAAATCAACACAGGTGACGATAAACTTATTTTCTTTAACATTGTTTACAGTACACCGCTGAAAGGGATAGAATGCTGAGAATATACTTTATCTGCTCACTTATTATGTATGCAGCGGTCTTTGGCATCGAGCTGTTAATATTTGAATTGTAAGTACCTATAAATAATCTTATGTTGAGGATTCTTACCGTCTATAGAACTTAACTTCTGAATAATCTAATTCGACTAGAACCTTACAATCAACAACTTATATCCTAAATACTGTTCTCATTTGATTAAGGTTGACTTGTATGGAATGCCATGAGCACCAACTCTACCACCTCTAGGTGGTAGAATTCTGCATTGTCTCGCCCGGGTCAGAGACCACCGCCTTACCTATTCCTGCCGCAATAACGTCAGTGCTTGTCGCTGCCGTGTTCCGGTTTGGAGGGTAAGGTAGCCGGTAAACTTATGCATATGGCATTAGACCTCACCACAAGATAGCAACGCACCATTGACATCTTTAGTGTCTATAAGCGAGGGTTGACACTCTCCATCAGGAGACCAATCTGCTTGTTTGCTACGAGGGTGGATTGAAAAGTACTCGGCCTAACACAGATCCATTTAATTCTAAAAATCAAATCTGCCCACATTATTTAGATCAGAATTTTTTAACAATTTTTTTAACAAAGCAATCGGACATACTTTCTGCAAATGGAGCAAATCGAGCAGCGTGCCGTCATTAAGTACCTCATAAGAAGGTACTATCACCGAAAGCCATCCATTATGATATGGTATGGTACATTATGGGATTTGGCTCAGTCTTATTCATCCGTCAAAAAATAGATAGCAGAATTCAAGCGTGGCAGAGAGAGTGTGAAAGATGAACCCCGATCTGGAAGGCCTTCGACGTCCACTACTGACGAGAATATTAAAAAAGTACTTGATTTAACTATGGGAGACCGCAGATTAAAAATTAGAGAGATAGCCGAGATTATAAGCATCTCTTATGAACGAACACAAAATATCATACGTAGGTCAAACTATAAGTTTTGCGTAACTTAAAAAAACAACATGTTATAACCAAAATATTATGTTTATTGCTTTTCAAAATAATCTCCTTTACATTTTAAACATTTTTTCATGCAATCAAACCATTTTTTAAAACAGGAGGACCACAGATCTGAAGGCATGTTTTCTACGTGCTGATTGAACGCTATCACTGCCTCTTCGGAGTTGGTAAAAGTAAAACCTCTCATCAAAAATTTGATTTTAGGGAAAATCCAGAAATCACAGAGTGCTAAGTCGGGGCTATGCGCAGGATGAGTGACCAGATTTACTTTTTTGGAAGCTAAAAATGACTTTGTTTTGTTGACCGTGTGTGAAGAAGCGTTATCATGGTGTTAGAATGCGGCTTTTGGGTCGTTTTTCGCGAACTTTTTCTAACATCTTGGATAAACAAATGGTAGAATACCACTCGGCATTAACACTCTTTTGATCTTCAAGTGGAATTGTACAGATGCGACCCGTAGCTGAGATCATTTTTTTACTAACGTTTCTCGCCTGTCTCACTTTTGTTGGCCTGTTCTCATTTTCAAACACCCATTCACAAGATTGCTGTTTTTTTCGGATTCAAAACAATATATCGACATTTCGTCTCCTGTGACTATGTCATAAACAGCATTAGAATGCCCGTGGTCGTACTACAGTAGCATCTGTGAGCACTATTCCACGCGAGTGCGCTTCTGCTCCGCTGTCAGTTCATGAGGGATCCAAGGACAACAAAGTTTCCGAACTTTCAATTCTTCCTCCCCAATAGTCCCCCTTCCCCAATAGTCCTCGAATTTTCTCATAGCTAATCCGAGGGTTTTCTTCAATTAATCGCATAACAGTAGCCACATTATTTTCGTTGACGGTAGTTGAAGGCTTCTCACGAAATTCGTCATGTAAAGAAACTCGACCTCTCTCAAATGCAGCAAACCATCGTCTCACGTTGCACAAAGAAGATGCTTTTCTCCCAAAAAGCATTTTGAAGACGAGCGGTATAGTCTTGCGGAGAAAGAGAACTTTTAAAATCATAAAAAATCATCGCTCTAAAATCTTTTCGACCTAATTCCATTTTAGTTGCGTACGTAGAACTTCGATGTGTTATAAAAACAATTGACAAATCATTTCCCGCCAATTTTTTTTTATTACTAAGAAGGTTGCAACGTTTTAAAAATATAACATTCGAAATTCAAATAATTCCGATTAGCTAGAAGTGCAAAACTTTTAGTGTGCCCCATGTAGTCAACGAATTGGGTTTCCACAAAGTGTCTGCAAGGTGGGTTTCGGACTCGATTGACTATTTCACGTGACTGTTTGAAGTTATTTGAAGCCGATGTAGATGATTTTTTGAATCGTTTTGTTACAATGGTTTGCTAGTCCATGGTGGAGTTCTGCTATGTCTCGCCTTTTTACGATTAAGGTTATCACCACTCACAAAAGAATATATATATATATATATATATATATATATATATATATATATATATATATTATATACTTTACTTACATTTGAAAGTAAATATTTCAATAAAAGCATTCTGTTTGTAATTTAGAATTTAAAAACCTTTAATTTTAAACACTTGGCAATTATGAAGATGAAAGTTTACTCACAGAATTGAGGCTTAATTTAATCAAAATGTACAAAAGTTCGCGAGTGAGTAAATTATCGCGAGTAATTTGTAATTTTAGGAGAATTTTGTTTATTTTAAATTCCTTTCGGGAGATTTTCATTTCTAAAGCTCAATTCCGGGAGACTTTTAGAATTCCAGAAGAGGTGAGAATACTGCATGTACTATATTCCCTATTTTCGAAGTGCCATTTACGAACTTTGTTCTTTTTTCCCTTGTGGGGTAGGCAGAGTAAACCGAACGTCTATAGACTATCCAGTTCACCGAGATTCACCGGTTTGTCGGTTGGCGAGATAAGTGGTGATCTTTATCGCCGCATTTAAAACCGGGACCGACAGTTTAACATGCTCACCCGAGACACGGGAGTGGTAATACACCACTCCGCCAGACTCCAAGCTGCTACTGCGGATTAGATTATCGAGACAATCTCGAAAAAATCTCAACTTCGAAATAATACTTTTACTCGACCAGGGGATTGAACTCGGGACCTCATGGTCTGAGCCAAATAGCCTACCCCAAGACCACGAGGCAGTCTGATTTTATTTTAGAATTTTTTTCATGCGGTCAAAGTCACGGGCACAGCTAGATAAAACGAAATTGAATTATTTTTTTTACATCATAAGATAGCAAACAAGCAGATGGATCTCCTGATGAAAAGAGTCACCCATCGCCTATAGACACCAAAGGTGTTAATGGTGCGTTGCTATCTTGTAGCGAGGTATAATGCCACATGCATAAGTTTACCGGCTACCCCACCCTCCAAACCGGAACACGACGGCGACAAACACTGACGCTATTGCGGCAGGAATAGGCAAGGCAGTGGTACCAGACCCGGGCGAAGCTGAACTCTACCACCTAGTAACCACGATGGTAGTGACTCGCATAGCCAATCGGTCGCCTTTTACGACCTGCCTGGTAGAACGGCAGTTGGTCTATTCTTCAAAGGAGCCCGGAACCAACACGGGGAATTATACATTGTTCATCTAGTTACGATAAAACTTTCTATCTGAGTAAACGAGAGCCCACTATCAGTGTAACTGGGTGGCCAGGTCTTATAATACCTAAATATTGAAATAAAAAAGTGTAGGTTAATTGTCAAATATGATTCGCTAGCGGTTTTTGTATGAATATGATGCCTTCATGCTTTTAATTGCAGACCCGTACATCAAAAAAATAAAGATATAGAACCGTTAATAATGATTTTCAGACCAATCTTCGCAATTATTTTCGATCGACCCAATTTTGTTTAATTATGTTTCGAGTCCGGCCACGGTTTTTGACATATTATGATAATTTTAACGTATATTTTTTGTGATGTGCTATAATAAATAGTTTTTCTTAAAAAACTGTTTAAATATGGAATAGAGGGCAACGGGCAAGAGGCTCACCTGATGGTAAGTGATCACCGCCGCCCATGAACAGCTGCAACACCGGAGGTGCCGGCCATTTTTTTGAAAGCCCCTATCGGTATCGGTTCGGAAACACATCGGCTGGTAATTGATTCCACAGAGCAGTCGTGCGAGGCAAAAAAAGGCCTTGAAAATTGCAATGTCGTGGACTTGCAGACATCCAAATGGTAAGGGTGGAATTTTGAATTTTGGCGTGATGTCCGATGGTGAAAATTAGCGGGTGGTATTAAGCCGAACAACTCCTCGGAACACAAACTTGTGTCTTCTTTGGGTTGTATTGGACTAAATTTAGTCGACCCCTTTCCGACACTTAGTTCAATAAATCCTCGACTTCAGACACAAGTTTTTTCCGGCACTCGTCGACATGTTCCCGAGATATGTTAGCGCGGCCGAAATATACAGCATCTCCTGTACTGTCGTCTGCATAATAATGAACAAAATGAAATAAAATAACACCAATTTCAACAAGTTAGGTCCTGTCAGCCTTTTAATCGTTCGCCTTTTAATTGCCGGGTGGAAATACCGGGCAGATAGTCTTTGAGAGGTGGTAGGTACGGACCAGCTCGGGAAATATTACTTTCCTCTGACGTAAAAAAGTATGTCCATCTCTTGCCATTCTGTTCATTTACCTACAAATAATTACTTTTTTTTGTTCAACAGCATACCCCTGATTTTAATCACCGGAATCTCTGGTGCAGTCATTGTCGCCGCCATCACCTACATAGTTCTGTCCATCGACTTGACGGTAAGTTTATTATCATAAATACACTTTGCTACAATTATGGTTTATTCGATTATCCTCATAGTCTAGTGGTTAACTTGTTTGATTTGAACAATGAGGATAAAAGACCCGGGTCAAGCAAATATGTTATTTGTGTTTTTAAGGAAATATGGTAAGCCCGCTTTCTAATTTTCTGGATGAGCAAGTTATTTTAAGACCATTCATCTTATGAAAGGCCTTTAAAATTTAGCAAAATACGGCAATGATCTAATCTTATATCATGCCAGTTAACAAACTGTTTAATTGTAGCGAACAAGAAACATGTTTAGACGGTCAATGTGCTCTGTCTACCTTGCAATGAAATCTGCGCGAGTGTGATGATACCTATTATTCCGTTCATTCATTTCATGCATCTTCTTTTGTTTAGTAATAACGGATTAACGAGTTATGTTTTACACACATTCATGAAAATAAAAGTATTCATTTATTCATCGTTCATCATTCATTAATTATTTGTAGGCACGATTTTCTGGCAGCATGTTATGTTTTGCCCATATTCATAAAAATAAAAGTATTAATCCAATATTCATTCATCGTTCATTAAATGTGCACCTTTTATACATTCATAATTCATTCATTCATTATTCATTACTAATTAATACCTGACAGGCAACTTGTAAGAGAAAAGCAACAGGTACTCGCGTCAACAACACCATGATAGATAACTATCTAATACTACAGCTATGTAAGTTAGGTACTAACGTTTATGGTAAATTAAAAAATTAAAAAATTAAAAAAAACGGTTAAATTTTTGTTAAAAGATATTGGATATTAAATACTAGTTTTATTCACTTGTTTATCTCATAAAAGTCAATATTTGTTTGTTTGTATTTTATGCACAGCTACGCCGTTTATTTGATTCTGATTAAGCTTTTCCAAGTTATTGCTTACACTTGCGCGAAGTTTATAGGCATTATACAAATAACTTACAGTAAGGGGCACGTGTATCGTACCAGAAAATAAATGTATTTGAAACAGGGTAATTGCCGCAGATGGCTTTCCTGATATAAAAATAAATCATCGCCTAGACATTGCGGAACTCTTCCACCTAATAGTCGTAAAAGGCGACCGATTGGCTATGCAAGTCACTGCCATCGTGACTACTAGGTGGTAGAGTTCTGCATTGTCTCCCCCGGGTCTGGAACCACCGCCTTACCTACTTCTGCCGCAATAGCGTCAGTGCTTGTCACTGTCGTGTTCCAGTTTGGAGGTTAAGGTAGCCGGTAAACTTATGCATGTGGCATTAGACCTCGCCACAAGATAGCAACGCACCATTAACATCTTTGGTGTTTACAGGCAATGGTCGACTCGTACCATCAGGAGACCCATCTGCTTGCTTGCTATCTTATGATATAAAGAAAATGGTCTGTTCTTCAAAGGAGTCCAGACCAACACGGGGTAAAAGCATTGCTTGTGTATTCGAAGAATATCATTTCTTAGTTCAATTCATCTAATTGTTTTCTTAAAATGGATACTAAATTAGTTGCACTAAATTTGATAAATATTTTGTTACGTATCTATTTATCATGTTAATAATTGAATCGGTCATTTCGAAAAAGACACATGTTACAAAAACAAAAGTTTCCAGAAATAAAAAAAAACTTAATATCTTTTTTGCGATGAGCTTTATTCACTTAATCATTATGAGTTATTTGTTTATAATAGTAGCGGCAACAAAATGACGTTTTATCATATAACGTATATGTATGACATATATGCTTAATATCTTTTGATATATATGCTTACAAAATATTTGTACATGTGCCCTTTTCGAAATGAATTAATTAAAAGTAACATAGATGATCATGTTTATCAATGTTTATTCATGTAAAATTTGTGTTACAATGACAAAGGATTCATACAAGTATACTAATCAGATTCTGTTTGTCTTTCAGTCGTTGACCAAACATATAAGGCTTCGTAAAATAGTTTATGCTCATCAGGAATATACATATTCAGTTTTTTCAAGTCCTTCATTTTTTTAAATATTTATAGGTACCACATCGCTATAGGCTTGATAATCTTCTTTCAACAGTAGTAGAGGTCGTGATCCTGCTACCTTTGTTAACACAAAGCTTTCTTTGTTCAAACCATCAATGAATTCCGATGTTACAACAGTTCCTGGCTTGTCAAAAGAATATTCAAAGTGGTTGTATTTTGAAACTTGAATACTAATCTTTTCTTCTCTGGACACTTTCTTTTCATGTGATGAGACTGACAATACAGTTTTTTTAAATTGTATGGGCCACGATTTTTTAAAATCTTTGATATTCTTGGTACTAGCTTTTTTTATTTCAAATTTTTCTGTTTTGGATGACTTAAAAATTAGATCTTCATATTTTGAAGGAACATAAATTCTGTCTTTTTACGAATAAGTCGTTTTGCTTTACCAAAATGTCTATCACATGCATTAAAAGAATGTCCTCTTATTGGAAACACGTAAACTACAAGCGTTCTGTTCGAAAATGTAATATGTACAGACACAAATGCCCTTTTCGTACCGAACAATTATAAAAAATAATTTTTATTTAAGCACTGGTAGTATAAAATGTGTCCATTTCACTCGGAATGATGGGTTTAAGTATTTCAAGCAAAATTACGTCAAAAAACCTATTTCGTGAAATATGTAACAAATGCTCTTTTCGAAATGACCGATTCAATTATAGATAGGATTAAGTCTATTATGAGATTACTAAGAAATAATATTTAAAAAAATATGGAAATATAACCTGGACACGCGTATGACGATTGTATAATTCTAATTTATTGTTGGTTCAAATATTTCAACTATGGTTGCATTGAATTTTGCATGCCAATTTGGTAAAATACGCGGAAGTATTTATTTATTTATTTATTTAATGGTTTATTGTACACCTTAATAAATTAACATTTACAGAACACTTAAATTAACGCACAAATGGCGGTCTTATCGCTAAAGAGCGATTTCTTCCAGACAACCAGTGATAATAGGATTCATTGCTTGTAAAAATCTGGTGCAAAAATTACAATACAGATACAATATACATACATAAATATAAAGGAGTAAGTTCTATAATATCTATGAACAGTTGATTACATATTATAAATTAAAACAAATATTGTATATATTCACACATCCATATACATACACATACACCTATACATACATATACCTACGTGTGTATATATACACACACACATATACATACATATATATGATATATAACATATTGACAGTAATAATAATAATAATATTAAATGAAATTGTGACAGTGACAATAACAGAAAACTCAGTGACACCATCTACATTTTTAAATAATGTTCTCTTAGAAGTATTTTAAAACTATTTAAACTTTCCGCTTGTCTAATTGTTAAGGGTAATTCATTCCAAAGCGTCACGGCTCTTACCTCAAAAGAGGAACTTAACATTTTTGTAAAATGAATAGACATTTTCAGGGTAAGGGCTCGAGAGTCGCGAGGTATTTTGTCATCAGAACAAAAGAAGGAAAATTTATCTTTAAGATATTGAGTGACAGAACTTAACAAAATACTGTACAGAAAATAAAGTAAGTGAGTATTCCTACGAAGGCGAATGGGGACCCACTTAAGTTTTTTGCGAAACTCGGAAACGTGATCATATTTGCGCAATCCGTATATGAACCGGATGCACAAATTTTGAAGTCGCTCAAGTTTGTTTAATTGCTCTTTGGTTAGATTTAAATAGCAGATAGATAATAGCAGCTTGAAGTATTACAACTTATTTAAACCTATAAAATTGTACCGTATTCTAAGCAAATAAATTTCAATCATTCATTCAATAGATCAATCAATCAATCAACAGCCTTACTGCTAGGCATCTCATAAAAGGTGGGAAAAGATAATATGTGTCCCGAACATTGTGACTACTAACAAGGTGGTAGAGTTCTGCAACGTTTCATCTAGGTTTTGGTACCACCGACTTACCTATTCATGTCACAATTATGTCAGTGATTGTCCTCTGGTTTGAACGGGTAAGTAGCTGGCAAACTTATGCATTTAGCATTCTATCCCTACCACATATCAACGCACCATTAACATTACACCAAAAATAGACACCACAGAGTGTCTATGGACAATTGTTCTCTCTTTTCCTTAAAAGAGCCATCTGCTTGTTTGTTATCTTTTGAAATAAAAAATCCGTTTCTTGACTTTACACAGATGTACTAGTAATATAATCTCATTTAAAAAATATATAGTTAGTCTCGCTAAAACTCGAGAATGGCTGGACCGGTTAGGATAATTTTGGTTTTAAAATATTCATGGAGGTTCAGGTTAGATTTAAAAGATGAAAAAATGTAGAAAAAAAACGGAAAAGTAGACACAAAGTTGGCAAAACAGCGATTGCCGGGTCACCTATAACTTTTTTATAAAGATAGCAAACAAAAAGAGAAGAGAAGAAACCATCGCCTATAGATACCAAAGATAATGTTGCGTTGCTATTCATGTGGCGGGATGACAATTCCATATGCATCCTTCCCAATCGGAACACGACAATGACAAGAATTGACCATATTGCAGCAGGAATAGGCAAGGCGTTTGTACAAAATACCAGGGCGAGACGTTGCTGAACTCTACCACCCAGTGATATAACATTATCTTGTTATATTTTGTCTTGATCATTCAGTTATTTATTTGACACAGCTTGCATTATTTCTTGATGTAAACATATAAAATGTATTACAATTTTGTACTGAAATCTAGCTGAATGAAACTACATTTATATGTGGTGCCTACCAGTGAGAACATTTCTGTGCGGACCCCCTTCGAAGAATAGATAATCTGCCATTCTGCCAGACTTTACGTGTTACTATCATCATGGCTACTAAGAGTGCATTTAATCTTCATTCGTACTCCTTAAAACATATCTAACTCTCATTTCCATCCCTTATCACGTTGTGATAAGCACAATTTTAAGCATTACAAGATTCTTCGATCAAAAACTTATGATTGTTAATTTAATTCTCCATTCAATATCAGTGAAGTGTCTTTCATTCCTAAACGTCTAAGATATAAAAACTCACACCATCTACTGAAAATCTTAATTCTGTTCTAGTTACTTCTATTAAACTTCTCTCTTATTCTCTTTTTAATACTAATACGTACAGCCAAAGTTGGTGTATAAACAATGAAACAATAACAAACTTCCTTTAACTTTTATGCTCTAATTGGCAACTATTGAAGCAAGAATCCATTTTGAAACTATTGAACATGATTAATGGAATAATTTTCATTAAAGAAGAACAAAAGTTAAGTACAAATACACAATGATGATGGCAAACAATGTCATTGTACATTATACTTTGTATAACAATGAGAATAGATTGTACAAAAAGATCATTAAATTGATATTTAAATGTGAAGTTTTAATTCTGACATCCAACCACATTTAAATCATATGTATATAATATTTTTTCCACGTAATGAAATCGATTCGTAGTAATTATTATGGTCTGCACTTAGTTTTACGGATAACAAATATGTTATATGCAGAAATGTTATCTCATTAGTAGATATACAGCGTACATGGGGCACACTAAAAGTTTTGCACTTCTAGCTAATCGGAACTATTTTAATTTCGAATGTTATATTTTTAAAACGTTACAACCTTCTTAGTAATAAAAAAAATTGTCGGGAAATGATTTGTCAACTGTTTTTTTTATAACACATCAAAGTTCTACGTACGCAACGAAAATGGAATTAAGTCGAAAAGTTTTTAGAGCGATGATTTTTTATGATTTTAAAAGATCTCTTTTTCCACAAGACTGTACCGCTCGTCTTCAAAATGCTTTTGGGAGAGAAGCACCTTGTGTGAGCACCGTGAGGCGATGGTTTGCTGAATTTGTGGCCGCCATTCACGAAATTCGTCATGTAAAGAAACTCGACCTGAGTTTCTTTATATGACGAATTTCGTGAAGGGCGGCCTTCAACAGCCGTCAACGAAAATAATGTGGCTACTGTTAAGCGGTTAATTAAAGAAAATCCCCAGATTACCTATGAGACAATTCGAGGACTATTGAGGATTGGTACGAGCCAAATTCAGAAAATTTTACACGAAGAATTGAAAGTTCGGAAGCTTTGTTGTCGTTGGATCCCTCGTGAACTGACAGCGGAGCAGAAGCGGGCTCGCGGGGAATGGTGCTCACAGATGCTTTTGAAGTACGACCACGGACATTCTAATGCTGTTTATGATATTGTCACAGGAGACGAAATATGGATTTATTGTTTTGAACCCGAAAAAAAAAGAGCAATCTTGTGAATGGGTGTTTGAAAATGAGAACAGGTCAATAAAGGTGAGACAGGCGAGAAACGTTGGTAAAAATGATCGCGTTTTTTTATCAGCTACGGGTCTCATCTGTACAATTCCACTTGAAGATTAAAAGCGTTAATGCCGAGTGGTATTCTATCATTTGTTTACCCAGGATGTTAGAAAAAGCTCGCGAAAGATGACCCATAAGCCGCATTCTCCTATACCATCATAACGCTTCTTCACACACGGCCAACAAAACAAAGTTATTTTTAGCTTCCGAAAAAGTACATCTCGTCACTCACCTGCGCATAGCCCCGACCTAGCACCCTATGATTTCTGTATTTCTCCAAAATCAAAGATTTGATGAAAGGTTTTACTTTTACCAACTCCGAAGAGGCAGTGATAGCGTTCAATCAGCACGTAGAAAACATGCCTTCAGATCTGTGGTCCTCCTGTTTTAAAAAATGGTTCGATTGCATGAAAAAATGTTAAAAAATGTGAAGGAGATTATTTTGAAAAGCAATAAACATAAAATTTTGGTTATAACATGTTGTTTTTTTAAGTTACGCAAAACTTATAGTGTGACCTACGTAGTATCAGTAATGTTTAATCACAGTTGGCCTGTAATTTAATTCAGTCTATTATCTTTCAATCGGGTTCTTTTTTTAACTTTCCGCTACGTATGTAGATAAGGAAGTTACTGATTTTGCCCCCCTTTTCGAAATACGAAAGATCAAAATCGATCTACATTTTGAAGTATTACTAGCGTTCTGCATTGTCTCGCCCGGGTCTGGTATCACCGCCTTACCTATTCCTGCCGCAATAGCGTCAGTGCTTTTCGCTGTCGTGTTCGGGTTTGGAGGGTAAGGTAGCCGGTAAACTTATGCATGTGGCATTAAACCTCGCCACAAGATAGCAACGCACCATTAACATCTTTGGTATCTATAGGCGATGATTGACCCTTTCCATCAGGATACCCATCTGCTTGTTTGCTATCTTATGACTTATGATATAAAAAAAAACAAAAAAGCGAGAGGAAAATTGTTATCAAATAATTTAAAAGCAGTAAAACTGCAATAGCCAACTTCCCATTTGCTGTATCTCTGAAACCATACTATAAGTATACCCTACCAAACAAAAAAATTGAGTCGAGTTGATTACTTCCTTCTTTTGGGAAATCGGTAGAAAAGTAATTAACATTAATTTACAAGCGTTACACACGTTAACACTTTACTTACTTTTAATCGTAGAAAACAACGGAACGACTCAAACGAATGGCAGCTCACGTGCACAACAACCGCAAACTGGCCCAGCTGATGTCATTTTTGGTAGTTGCCGTTACAACCATTCAAATACAGATTGTTATGGTAAGTGAACTTTTTAATCCTTTAACCGACTGCGCTACCAAACAGATTTGGAAATCAGTGTTAGCAGATCCGCGATAAATTGTTATTGCGCCAGAGCCGTAAAATTATTGTACTTTTAAGAAAATTTTTGTAGTCATTTATTGAAAACGTATATTTAAATGTAAACGGGGGGGGGGGGGGTAGTATTGCAAGAGTCAGGGAGCGATTGATGACAGCAAACATTTACCCAGCATTCATGGCAGGATAATATATTATGTTTAAAAAAATAGTTTTGTATAGAAAATGGCTATCATTCGAAATTATTGTACTTTTTGGCAAGATTGTACGCTCAGGATTGAGGGTCGAAAATTCATGAAATTATGGTACGCGTACCATAATTATTGTACGTCTGCTGACACTGCTGAAAATGTATACTTTTAAGTTTTCGCGCCTTTTTTCAACTGAGTTATTAATAATTAACGGGATCTTACCGCGAATATTTGTTGGGTTATTTTCCCGATATTTTGGCGCTGTTGCAAGCACCATAATCACGGGGGAACTAAAATATCGCGGGTAGTTGAACTATTATGAGCAGACAAGCTTGTCTACCCTCTTTCTTATTCGTTTACCCGTACCACAGGAACTCGCACGAAACTCACTTTAACAATACACACTAACCACATCACTACGCTTATTTGGGCATATCGATTGTCTTTTATTTTTCATTGCACCGATCACTGAATTCCACGATTCCGACAATTTAAACCAGTCTTCCCGGTTGAAATTCGGGTGTTTTTTATTTCAATGGCTTCTTTCACTAGCCAAGGCGCAAAATGCGTAGCCACTCATACGAGCAAATTTATGTTAATTTCAAACGCTTGTAGATATATCGTAAAAAAATAGAAATATGCCATATTGTGCTATTTTATCTTGTCGAATAAAAAGCTAAGGCTTAAGGATTACTAGTTCTGTAGTGATTTTATTTCATCGGTAAGTATTATAACTCTGTATTTCTCTGTGTGAATGCAAGTGACGTTGACAACCTAAGAAAGTGCCTTGAAAGGCGTATCGAGTTTCATCCGTTCTTTATATGCACAAAAGTGTTATTTTTCTGAACATAGCTTTACTTTACTACTGCTGTGTCAGAACGTCACGACGACTTTGTTACCACAAACAGGGACTCTGTGTCAAAATTTCCATATCTATGGGACTGGAATATGCTTCCTGAATCTGTGTTCCCCAACGGGTACCACAGGCGAGACCATGGTCAAGCGCTTCCCTATCGACAGTAAAAAAATATATGTAGGTGTCTTCCTACAATCTATACATATAAATAAAATTGAATTGTTTGTTATTTCAAAATAAGGTTTTTCCAATTGCAGTGTGTTATTTTTACAAGACTAACACCAAAACAGTTATTTTTAACATTTCTGTCTGTCATTCTGTTTGTAGGGGTAATCTATGGAACGGCTGGACCGATTTTGATCTAACTTTCTTTGAAAAATATAGAAGTTTATAGGAAAGGACATAGGCTACTTTCTATCCGAGTGTGCAAAAAGAAGTAAAGATTTTGGATCACGCGAATGACGTCGCAAGTAATAGTTAGTTTTAAATAAAATGCATAAGAATCAACAGGATTTGTCTATTTCCCGTATCGGTTCGAGCTCATTTTGAAGAAAAGACCATTTGCCGCTCTGTCAAGCAGTTTGTCATGACACTATGTCATCAAACCTGTCACCTACTATCATGACTGAAAGCTCTGCAACGCCCATATTTGGTAACCCGCCGTGTCTTTTCCTGTCGTAATAATGTCAATGCTTGTCACTGTCGTGTTCCTGTTCAGCAAACTTATATATAGCAACGCACTATTAATATATTAGGTGTCGACAGGCGAGGCTTGGATGGATGTCTTTTACATCAGGAAAACCAGCTTGCAGCTGCAGCTTGCTACCTGCTTGTTTGCTATCATTATAAGATTCTGACACGGGTTGTCATATAAATATAGATGACTTAGTACAAAATATTAAGCAAATAAGGCTACTTGTTCAAATAAGTCCAAATATTAGGCGATTTAGGCTGTATGGTAGTTAAAATTCAGCGAATTGAGTTAACTGATATATAGCAACCCTGGTCGGATATCACTAGCGATGGACTTTTAGATCGATTTTAATTAATGACTGTAAACTCTCTGGTTTCGTATTGTCAAACCGAGTAGATTTTAGAAATAATGCAACCAATCAAGTGATGAGCAAAAATATAATGATTTAAATTCAATACTGAAGAATTTAAAGTCTTTAAACTTTAATTAAATAAAGCCTTTAATCGTTTCAGGGAATATATTTAAAAACCGGCCAAAATTCAAGCTTCGCTGAAGAGGATGGGGCCGCCGTGTATTGCCCGCATGATGTTAACGAGGTAAAATATATTACGATATTGCCTAATCAAAATTTCCCTTGAATTTTCAACAAAAAAAAGCGTCAACAGAGATTAAAATTTAAATAATGCCCTACGCTGCGCCATATCAAATTTCACAAAATTCAAACTTATTAAAAATTATACACTGTAAAATAATACTGCGCGAGACGTTACACGTTTCACGACAGTATGATTTTGGCTTACATCACCAGCGTCACGGTTACTAGCATGACGGTTCCAAAAAGTAAATTAATTGTATTTTTAATAACCTGAAAACACAGCATTAAAATAATATGAATGAAACCTCATTTTTATGTCTGTATCACAGATCAAACTAATACTAATAGACACGATTTAAGGCTTGGAACTTTAAGTATAGAGAAAGTATTTCTAAGCAACTGACAATTAAAAATGTCCCCAGAAAAATCTCCTTGTGTGAAATGTCAACGAGTGTCACTTGTGTACTTATAGTAATCAAGCCACGCACACTAGCGTGTTTGGTGTGCCCAACCTTAATTTTTTGCTATCCCTGCTTTCAATATAAAAAGTGAAGGTTAAATTTTATACATCCGTATTTAATTTAAATATGTGCCTATTTAGATACAATTACAAAGGACGCGCATAAATTATTATACGATTTGGAACTTGAAGTTTTGCAGGAAAGGTAACTAACATTTACCGCCTCATTGGTCGAGTGGTTAGCGATCCTGACTACGTAATCGACGGGGCTCGAGTTCGAGCCGAGCCCGAGTAGTATTTCCGGGTTCGGGTGTTTTTTGAATATATTATAGTATTTATATATGTGTTTCTATATATTAGTGTCGTTGACTAACACCCATAACACAAGCAAATAATTTGCTCACTATGGGTTAGATCAGTAAGCGTAATTTGTCCCGTGAATATTTATTTATCTATTATTTATTTATTAAATTTTACATTCGAAAAATTGGTGGGTATTATCGTTATACGTCTTATAGCTTTTTCTGCAAAACAAATATTGCTTTTATTTCAGCAGAATTTTCCCACCGAAAAATCCTATATATGAAATAGTGCGGTCGAATTAAGTAAAGTACATAATTCTCACAGTATTGACATCAATTAACTGTCACATTTTAACTGCAGAACCTGCCGAAGTAAATTTATTATTATTATAAATTTATCTAGAGGTATACGTAAAATCACGTTGGAGTCCATCTGACTTTTTTATATCATAAGATAGCAAACAAGCAGATGGGTCTCCTGATGGAAAGAGTCACCCATCGCCTATAAACACCAAAGGTGTTAATGATGCGTTGTTATCTTGTGACGAGGTCTTAAATGCCTCATGCATAAGTTTACCGGCTGTCTTACCCTCCGAACCGGAACACGACAGCGGCAAACATTGACGCTATTGCGACAGGAATAGGTAAGGCGGTGGTACCAGACCCAGGCGAGACAATGCAGAACTCTACCACCTAGTAAACGTGCTACGTAGTAGACTCGATTGTTTCCATTCAGTTTTACATTGCTATGACGAAGTGAATAATGCTATGAAATCACATCTTCGTCAACTTTACCACCGCTTCTTTTCACTTTGAATAAAATTGAAGTGACATCCGCAAATATATACGTGTATATGTTTACAGATATATAGCTACTTCGAGGCACGAGTGTGTTAAACCGTCCCCCCTCCCCCGGTCTTTAAAGAATATACTATCTACCATTCTGCCAGGCAGTTCTTAAAAGGCGGACGATGGGCTCAACATATGCCACTAACATCGAGATTACTAGTTAAATAAATAAATAAATATTCACATGACAAATTACATTGACTGATCTAACCCCAAAGTAAACAAATTATTTTCCTTGTGATATGTGTATTAGTCAACGATACTAATACATATAAATACATATATAAATACTGGAATATATTTAAAAAACACCCAAACCCAGAAATACAAACATTTATGCTCATACACATAAATGCTTGTTCCCGTCGGGGATCAAACCCGAACCCCGTCGATTGCGTAGCCAGGGTCACTACCCACTCGACCACCGGGGCGGTCTAGTCGGCAGAGTTCTACAACGTCTCGCCCGAGCTGCCACAAAAAAGCTGTCTACTGATTCATGCCGCAAACGCGTCAATGCTTATTACTTTCGTATTACAGTTTTGAGGGTAAGGTATCCGGCAATACCATCCTACCCCATCACATGGATAACATCGCACTAGAAACATATTTTGTGTCTATAGACGATGGTTGTTTCTTTCCTTTAGGAGTGCTATCTACTCTTTATTTATCAGGTACTTAATTTAAATTTTCATAGATTTTGTTTTATTTTAGGTATTTAGATAGAACATTATACATATCTATCTACGCGTTATTGCACCATTTTATTATGATTTACCAAGATGTACTTATATGAAATATGTTTCCCATTTTTTGGAAAATTACCCCAGTAGTAAATCGGCAGTATTGATTAATCGAACTAAAAATCAATTTTTTCACATATAAATGTAATCATTGTAGAACAAAAATCGCACATGAAACGTGTTCTTGCTATTATTATAAGATTTTTCAAGATAATTGCGACAAAATTTTGTCATTACAAACCGGCATATTTTATAATTTTCCTTCAGCTCGTTCTCCTATGATTGTTGAAATAACACTTTTTGACGTATTACCCAAGTCTACCAAATTTAGTAGACTTTTACTAGGGACACTTTTTATTGCCCAATTATCAATCTCAACGTGTAGTATATCTATGGCTTTTAAAGTGTAGCTGCAAATAGGAGCATATGCTTGTAGGTTGTAGAAGATATATTACGAGTATATCTTGACAAAATAGAAATATGCTACGTGCTATTGTATCAAGCCGAATAAGAAACCAAGGCTTAAGAAATACTCCTGGAGTGATTTTACTTCAATCGGTAATTACTATAAACTTTCTATTTCTCGGTGAAATATCCCACCCAAAAATATTTTTTTTATATTCTTTAACTTTTGTGAGTAGTGTAAATTACGTATCACGTTGTTTATCCGCTATGAATTCCTAAACTACCGAACCGATTTCAATGAATTTTTGTAGATATGTATTGTTTGGTCCAACTTAAAAGATAGGATAGTTTTTATCTCAAGTAACCCTCTCAAGTACATTTGTAGGGCAAAACTACGTTTGCCGAGTCAGTGAGACTTTAACATAATATACAAATGTCATGTCGCTTTGTTTGTCCGCGATGGACTCCGAAACTACTGGACCAATTTCAATAAAATTTGGTGGATATTTACTGTTTGGTCTAGCTTAAAAGATAAGATAGTTTTTACTTCAATTAACCCCCTCCCCCCCTCTCAAGTACCCCACCAAAATATTTAATACAAGTAATTTGTATGGCAAAACAACGATTACCGGGTCAGTAAGTCATAAATATAAGTAATCCCAAAAATGTTTGTATCGCCTCTGTGGTCTAGTGGTCCAGCGTTGGCGTCGACCACATGAGGTCCCGGGTTCGATTTCCGGGTCAGGCACTTAAAAAATGTTTTTGTTTTCTGATAAACACAAAGATGCCCGGGATTGGAAAGTGCCCGGTTGGCGATAGGCTTGCCACCTATCACATTTGTGGGACCAAGTATCTTCGGCTAATCGTGGGTGCACTTGTTGTACCTCTGCCTACCCCTGCGGGAATACGGGCGTGAAGATACTTTTTTATGTTTGTACGCGGATAACTTTGGAGTAATGCTTAGTGCTTATAATTATTTTTTTGTTGTAATCATTGTCAGGAGAAAGTTAGTAAAAAGAAAATTATAACAAACAATACGGCATTTTTTTCAAATCTCATAATAAGAAAAGTGAATGTTTTAAATTTGTATTTTTTTTATTTTTCACCACATCATTTATCTCATTATTTTCATTAGGTACAAGCCGTGTGGAGCCAGAGCGAGCAGCTAGTGTGATAAAAAATAGTGTTTCTATTCTGAATCTCACCAAATCTGACAACAACAAAATATATAACAGAACTCTGCTTGTCCACTATATAATAAAGATATCAATATTATGTGTTAGCAAATAAAAAACTACAAATAACTTTTATACTTATCTCCGTATTCTTTTCTGAAATAAGCCTGAAGCTCGGAAAATTTACAGCGACATGCGTGTAAATTCACATGTAAGGTCGTATAAATTAAGGCCTCGTAAATCCTGATTGGATCAGGGAAATGTTCTTTCTATAGCACTACGAAGTTTTACAATTTTGCATGTTTCTAAATTTTTTATATACTTAATCAAAAATTGTCTTATTATTTGGATGTTAAATTGTTGTGATTAGAAAAAACTATGTATTTTAACTTTTAGCCTGGTTAAGTCATAGAGAAAAATCTCAGCGACAGCCCGAGTCTGTATCGTGTATATTATGTAGGGTTCGATGAATCATAAAATGAATATTTATTACGAAATTTGGCAAAAAAAATGATTATACAGACAAACGCAACAGATTTAGATAGTAGTATAGATAGGAAGTTTGATTTCTGATAGGAAATTTAAGTATTTTTTGCACGTAAATGATCTTTGGATGATATAAATTTACAATTGAATTCGGTGAGACTAAGAGGTCCTGCTTTTAGGCTCGAGCCAAAGATTTGTATTAACGTACTAGACAAGAATGCATCACGCCACATGTGAGCCACTAAAATGGAGTCCATGGACTGCACCTACTTTATTCCATTGTGGGCCGTGGTGAGACGTGTTGCGTATTATAAAAACCCAAAATTTTAAAAAGGAACTTGCATTGTTTTACAGTACAGTTTTACATTTATAATATTTTTTTCTACCAATGTAATAAAATTTAGTGCACGCAAATTGGTTTACACTGTAAATAAATTGGAACACGTCTTCTACTTAGCATAGTTTCTCTAGTACGTAGTACATTAATCTTTCTAGTTCAAGCAGAACAACGACTGTCAAATCCACTAGTTTTCTATTGTTTTTTATGATATTATGTTTTTGTAATTTTCTAGCACTACCTGCAACTAACGCTGATAGCGATGTTCTTGTGTGCTGTCCATCAAATTCTAATTACCATGGTGAAGACTGTTATCCTGATTATAATAGGCGGAACTTACATCGGTCTCACTGTGCAGAAACACTTAACATACCAAAATCATTTTTATAACTACCAGTAAGTAGCATGTTGCAATTTTAAATGGGATATTTTGCCTTACGATATTTTAACTGTTTAGATTAGTTAAGTATTTAACCTGCTGTTAAAAAAATGAAATATCTAATGCAAGTATTTTGCATAATAATGTACTCAATTACAACTTTTGTTCAGCCACGACGCTAAATGTAAGCAATTTGTTCTCATCAACTTTTTATGACGACTGTACCTCAACAAAATACTTTTACGTTACCACGGCATAAAAGTGCCTCTTTGAAAATGAGAAAAATATTAGATTGCTTTTACCGGACGCGTTTTTATCGGAATTGCATTTTTAATTTGATAAATGGTATAGAGATCTGAGAGGCTTTTTAGTGCGTCTTAATACAAAAATATTGCAAACACTTTCCCCTGTAGAGAGAAAATAAACCATTAAACTTTATTTAAAAGGCAACTTTTTAGGCCTTTTGGTCTCCTTTAAGCGTGCGTTTTTTTACAGGCATCATTGTGAAATTGATTGGAATCAACAATGGACGAATATTGTAATAGCCGTAGGTGCTATGGTGGCTCTAATGTTGCACTCACAACAAACTGAAAGCACTTACAGACTAGACTTTATTTGGAAACTGCAGGCCAATGGTAAATATACTATTTACGTTAATAAACAATATATAAATAATTAATTTAATTATAAATCGCTCAAAAGTTGAAATTTTTCAAAAAACTTTAAAGATATATAGCTATTCTTTGTTTTCTCTAGATACCTGATAATTTTTGGTGGTACCTACTTTGTTAAACATAGGTACAAGTAAAAAAAAATTACTATATCCTCGATCAAGACGTTAAAAACTATCGAGAGGGGAAAATATATCGGAAAAATAGGAAATTAACTGACATTTTTTTAACAATCCAAAATTTACAATTACTTTGGATTTAGATAGGCATTTAGATTGGCTAAATGCCTTCACAAAAAATAATGAATAGGCTTATTTCCACTAAGCATGAATCGGATATATTGTAGTTTCTAATGATTTATTATGGAATGGAGATAGCAAAAACTAAAATATTTATTGTAAAAGATGAAAATAAATATTATTTTTAGGATATCATTTCGGCAAAAATCTGGTAATGATATGTCATACAGTGGTAAAATGTTATATTAATTTTGACATTATCATAGAAACCACGGTGTATTTAATGTATGACCTAGGCGTCATTTAGACGCCTTAACAGTCCAGAGTATCTCGTATTTATCGTTTAAATTTATATTTTAAAACCCGAAATTTTTACTATAAATATACTTATGTAGTTTTTTAGTTAATATACTTGCCTAATAAGATGAAGTGTTAAACAGTTTTTCAAATTTAGTCAACTTGTCTATTATAAATACGAAAACACTGGCTTTATATGTCGTACTAAATTAATGCTAATCAAGTTTTTTACATTGTAACGTGGAATAGTGAACATTTGTTATTATAAAAAAGCTACGTAGCGTAAAGCATATAATATACTCGTACAAGAAGCGTAAAATCACATTTATTTTAATTATTACAATAAACTTTGAATTAATTATTTTTAAAGTTATGTTGCACTTACCTAAAATATCTTTTTGGGATACAACAAACGCAAGCCAGCATATCCTTGCCAGAATATCCTTATGGGATACGAGGAAATACTTTTTGTCCACTATATATTTTTTAAATAAATGGAAAAATTTAACATGTTTTACATTGCTGAAATAGGCTCCTTACTTTATAATACAGACTATCATTAAAGACAAATATCATTTTTATTATAACTTATGTGTGTAAAACATATTTTGCTAATTACAGATGAAAAAGAAGATATGGAACACTTGGAGGCCTATAATAGAAAACTACTTGCTAATATACTGCCAGAACATGTTGCCCAACATTTCTTGTGCAGTGACAAGAATATTGACGTAAGTAAATAAAAAAAGCCTTTTTACTATTATATTAAAAATAAGTTTAAACTCTACTTAGAATAGTAAAGAATTAAAATTTAAGTTCTTAAATAAAAGATAATTAACAAAATTAACAGAACAAAAATTAACTTGTGTTCATTTATAATTAACTTTGTTCTTCAAATAAGTAGTATTGTTAAATTACTGCAGTCAAACTGTTCCGCTTCATAACATTAAATTATAGATATATAGGTTCGCTATTATATTTAATCATGTATTGCATTGCAGGAATTATATCATGAACAATGCGAATCTGTCTGTGTAATGTTCGCGTCGATTCCCAATTTTTCTGAATTTTACGTGGAACTTGAGGGTAACAACGAGGGAGTAGAATGTCTTCGACTCCTGAATGAAATTATCGCTGACTTTGATGAAATCCTCGCAGAGGAACAATTCAGATATATTGAAAAAATTAAGAGCACTGGAGCTACATATATGGCGGCCTCAGGTTTGTACTCCTTTTATATTTGAGAACATCATAAATTATTGCTGAAAATTAAACTAGTTGAGTACTAGTTTAAATAACTGCAATAACTTATTCGTACTGCTCATACAAATCTACTGTAACGTACAATGTATAGTATCACCCGGATTATATAGCACCGACTTACGTACTCTTGCCACAATAATCTCAGAACATGCCACTTTAGAGTTCCAGCTCATAGAAAAAGGCTACCTTTAGATTATAGGACATCTTTATTTCATTCCTTCAAGATAGACATATCTTATTTATTTTATTTATTTAATACTTTATTGTACACATAGAGGCAAAATTACATTTTATTTCTTGAAAAACTCCACAAAAGGCGAGCTTATCTCTGTACGAGATTTCTTCCAGCAAACCCAAAACAACCCAAAAGCGTGAAAGAAATGTAGAATACATGTGTACATATTATTAAATTAGAAAATATATACAATAGGTATAAAATATAAAACTTATTTTCTATTATTTAATCCTAATACGTACCTACAATGCCTTTCTGCCCTAAAAATTAGATCGATATGTAAAATTCTTTTAAAGATTTCTTAAAGGTGATTAATGATTTGCTGCTCCTAATATGTAAAGGAAGTGAGTTCCAAAGTTTCACAGAGTATCTTTTTCATTTTTCTTAAAAATATCAATGTAGAAATTATTAAAATAAAAAAGATATTCGAATTATTCGAATGTGAATAGATATAAATACCACAACCAAATAGATCAAGCATGACATACTATGAATAAATTGACCGAGCAATGTGCGAAGGCGATTTATAGTATTTCTATGGGCGGATGTAATATAACTATTTATAAACGTATAGCTAATTTATAAACTTATATCATTGATATAAAAAACCCAAGATACACAATCAGTGTGTCAAAAACGTCCTCTTTAACAAAAATTTAAAATTGTGCACTCATTTCAAATAGAATCGCGTCGGCCGCGTCACTGTCATTTTTATTTATTTTCGTACATTGCTTTGTAAAAACACCTATAAGTCTTGCACTTAAGGTTGAATATGCAAAGACATGTGTTTGCCATATCTATAACTATTTAAATGAAATTACTTTGACACTTTTGAGTGTCAGTTTTGTTCGGGACTGTGCATCTAGGGTTTTTTATATCAATGACTTATATGTAGAAGGTCAAATTAAAAATGAGGTGATTTTTAAATATTTAGTTAATATTTTACAGACTCAGTCGAAACTTTGCGAAAATCCATAATTAAAAGACTAAATGAAAGTTGTATAATTTCCAAATTTCCGTAAAATCTAATATGTGACTTCGGCACCACCACAGGATTAAAAAGGTGATGTAAGGAATGGAAAAAATTTGATCGAAAGTCGAATAAGACTCCAGCGGCTATTGTGCCTTCTCACATCCTGAACACTTTCCACTACGCAACAATCGCAAACTACAACACATATGTACTTAATGTATATTTCACTTTGTAGCTAAAGCATTTTTAAGAGATTCGAATAGCATTTCACTTACCAAAAGATGAAGGACCCTGCCTCTTTTTTATTACTTCTCATTATTCAAATTTATGTTTTTCTTTTAGGTTTAACCGTAGCTACACGAGACCTAAGAGGGTTTCGTCATGTCACAGCTATGGCAGATTACGCATTACGTCTGCGTGAACAATTACAGTACGTCAATGAACATTCTTTCAATAGTTTTCGCATCAGGATTGGTAAGTAATATACCTAATAACTGTAAATTTTTATTTTAAACTGTTGTTCTTTGTAACACATTATGTTTTATTTGCTTTGGCTCACAATTTTTAAGTTAAAACTTAGCTATACTAAGCAACAAGTAATTTTATCGTAAATATTAATATAGCATTGCGAATTGCGCACCTGTGATTGCGAAATATACACAATTTGTTTCTTTTTTATTGTAAATACATGTATACCGATAAAAAACATTAGAACTATCAAAAAAATGAGTATTTCAACAGGAATCAACATTGGGCCTGTAGTAGCTGGTGTGATTGGAGCTCGAAAGCCACAATATGATATTTGGGGAAACGCCGTCAATGTCGCATCTAGAATGGACTCTACTGGCTTATTGGATCATATTCAGGTAATAAAATGTGCAATAATAAACTTACAACTATCTATTATGCAATCAAAAATGAGCTCTGCGATTCTTGTGGTACCACAGTGTAATGTATACTTGCTGCGATCGAATATTTCTCAAATTCTGATAAGTTGTTGCGCTCTTTTGGTTATATTTTGTGCGATTCTTATTATTTTGTGAATTACATTGCAACAAATAAATTAGCTGTGGCGACTCTATAGGTTACGCAGGAGGTGTATGATATACTTTCCACAAGAGGATATCAGTTGCGATGCCGCGGAACAATTGACGTAAAAGGCAAAGGGAACATGGTTACGTTCTTCCTTGATGGAATTGGTGAATCGGAGCCTCCTGGTAGTCGAGATATTTATACTGTAAGTATCATTGTATTCTTATAACATTCTAATAAATTAATAAAAATAATTTGATTTGGTGTTAACGATCTTGGTGTTAACGACTTTGCAATCGATGTGTCTTGAGTTTGACTTCCAACGGGTACACAAGTTTGTGTGATAAGCATTATATTTTTATTTATGGGTTTAAGTGTTTCTTATAGATGTTTCAGTATTTATATTTGTATGAGTTATGTTGACTAACACCTATATCACAAGCAAATCATTTGTTTACTTTAGGACTAGATCAATTCGTGTAATTTAGCCAGAGATATTCCTGCAGCCCGGTGCATTGTAAAAGGTTTTGGTGAACCCCACGGTTAATATTTTTTCGGGTTAAAATAGTACATTAGGTCAGGAAATAAGCAATTGCAGGTCGAGTATGAGTTTAATGAGCCTTAAGCGAGGGCTTCAATGATACGAGACCGGCTATACAGCCACGAGAATGCAACTTGTACCGAGATAAAAGAGTTCATAATTCAAATATAGCCCAGCATACCTTTTCATACAATTGAGCTTGAAACAAGAAACGGTGCGTTTGTGATTTCTAGTTCAAAAACGTTCATCTGTGTACGATACAATATGTCGTATGCTCTTTATTCGAACGTAATGACACTATTTCCACATATCTTTAAAAAAAGTATCTTATGTGCTATTCCAGATTATTATGTACCTGTAAGTACCAAATTTTTTCCAATTCGGTTCAGCAGCAATTTGGTCCAGTAGTTTTTGCGTGGTTGAGTAACAAACACCCAAACACGCAAACTTTCACATTTCTTGTACATAAGCGCAATATTATACAATTGACAGACCTCAGGCTTAAACGATATTCTTAATGTAAAAAAAATAACATCGTAGTTTGTGTTATAGCAAAGGTAACTTGAAACTAGAACTGTAATTTTGATCCTCGTGGCCTGCATTTAAACATGCTATCACTGGACTAACGACGCATCCAATGATATTGTACATATTGTTTTTGTTACTTATATGATATTACATATTTTGTTCTTTATATTACTAGAATCCAACGCCATCAACCTCGGGATCAGGAAATGATCCTAATGTTGAGAATAACGCTAATGGTAGCGATCCTAGAACAGAACATAGAACATTGGAAACCCTTTCAGAAGGTCATACTGATGAAGACGCTGGTCCCTCACCACGACCATCAATTTCAAAAGGTAATTTACACATTTTGCGCTTACTACAATGCGTTAAGTCAAAGAATCAAAACAAGTTCAGTCAACAAAGTAAACCAACGTCATGACAACTTTCTAGGGTCGATTATTAAAACAGTATTAGATCAAAAGTTAAATTAATTGAATTTGCTATTCTCCGAGAACTGTTTTGTGATTCACAGAGGGCTGAAAATCAAAGAAGATCCAAGCGGTACAATTATTCACCCGCATCCACCACAACCTCACCAAGGTTAGCAGCAAATACAAAAGGATGAAATCCACGAATTTAACGCACGTTTTACCTTGCAACCGAAGTATCTTCAAGAGAAATGCACACTACTTCGCTCGACGCTAGTGTAATGAATAATAATAATTATTACTTATTGCTTAAACTTTTTACTTATTATTTACGCTCGCGTCGAGTAAGTAATAATTAAAAAGAGTCGCGATGTGAAACGTGCGTTGAGTGCGTATATTGTGTGCTTTTGGTAAGAGTGTGGTGCATGTGGGTGGATAATTATTATGCCGCTGGGGTCATCCTTGTTTTCCAGCCCTCCGTAAGTCTTATAAAAGAGTTCGCGGATAATAGCAAATTCAATTAATTTATTGATCGAATTAAGGATTTCCGCAAAGAAACGCCAGAATCAATAAAATATCAACATAAGACAGATTGACTTTTATACTGGCTCGAAGCATACAGTAGGCAGGTAACTCAGATTCTTGTTAAATTGGAATTCACTTGTTCAATGTATTCTCTATAAACGATACTTTGCGGAAATACATAATTTAAAAACAAATTAAGTTAATTAAATTTCCAATTTCTAGCCGTTTATATATCATCATTGTAATTATTTTCCCTCAGAAAAGATAACGGAATGAACTCACCACCACACAAAAGTCAAAGAAGAACCCAACGGCACAACATACTTACCATATATCCACTACACTTTCCTCTATTGCAGCAATACACAAAACATATACTCAAAACTTTTCAATTTGCAACCGAAACTGAATCAGAGGAATTGGTCTGTAAGAAAATTGCCCAATTGCTTAAAAAACTGCTTAAAATCTGTGCAGCCTTATACGACATGTGCTCTATGTATTTGTGTAAAACAAAAATAAATGTTTGACTTTTTCTAATTTTAATTTTAATATAAATAAATATAAATACATATGTGTTTCAGAAAACCAGAGTGGATCAATGAGCCCTAAGCTAACAAACGGTGGGTCAGCTTCACGGGAAAGTCTGGCAATTGCCGTACGAGCTCGTGTACTGCGACGACTAGAACGGCCACTTTCCCTAGCAGATACACCCACACTACCTGCAATTATCTCACTCATTAATGCTAGGGCACACTCCTCTGATTTTAAAAATGCCTACAATGACGGCACAAAGAAAAATATTTCTCTCATCGATATACAAAAGCCCGTTGTGGAATCGAGGAGCAGCGGTGAAATTTCGGCTTTACTTGATCCAAACTGTCCGCGACGGGCTGCCAGTCTAGTGGATTTTATATGGAAAAGACGACCAAAGCCTAATACCAGTATTGTAAATATTATCGAAAACCCGATGAACGCAATATAAATGATGATTCGAGCAAATTCTTATTTGTACCGTAAGGATATTAATAAAAACAGTTCTACAATAATAAATTAAAATTAACAGACGAAATAAGGAAGATTTGCTAATATTATAATTTATCTAACTATGTAACTTAACCAATCATTGCTTAAAAACAAACTGGAGTCGTTTCTGTTTCGGGTTTAGTTACATAAATTATAATATATCTTAATCCGTAAAAGTGTTCCTGATATAACTTGCCTCATGATATAAACTAATTATATACAATTAAATGTAAGTTATTTGTAAATATTGACTTAGCTACCCTTGGATTTGACATTTAACCTGTGCTTATATGATTGTTTAAAGCAGTGTTAATTATTTTTTAGTCAAATTAATGTTGTAATAATACTACTTTAAACTATCATAGCAGGCTCTCGGACAGTGACATTTGATGTAATTCATGCATAGCAAGACTGAATATATCTATCTATAAACAATGAAATTTACAACGCTTTTCGCAGTTGTTTTATACTTAAGACTGCATAAATACGAATTTATTGATATTAGGGACGCGGTTTTTAATTACGGTTGTGATATTATCACATACTACGCGGGTACTTGTAAGACATGACCGCGTTTACTGTCAATTCATTTTGCGCAAAGATTAAATTATATTAACAAATCGTATTATACTTGAATAAAATCTTTGAATAGTTCTCCGGAAAAACACATATTTAAAGTTGCTGAAAAGGAAATAGTTACTCGAATATTTTTCTTTTATGAACACATACATAAAATCAACTTTGTGAAATTTTAATTATAGTATGAAAGAATTTGTCTCAATGTAATCGTTGATGTTAAAGTGTATAAATTAGATTTACTTCGTAGAAGCCATGTTACCCCCACCGTTCAATACCCAAGTATACAAATAAGATGATTTGACATTCAGTTACTACGAACATAAATTCTAATACTTCAGTATAAGCTACCCGCACCCAGTGCTTGTTTAAATGGGACCTCTAGAATATTAAGTAAATCTAACGTTTTAAAATATTTCGCAAAAATGAGCTTACTTGTTATAGAATAAAGCTTATATTATGCATAATTAATTGTTATTTAGTGACAAATGTATGTAAGTGTACTCGTGTTTGTATAGAAGGGGATGTAAAATGGCTGCTTGTAATTTATATACAATCTAAGTAGTTTGTAAATAATATATTAACTCTTATTGAAGCACTTGTACATCAATTTGTTTGATGTCCGATCCCGTTTGGTCCAAGCTCCAAACTAATAACAAAAGTTTTATATTTCTGTTGAGCAGCTTTTAAGAGGTGAGCGAGGGCTTGGCATGTTAGTACTTAGTACAGTTCTGACTATGAATTATAAATTCGGCGGCCACTTGCCGTACATTGTACAGTCCACCTCGTTGCCTATTTCCGTACTTACAACATGACCGCTTATATCGCCATAATATATCAGATTAGAAGTCAGGGCAGTCAGTAAATTTGTTTATGTGATCCTAGTT
Organism: Apodemia mormo; assembly: GCA_036924255.1. Taxonomy (NCBI): domain Eukaryota; kingdom Metazoa; phylum Arthropoda; class Insecta; order Lepidoptera; family Riodinidae; genus Apodemia; species Apodemia mormo. Next base: position 14,304,777 of record JAUPFN010000004.1, on the reverse strand, counting down.
CGTTAATTACGCACTATTAATATATTTGGTGCCAGAAAGATTGTTTACACCGACCTTAAATATCAACTATACTTAGGTATATCTCAAAAACACTGAACCTATTTTGATTAAACTTGGACTGTTCCCAAAGTTGTAATATGCCTCATTTAAATTGTTTTTGAAATATCTTGATATTGACTTTGGGTCTCGAAAAATTCGCGAACAAACGTACATACATTTACGAAATTTAGCACGTGTGCTTTTACGCCTCATACTCATACTCAATTATTCAAGTCCCACAATATTACATACATACATGTCAAACTGATACACTCTGTTTTTACGTCGGTTGAAAATAAAGATTAATAAAAGGAAGTTAAGTACATTTGAAATTTGCCACATTTAAAGTGCCCCTTCTAGAACGACACGGGTGATAATAATGATTAAGTGATTTATCTATCATCATACTTATAAGTGGGCAGTACTTGTTTATTAATAAATGTGTTAGACACTTAGGTCCGCTTGCACCATACTATTTGAATACTTTTCAAATTAACCATAGTAAGGCTCAATTTACACCGCCGCGGAATGTAATGTACTGGAAGCGTCAATTTCGCCTTAAGACACGAAAAAGCGCGAAAATTCGCGAGAATGCCTTATATAAACAACCACATTTTTGCACCAAATAGATCAACTTTTCCTCTGAATCCATGTTTTTTTGTATAGCACGCCACAACCTGTTTCGTAGACTCTTAGCACCGCACTACTAGACCGACCCGACTCAATCCCCGTTCGCGCCACTTCCCAGGGATTCTACTGCCGACGGCGACAAAAGATAGGGAATTCTCAGGAACGCGCGAGGATTTTCCGAAAGACGCGTGACTTTTTTTGGCTCGTACTAATCGTGTGTTATATAATTAGAGATGCAAATGATACATCGACTCTTTTCAAACATCGATATATTGTTCATAAACATCGATGTTTTAACCTCGATATTGAAACCCTAAACACCGACGATACATCAGTCGTCATAAGTGATGTTTTATGAACGATGTTTTAACTAAGCACCATCTTCCACCGCGTACGTGTTTAACAGCTGCACACATAAACATATATCTATCACAGTCACAAGCATAGATATTTCTATAAAGCGTCTCGTTCGCTCTACAATACTATCGCGCGCAAAACGAACAATTCGCTTTTCTCGCCTTCATCGACTTGTCATTGTTTTGTTGGCTGTTTGCTGTTTTTGGATCACCATGTTATAGAAGTATAAAAATATTGTTATAAAAGCCATCGAAAACAACCGCGATCTATGTATCGTTCATAATCTTCGATGTTTTTAAAATCGATGTTTCGCTTTATAAAAAATCGATGTCACAATATCGATGTTTTTAAGAGCCATGTTGCATCACTATAAGTATACAATTGACATAAAGTTCATAATGCTATATATACAATTTTATTGGAAAAAGTCGCTTCCATCCATTCCGCGGCAGTAGAAATTGAGCTTAAATGTCGTTATAAAAGTATTTAGTTTTGTGCAAGCGGCCCTTATAGTTTATTGTTACTTAACACAACTTACAAATAAAATGAAAGAGATTACGAATGCGTTGATATTCGCAAGAAGACGTTTACCTACTAAAAAAGTAAAATATGATTCACTATATACTGTTCAACCAATAATTTTAATGTTACGAACTAAAGTTGTCTGTTTCGCTCTTGAATGCAACGTAATGTTCATTTATTCATTAATGCAGTAGTCAATTGCAGAAATTTTAATTAACGTTTAGCGCGGTAATTTAGTTCGAAAATAAGAGGTTACCTGGAAAGTTTTCCGGGAGATTTGAAAATTGGTATTTTTATAGGTTTAATATTCTCTTTCCAAATGTAACCCCGTATTGGTCCGGGCTCCTTTTGAAGAATAGAGTATTTGCCGTTCTGCCAGGCAGTTCGTAAAATGTGAACGATTCGGACGAACGGCTACTCGAGTCAGTACCATCATGGCTACTAGGTGGTAGAGTTCTGCACTGCCTTACCCGGGTGGTACCACCGCCTTACCTATTCCTATAGCGTCAGTGCTTGTCACTGTCGTGTTCCGGTTTGAAGGGTAAGTTAGCCGGTAAACTTATGTATGTGGCACTAGACTTCGCAACAAGATAGCAATACACCATTAACATATTTAGTGTCTAGGCGTTGGTTTTCTCTTTCCATCAGGGGAATGATCTGGCTTGTTACTTTAAGAAATATATAAAAAATCAACATTGCTACCTCGTATTTATCGAAACGTATGTACTATATACTTTCTCATGCCCAAGATAAAAAAAAAATGCTGCGGAGCTTGCATGCTAAAACCGTTTACCTTACAGAAAAAAATTTCTGTAAGGTAAACGGTAAAGAGCTCGCATGCCAAAACCGTTTACATGAGATATTACCGATGGAGATATAGTCATAACATTAAAATCTGTAAGAATCTAAATTTTCATGTCTTTCAAATGTAACTCGCGTGACTTGATAAAAATTCTCATGTTTTTTTTTAATGAAATTGAACTGTTAAAATGTAATATGAAGGTGACAAGTGACAGATATATAATAGTTTTGTGTTTATATACTATCCAAATATAAATATAGCACATATCATGGGAGCTAATGAAATAAGTTTTACGTTAGTTCTACCAATATAACAAATATCAAAAACAAAATTTAAAGCATACACACATCCATGACCTAATTCTCCGATACACAGTAAATACACACAAGTAGCTTAACCAGTTAGTTCTTCATATCAATCAGATAATTTAAAATTAGTCATAAGGATGTTTAATATTATTCGTCGTACCGACTTTGCGACCTTCAAGGAGCCTACATATTCCGAAAAGTCTCTCACAACTTGAGATCTCCGGTGTTGCAAGACCAACGACGGGATGATCACTTAGCATCAGGTCAGCCTTATGTAACAAAAAAAAACAATTGCTTATGCATTGCTGACCATATACATTTTAGTAGTATTTTTATCAGGATAACATAACACATAATCTTTTTTATTCTGTTGTATGAACGCATATCACGTCAAAAAAGATCATGTACTTAATTATTGGATATGATTAAAAGCTAGTGCCACCAAAGGAACAATCTCAATTTATACTCGTACTTGGAATATTTTAGATTGTAATACAATGCGGTGAACGAAAATGCATAAAGGCATTATACCAAATTATGTACTAAATTTTCTTACTTAATTAACTTTGTTGTGTGCCTCCCACATTTAATGTTATTGTGTTTTTAATTGTTTTAATTATTATTATTTTTTCAAAATTCAGACAGAACACGACAGAAACGAATATTTAGTATAAAGACAACGCCTTTTTGATTTAAAATAAAATTGTAAAAACACATATAAAAGCGATTTATTTCTGTTATATTTAAGAGATTATTGGCCAATTGCGCTAACATTGACTTAGCTAAAGACAATCCTAAATAGTATGCTGTCACATTCTTTTCATTTAAGACAAGAAATGACAGCATACTATTTAGGATTGTCCTAAGCTAAGACAATGTTAGCGCAATTGGCCATCAGTCATCGAATTCAATGTATGATATGTATGATACGAATACATAGTTTAAAGCTCATCACACACGGTTAAGATACTATAATATTTGATCTTAAGATGTCCTAATATAAAATATTATAGTATCTTAACGTATCACACACAGCTAAGATACGACAATATTAGTCTGCTTCGTTGGAGTTCTACATACAGATTGATTAACCATGAGTGATACGGCCTTACTTCTTGATTTGTTAGACAGCTCCTCAGACAACGATTTTGATATAGAATAATATGAAATATCCCACTTGACTTATAAGTGGTGTAACTAACACAACTTTTTTATATATATGTTTTTTACAATTTTTTTTATTGATGAAAATATTAAAACGTTATATTATGTTCTTTAATAAATCAGCAATATTTTTTGAACAAATGTTTTTTGCTGACATTACTAATTTCACACTTGTGGTGTGAAGTTAATAACAAGCATGATCCTATTCTCAGTTGGAACGCATAGTAACTATTATATTAAAGTAGATGCACCGTACAGCCCGCTACATTATAAAATTTTTTGGTGAATCCCGCGAGATCACCTGCTATTTCGGGATAAAACGTTGGCTATGTGCTATTCCAGGTCATCATATACGTATGTGCCAAATTACATTCAAAACCCTTCAGTAGTTTTTGTGTGATTGAGTAACCAACATCCATCCATCCAAACAACCCAACTTTCGCATTTAGGTATAACATTATAATATTATAGATTTTGAGGCACTGCGATCGCGTATATACCATAATAAAAACATCTGTATTTATATTAAGATGCGAAGAAATATATATTTCGTATCTTAAGATCATATTTTAAGATATGAAATATATATTTCCGTATCTTAAGATACTAAAGGTAAAATATATATTATCTTAATCGTGTGTGATGGTTCATACGATTTGTATGGTGAGCGATTTTTGAAATTTGCTTTAAGATATATTATATTAAGGCATCTTAAGATCAAATATTGTAGTATCTAGCCATGTGTGATGAGCTTAATACAGTGATAGCAAAGATAGTAAAAATATATATAAATAGCAATTAATCTAATTATTAAAGAACCATTACAAAAATACAAACATCGTAAACATTAACCTGATTTGTTATCAATAAAATATTTGCTGGATGAAAAATACGAACTGTCTAAAATTATAGCTAGTTTACCAAGCGTTTTTAGTCTACCAATTAATACGACTTTGACGGGACCTATATATATAAATCCTCATCATTATTAATTTAATTGCATAACCAGCTCCACCTAGTAACTCGCTTCGTGTTTTTTGTGAAACTCACGGAAACGAGAAAAAGTTGCCGATGTGTATATAGTCTACGTCTGGATGTAAACTAACTTTATACCTAAAATTCTTCCTAATCAAATGAACCTTTACCCATATAACGTGTAATTATTTGTGAATATGTAAAACAGAATAGACTCCATTTTGTGTGTGGATATTATGCATTGTTCGTTCACCATAGTTGAATTTTAAGTCACGTAACGTGATTGTTAGATACTTAATGTTAGTTTACTTATAATATAATACTTGTTAAATTGTGTTACATGTATAATGGTCATTTAGTTTAAAGGAATGGCTAAATTATGTGATAATGCTTTTTTAATATTACGTTGAACAGATTGGTTGATTAACATGTCTGTTTCAGAAAAACTTCAGAAAAAGGTGTAAAAAATCGTAACAAATAGGCGACTAATTTTTAATTATGTTGTTGTTTTTTATGTAAATAATGTGTTTAATTTGTTTTAACTCTTTATACATAATTGTATGATAATGAAGTTTAATGATTATTCCGTTTAAGTAAATAGAAATGTATTTTAAGACCAAGAATTTTATTTAATGCGGGTACAATATTTTAATGATTTAGTTTATATCATTAAGAATCATTTTTGTAGACAATGACAAACTAGATTTCAATGACTTCAACCAAGCAGCATTTTGTGTCGTAGAATATTTCTTAATGTAAATGTAAATTATAGTTTGTATTCCGTAAGCAGTAAGCCAATCGTACACTGTTAATTTTGACTTACGCCCTTGGGGGACCCGCAACCTAGACACAAATAGTTTTATCAGATAATACCAAGCCAACTTAGAAGTTTAACCTACTCTAAAGGAACTGAATAATCATAATGTTATATGCGTATTGCACAAATTTTCATATTAAGAATCAATCTGCACTTTAAGTGCATTCAAAATCTCTAGTTTACGGGACTTTTATAGATAAATTAGTACCGAATAGATAATAAAATAAAACATACTCATTAATATAAAATATCTTCCACCAAATAAAGCCAGATTTGAAATACCTATATCTAATGTCCAATTAGAATTACTAAACAGTGGTCATTGTGAGAAATATCAATTTATACTTGAATAGTTTTGTGATTACTGACAGAATTCTTTGTGTGATTTTTGTCAGCGTTGGTAACAATAATAATAATATATAATTGCATTATTTGATAGAGAATTGCTCCATTTTTAATAGCGGTTTAGTTTTTACTATTAACGTAGCAATGATCTTGAAGGAATGAATAATGGGTCTGGCCGCTACCACATGGCGCCAATATAGCTAGTCCTTTTTTAACGCATAGAGAAGGTATATTCACATAGAGTTAACGAACCCAGCAAAAAGTCGTTTCGTCGATAAAGAGAGAAAGATAAAGTAACATATGTAACCACGTATACCAAATCTATGTTCTTTCTATTAACGAAACGTTCTCACCTACATCCTCACCAATGGCCTGCCTGCTCTATCTATATAGCATCATTACATGTTTAAATCTCAGTTGTCAATTGTCGTTACAATTTGAACTTCATACCCAATGGATACTGGCTATGCTGGCGCCACTTTGACAGTTGCTTACCCCATTGTAAAATACTGTCGCGAAAAAGCTTCAGCTGACGAGGCTCATGTAGACTTACATTCGAACACTCGACTACGACGTAGATACATGTCAGAATGAACCAGACAGAAAATGAACCAGCAAAAATTGACCATTATTTACTACAAGTTTTTGCATTCTTTCCTGGCCTCAGTTATTTATGAAAAACTACTAATTTATAAGTAGATAGATTCTGACTTCTCAGACTTCTGTATAGACTCCTGAAATGTGATTACAACTACTATTGTTAATTTTTATAATAATTAATGAACAAAATTAGTAGATACATACCTATTTCTTTTGTGTTAATAAATTAAGATTCATAAAGGTATTGTAATTATAAACATTTTATATATTGTGTATTATGTACTTAGATATACAAAATAATTTAAATTCTGTATTGGTATTTCGAATACAATATGTGGCATATTTATTGCTTACGGCGTACCTTTGTTTATGTAGTCATATATAAGTATTAAAATATATTTGATGGTTATTGTGTATACGATTAAAATATTATAGTGTAATTATTAATTACTATTACGGTGTCTTCCTTTTGCTTAAAGCGTTTGACTTGCGTAACTTATCTCTTCTGCATATTGTTGAATTTTATATTACAAAAAACTTGTAAGATAAGTATATATTATATTATATTACTTATATTATATTTTCAATGCCTAAAAATGTAAGACATAGCTACGTACAAATTAAGGGAATATACACTGAAAATTGTATGAAACGATTTAACATAAGGTAGTAAGCGAAAGCGACTTGAAGATTTCATCCTAGTTACCAAAGTCTATATAAACAAACTGTACGTTTATATTCTTAGGATAACTGGAAAACAAAATCATAAATAGATAACTTTTACACTTCTACTTTATCTTTATATATATAAAATTCTCGTGTCACAATGTTAGTCTCGATACTCCTCCGAAACGGCTTGACCGATTTTGATGAAATTTCGTATGCATATTCAGTGGGTCTGAGAATCGGCCAACATCTATTTTTCATCCCCTTAAATGTTAAGGGTTGTCCACCCCTAAAATTTTTTTTTTATTTTATGGACAAAACTTTTTATTTTTATTTTTTTATGATTCAGCATTGAAAAATATACACAACCCTTAATTTTCAACCCTCTACGATCAACCCCTATTTTGTAATTCAATAATTTATGCGGCAAAAAAACGTTTGCCGGGTCAGCTAGTATTATATAGATTTATAGTGAGTGTCTATTCTAGAAACAGATTTAAAATTTTCCAATCAGATAAGATTAATAAAATTATAGCTTTTAATATAAATATTATCATGTAATTCCTTGCGGGGTATGCAGAGTATACTGAACGTCAATAGACGCTTCGATCACTATCCTGTTTAGGATAAACGATCATAGATAAGGTTTGACCAATAAGAAGAATAATTTATACCTCGTGTAATACCACGACAAACGCTTTTTCGTTGCGCAGCTTCGGATAAACGAAATAATATAAGACGTTCTTATTGGCCAAACCTCTGTGTTTTTGCAGGTGACATACCGCAGTTTATTCTAAGCGGGCATGACTCAACTGTTTGTCATTTGGCGAGATGGAAGGTAATCCCCATTGCAGCTCCATTGCAGAAACGAGTGATAGTCAGCACAAGTCGGTAAAACGACTTGTGCTGACTATCACTCGTTTCTTGCAATAACTGGAATTGGCAGCTTTACCTGCTGAGCCAAAACACAGGGATGTTAACTTACTAACACGAGGCTCCGAGCTGTTGTTCAAAAAATCTCTTCATTTTTTGTCTGAGCCTGTCTGAATAGGTTAACAACTAGACTCCGAAATAGTCAATTATAGATTTTAATTTTAGAATTTAATAGAATTGCCTATTATACTAAGAGTATAAATATAGTAAATATATTTTAGACCTTAGCAACTAGTTTTGACATATATACATTTTAGGTCCCTTTTTGCTTACTGCCACATTCAGTAGATAGCTAAGTTTACATTGATTACAAGAAATGGCATTTTCAAGCTTCACAAACCTGTTAACAAGACTTATTTACGAATCCTTTTATTTACGAAAAGATATTGAAGTTTATTTCAATACAGTTATTGTCTACCGAATGCATTTTTATTCTGGCAAAAAAATGTATGTATCTAAAAACATATAATATAATAAAGGAAACTTCTATAGCTTAAGCATTAAATATCAGCTCACGTAACCGATGCTGTTCTATTTAACCCTTTCACAATGTTGTCGACCGCATTTTCCTAAATCCTGGGCTATTTCGACCATTTCAAAATAAATCATAGAAAAACTAATCCTAATCGTAATAGGTATACATTAAATATTGATCGCATCGTGATTTAAATTCGATTATATAATTGTTTATATAAATTTCAGCTTTCTGCGCTGTTTCTCCATTTAAGCGTTGAGTATGCCAAATTTCTTACGTGTGAACAAGGGATATAAGTTTTGACTTCACGTCAACACTTTTATAAATGTTAATATATTTAGATAAATTTACCTTTCTCTCATTGTTAAATTTTGTTTGAAGATGTCATTTTATTCGATATAGGTATATATAAATAAGGAAATTGAAATAAAGTTGGAATCTTGAGTACATACGTCATTATATGTACTGCAAAAATAATTCAACTAACTGAACTGAGCAACTAGGCCAAATCTATTTATTCTAATTGTTACGAATATGGGACTAACGTTTTGTTTCAATAATTACGTAAAGGCGAAAGCCGCTCTATTTTTTGACGGTATATAGAATAAGTATAGATACAGTAGTGCTACAAAATTAAGTTGTTAGCATTTATTATCGACGTAGAAGCATGAAAACAAACTTCAAAAATGCACTTAAATAGAAACAAGTTTGTAACTTATTTTTACAGTACTACTGTACTCAATTTGACTATGGTGTAGCTATGTTGTGCCAACTAAATTATCTAGGCTGTGCAACGAACTCAAAAAGGCATTTCCTCATAGAGGCTGTGTATATTCGACAGTATTATCCCCAATTCAATGTATGTCGTTAAACAATAAAATAACTATTACACATTGAATTATTTTCAATTGCACTGGATATTTTAAATTAAAATCTACACTTAGAATAAGACAAAATTCTTCTGTTAACTAGTAGTATCAATATACATACATAGTAGCCATAATGGCCTAAACGCTGCGCTTTCTGTGTGTCGATTTATTTGATGATCTGTTAGACCGGTTTAGCGAACAAGGTTAATCATTGAATGTTTTTATATATTCGGTCACTTCGACTGTCACTTTTAATCTGCTTATATAATCCAAGCGGAGACCGTCAAAAAGGCAACTATCTAGAATAAGAATAAAAATGTACTTTATTTATTTTATGGCATTAGACAATAATCCATCGGTCTGGCGATCTGTCTCCAATTTATTTTTTCAGATACTTGTTTCCATTGATATAAAATATCCAAGATACACAGTCCCGAATAAAACTGACACTCAAAACTGTCGCTAATTAGTCTAAAAAGTTTATAGTTAGGGCAAAAACATGTTCTTGTATATTCAACCTTAAGCGCAAGATTTATAGTTGTTTTTAAAAAGCAATGGACAAAAAGCAATAAAATTTTTGGCTGAAGTTAGACGGTAAGACAAGGCATAAGTGGAGTCGAATATATTTTTATGCATTGACTTAGGTAGTATTTTAAGGGTTTGTAAAATTTATGTTAAAAAAATCTGATCGAAAATCTGTTTTTGTGTAGGATATTTATATGTCAATAAAACAAATAATAACCGTTAAAAATAATTGATTTATATTTCAAACACTGTAGATTATTGGTTTTATTACACAGGACCTAAACATATTGGCAAAGTGTGCATGTATAGCCATGTAGTATTTAACGCTTGATATTGATACAATATATTTTAGTTTGAATAGTCTAATAGGTTTAGAAGATAATGAAAATTAAATTCGAACTAAGATACAACACCACCTGGAAAATTTAAAAAAATGGCTAACGAAGGTTACTTACAACACGAAGAAGCCGTTTTAATAATACGTTTTATGTATTTTGGAGTAACATATAAAATATCTTCGTAAAAAATGTTCTGAACAGACAGCGCTTGAATGATTCGGCTTAAAAATCTTTCTGTCTTTATCATCTGATGATTGAGGTCCATTCTCCACATTTTATTTTTTCACAAAGAAAATTAAAATAAAAACTTACGATATACGATATATATACGAGACTAAGTCGCAGACCGCTGAATTATTAAAGTTTATGGTGAATCACATCGAATCGAATTTTTTCCTGGATAAAAAGTATTCTTAGTGCTACTCCAGGTCATCTAATATAATTGGTATAGCGATTTTTACGTGATTGAGTATCAAACATACAAACTTTAACCACAGAATACTTAGAGACTAACAGAAGTCAATGTTACATAGAAGTAATATTCGATCATAGACACCTCTCATGGACGTGATATCTCGGACTGATGCGGAACAAACTGTCCCGAACCATTCCGAGATATCGCGTCCGTGAGAGGTGCCTATGTGTGCGTTGCTCGAATATCACATGTATGTAGATTGACTACTGTTAGTCTCCAGTATACTGTGCTTTAACATTTATAATATGTAAAGTATAAGACATCCACAATCAAAAACAACATTCATTATTTCTTCCTTCCACGCGTTATCAACAATACGTGTAAACAGAACAAAATTCGTTGTTACTTATGATTTCCTATTGTTGAATTAAAAGTTTCGTAAGATATCTCCAAAGTTCATCGTAAGAATTATATTATGTTCATATAGGAACAATCAAACACTAGAATATTGTTATTTTATATTCGTACAAAAAGAATAAAAAGAATCGCCTAACTTGGTCCTCAAAATGAATAATCAATAAACAAACATTTTAAAATCGTCAAATTGATGTGCTCTTCTCTTTTGGCAGTCGGTTAACAACAATAAAAGGTATTCAACATTAATAATTTAAAAAAAAATGTTATAAAAAATAGACTCCGATGATAATAACAGGATCAATTTGTATTATTCGACTAAATAAAACAGAGGTAACACATTATATTTGGTGCGTCGAGTAAATTTTTAAGACAAATAAAACGAAAATCATACATTTTACTCCATATTTAGTCATATAAACCACAAAAATAAATCGATATAAACTCTTATACTTACCGAAAATATAATATCATATAATTTTTTAACGTTCATGATGTCGTATTTTACAATTTATCAGAGAACACTTCTGTGTATTAGACGTGCGGGCAGTGACGCGAGCGACGGGATTCTATTTGAAGTAAGCGCACAATTTTAAATTGTGCACGCATTGTGCACTGGTTGTGTATCTTGGCTTTTTATATGAATGTTTGTTTCCTTATTTTTGTTAAGTCCCTATTAATATGTCGCCAGACATTCCATTCCATTCCATTCGATAAATAAAATAAAAACACATAAAGGTACCTACCTTATTCTTATATTATATTTTTATTATAACTTATATAGAAACTTCAGAATTGCAATACGTACCTATTTCTAGTGCGGTTTAGTGTTGTGTGTTTCAATAGCCGCACCAGACTTAGATCAAAACACCTTTAAAATGTAAAATATTATACTTATGTCATACACATAACTTTAAGAAAAGAAATATGAAAAAAATATCTTTAAAAAAAAATTGACAAAACAGATCGCCAGACCAAGTCCAGTTTTGTTTATATTCTGAATCACCACCCTTTTTGACGGTCCCCGCTTGGACTACTATTACCATAATTTTGCGCTTTGTCTTTAATCTATTGTGTTATTACGATTACCATTAAAAATCAAGATAATTGGATCCGAATGATTGAAAAACCGAGTGAATTAGAAACCTTACCTATTGTTACTATTATCGTTTCCTGCTGTTTAAAACTGTTTCTAATCATAACTATATTTTCATTTCATTTTTCATGTAAAATGAAATTCGAGACTACTGCAAGTATGCAGGATGTAAGTACTAATTGTAGGTACATAATGTTGTATACCTACGATAATTTGATAGGCATTTGACTAATGAAGGTTGAACAAAACCGTTGACTCGATATAATTACCGGGCGAATTAGATAATTTTTTAGATTCGATTAGAAAAAAAATAGATATTTTGTTTGTGTGAGACACTACTCATACTTGGTATTTCATCCAAAATTACCGCGTGGATATATTGGCTTATTTGGGTTTTAACCCCAAACTCAACTTCCGATCGGCTCGGTTTTAAAGGCGATTTTATTATCTTGATTATATATGCCGGCCCTATTGACCAAACCAAAGATCATATAAATCAAATATTTAGTAAAGAAAGAATAATTAATCATTTCATAGTATTTTACGAAATTATTCAATAAACGTAAAACAGAATATTTTCTTATACTAAATTTAACACACGGTTTTAAGGCTAAAATTTTCGTAGTAAAACTTGGAAACGATATTTCCTTATAATCTAAATAATAGATTATAATTATTCAGAACTGTTGATAGGTTCATATCTATTATTATCTTATAATTAGTATGACTATCCCAGTGTTAGTCCAGGGCCCCTTTAAAGAAAACTATAATCTGCCATTCTACCAGGCAGTTCGTAAGAGGCGAACGATTGGCTGTATTAGTCAGCATCAACGTGACTACTATAGAGTTCCGCAATATCTCGTGTGGGTACGTATATAAGGTACTACCGCCTTACCTATTCCTGCCGCAATAGCGTCAATGCTTATTATTGTCGTGTTCTGGTTTGGAGGGTAAAATAGCTGGTAGATATGTGGCATTTCTTTGCTGCCATGTGAATAGCAATGCACCATTAACATCTTTGGTGTAAGTAGGCGGTAATTTCTCTTTCCACCAGGAGCCCCATCTGCTTGTTTGCTATCTATTGATTTAAAAAAGACTATAATTCTTAATTAGTTCCAATGATTCAGTGGGTAAAAACTCACTTGTCTAGATGTAATTTTGAATAAGAACATTAGACAGTACCTGAAAATACATACTTACATTCGACTTACTTTATAAATATTACTTTTAATTATTTCTTAGGTATAATTTAACGGTAATCGTATAAATTAATCATCACAATAAATCTGCAGTAGATCTTTAAGAAAAACCCAACATACGTAAAACATTGTAGTTTAGTAAAAAAAAGTATTTTTTTTATTTTGTCAATTGTTTAAAACAATTTTTATTTAATATGTTCCGCTAAACATTAGAATTTGATACAGTTTATATTTAATATAAACGCTACCTATTAATTTCCTTAAAAATTGATGTGTAAAACTATTCTGTAATGCCTGTCTGATTATTTCTAATAAATGGTGTTTCGTGTGTTCCTTTTGTTTACTTTATAACAACCAATAAGGCGCTTTGCACGGGGCGGGGCGGGCTTTTTGTCCGCGAAGCAATAAAGACCACGTCTGCCCGTCGATATCTGCAGTTGCCCTCGCCGCGTACACAAAGCACACGACGGGCGGAGGCAGTCAGTTCAGGACGTTTCCATACTGCAGGAGTATAAATTATTTGGCATATATAGTACCACAATTTATTTTTTTCATTTACGTCATGATATTCTTTTAACGACGTATCATCTAATATGGGCGATCTTTTCTGCTCTTCAGTAATTAAATCATCTATATCAATGACGTCCATCATTAAAAAGCGCGTGGCGCGGACCATGCGCGGACTGAGCTAGCCGCCCTGTGCCGCCGTCTGCGTTACTGCATATAAACTGGTTTGTGTGATCCACGGCGCGAAGCCAAGGACATGCCGCGCCGCCAGTGCCCGCCAGGCACCTGTGGCGCAGTTTTTTTGCCCGCGCACAGAGGGCAACAAAGGGCAAAAAAACCGCGCCACAATGCGTTGGTAATATAGAATTCCCTTTGTGCTATCGTTCGCGGCGAAATTGACCGGCCCGCCCCGCCCCGTCGTGTGCAAAGCGCCTAAGTTTATAACTATCTAAAGTATGGCGCCGTCATCAAGAAAAAACTTCCCCCATATTGGTTTAGGTCCCTTTGACCATCTGTCATTCTGCCAAGCAATTTGTAAAAGGCGAACAATTGAGTTATACACACGGATTAAACTGGATACGCCTTTCAAGGCAATTTCTTAGGATGTCAATGTCGCTTGCATTTATACAGAGAAATACAGTTTTAATACTTACCGATGAAATAAAATCATTCCAGAGGTAGGTACTCCCTTAAGCCTTGGCTTTTTATTCGACATGACAAAATAGGCAATATGGCATTTTCTATTTTTTACGATATATGTATCTACCATGAAGTATTAGGTATAGGTAGAGCTAGCACTCGTATTAATCATTTGAAACAAATATTTACGTTACATCTCGGTCTCCCCATCTCTATTTATACAGCTATTTTAGAAAGAGAGGGTTAGACCTCAGAAGATGACAGCAGTCTTTGAAATTTAGTTTCAAGTAGGTATTAGAAGTGTTGCCTACAGATATATTGTGCTAACACCAAGTTAACCAAATTTCAGATAACCACCCATATATAACATATATATGATATAGCTTCATGGTATCTTCAAGCATTTGATATTTTCATATATTTGCTCATATAAGCGGCTACGCATTTTACACCCAACACCGTGTCTATTAGTATTTGTGTGGTCTGTGGTTATACCGATTACCAATGACATTTTTTGCCTATCACTAACATCGTGACTATTTTGTGATATAGTTGTCAGTTCTGCAACGTCTCGCTCGGATATATGGTACCAACGCCTTACCGAAAAGGTAAGCTGTCAACTGGAGCACGAAAAAAAATATAGAGGAGTAGGAAAATGCATCCAGTTTCTCCCCTTTTTGGCAGGAGACTGCAAAAGAGTTAAAGCTTAAAAAATGTGAGGAAATAAAGCT
This sequence comes from Apodemia mormo, assembly GCA_036924255.1. Classification (NCBI taxonomy): domain Eukaryota; kingdom Metazoa; phylum Arthropoda; class Insecta; order Lepidoptera; family Riodinidae; genus Apodemia; species Apodemia mormo. The sequence continues at coordinate 14,289,411 of JAUPFN010000004.1, read as the reverse complement.
TTTACAATCAGGTTTGATTGCTATTGCACTACGATAATTCAGAAATTAACTCACCAGAACAGTCAACATAATTCTGCTTCCAGTACTAATAGTAATTTAAAAATTCCAACCAACTTCAAATATCAACTATTGTCATATCTCAAAACTCAAGAGCCGACTTGGACTGTCCTCTAAGTTGGAACCTGATTCAAATCGAAAAGAATTACTCGTATCTTAATGTCTTTTGGTTCCCAAGAAATTCGTGGACAGACATACAAATTTACATACACTTACAATTTTAATACACGTACCAACTCCTAAATAGATTATCATACTCAAATATTATTCAAACTCAATCTAATACCTACATAAGCTACTATACGTTGGTCGAGTGGTTAGCGAGCTTAGCTACGAATCGATGGGGTTCGGGTTTGAATCTCGACAATGGCAAACATTTTTGTGAGGAGCATAGATATTTCTATTTCTGGGTCTGGATGTTTATTACGTTGGTATGTTACAGTATTTATATTTGTATTTATATAACACAAGCAAAATATAATTTACTTACTTACTTTGGGGTTAGATCGCTTTGTGTAATTAGCATCAGAATATCATTAGCGGCCCTTCCACTAATGTTCATTCCTGCCGGAATCTACAATCCATATGGAATGAACGTCAGTATTGTATACTCTTTGCAGTGGATTTGCAAGAGCGATTGAGTCTAGCGGTATTATTATTAAGAAGGTATACTATATTATTATAATAATTTGATAAGTAAATGAATGAATTATAATACACTAATAAAATCAAATATTTACACGCCTAAAACTGTTATTCCGATCCTCTATTTAGCCAAATAATAATATAAAAAGTGTAATATTCCTCTAAGATAAAAAGTCGCAAAGCCAAAAATGACGTCTGCCAGATTTTATGTTTCCCGCGCTTTTTCAGTTGACATTTGTCAATAAGGACAAGAATGTAATGTTGTTAATGTGAAAAATAGAGATTTTATTCGATTTCGATTAATCGATATGATTGTTATATCTAGGAACTAAAACACATTAAATAGCAGCGTTTTACTGCATAAAATACTGCATTTTTTCTCATTTTACCCGATGGAGACCATTAGAAGAGGGCCCAGGCCCCAAAGTCATTTACCTGCTCTCCTACAGGGGGCAAAAAGAACACTACGAGGTTGATATTTTACCCGATGACGTCACTTCCTGTACACCTAGCGGACGGGCAGTCGAGCTCGGCCAAGCTTGACACTTCTCTAGCTTATTGGACCTCATATTTTTGCACCAGGCAGCAATAGAAATGAGGCTTCAAATAAGGTTTTCGCTTAATAAGCGTTTTATTGGTAGGTAGGTAAAAATTCAAAATCAAATTAAGTTTCCAAAAGTTACTATTTTTCAAATATCAAAATTCTATTATTTACAACAAATTTATTTTATTTTTTTCTATCTAATCAGCTTTTAATCTTTGAAAACTACGTCAAATGTCGTAAATTTGGTCAAAATCTGTCAATTTATTTGGGATTTATTAATGACGAAAATTTCTGAAAATCGATAGGTTTAAAAATGTCGAAAATTAAATTTAAAATAGCTAAAACAACATCAATCTCTCAAAAATTGCTTTGAATGCCATTCAAAAGGTCAAATCGATCTTCGTTTTCAAAATATACAAAAAAAAAACAATGTACTGACATTTTTTGCAAAAATGATGCTATATATGTATGCTTTTAGTTTTCACTGCTTACAGCTTTATATTACCTGAATGTAATCTTTATTCTTGAATGTCGTTACTCCTTAAGCCTCATCCATTTGGAAAACCCCCTCCTGGTAAAAGTGCCTCGAGGATCTCAAAGTGGTTAATTTCTAGACATCGAGATGATGAGGATGCATCATGTTTCAAATTCTACAAATTATATTGCTTATTATATTAGAATAAGTTATTAGTTCTCTTTTCAAAGTCGCATGCGCAGCAGAGAATACGAAGCAGAAGAATGGTTCACGCGTCAATTATATAAGAAACCAATCAGATACGACTACACAGTAAAGCTCATGCGTCATTAAAAAGGAAGACGTAAGTATAAAAAAGTTACGTTCTTCCTCTTTTATCTATGGGATTTTTTCACTAACAAACGCGCTTATAGCTCGCCTACTCTATATATTATTTTATTTATATATAGTGAGTACACGATTAATTTCGCTTTTTGCGTAATCGACTCATTTTTTAACTTCAATCGATTGATAATCGATGAAACTTAAAAAATGAAATAATCGATTAGATGCACATTACATCACTCATCACTGCAAGAATCAAGATTCAAGTGTGATTCAAGTCAAGTCAAGAAACCTAAAACAGACTAAAATCTCGAAGGCATTCTATATTATTTTAGTGTTTTTTATTGCAAAAAATTATAAAAGTGGGTAGTTAATTTATTATCATTTTAGCGTTAATCATCAGTGTCCTATAAATATACAAATAAAATGGAGTGGATAATGCCCGTCAATGATATGCTTAGAGATAAAATTTCGAAATTAAACTACACTTTAATCCCGCCGGGATTTCATGGGGATGTGCGAAGCGTAAGGTAAGAAAAAAGTAATGTTTGTTATCGTTAAGAATATAGTTCTATTGAGAATTTTATTTAACGAGGCTTGCCAAAATGGTTGACTTGCAAATATGTGCGACACACCTACTCAAGGTTTCTTGCCAATTACTTAAATAAGTTACCCATATGTGACTTGAAAACGACCTAGTGTTATGATTCATTTTAAGACAAAACTTTAGCATTCCCTGAATTGTGCTACTTAACCTTTTTTAATATAAATTTTGCCATGAAACTGGGCTAAGGCTTATTGTAGCCTGTATATTTCCACTCCAATAAAGCAAACTAAAATATTTCTAAAATAAAATCTTTTTCAAGAATAATGATTATTGATTCATTTAAAACTCTATAGTAACCTTTTCGATGGATCATTTTTACAAAATATGAGTAAAACATATTTGTTTTACATAGATAATGTGTACTTGCATATATGAAAATCTTCCATATTTTGAAAGACTTTCTATAATGCAACACATTGTAAGCTTTTAGTGAGCTTTAAAAATTTTAAAGGATTTAAATATATTAGAATTCATTATTACATTATTTTTCATTCTTTATTATATTATATAAATACTGTATTTTTATACATATACTGTTTCATTTATATACCAAGTGTACTTATTATTTAAGTAAGTAAGTATTTCAATAGAAACCTAAAATGTTTATTATATGTGAAATAAGGTAATGATGAATATAGTGATTTTTTTTCAGTCCGTTATTTGAACTCATTTATTTAGAACAATTATTTTAAAAACACTATAAATCCTCGTGCGTAATCTTTTGACGATCAAATTTTGAACCTATGATAAATTGAATAATCAAGACTTAATCTTGCAAAAACTGTAATATCCTCCGAATAATCTGCTCGCATTATTACATTATTGCTCTAGAAAAAAATGAAAACATGAAGTTTTCGTTACGAAACGAATACACGACCTTAACTAAAAGAAATATATTTAGGTAAAGCTAATCTCACCAATATATCTACATATTATTATATTTTGTTTTCTCTTTTGTATACATTATCATTTATACACCAGGTCTTCTTATAATTTTATTTAATCATTCTCTTTTAACGAGTAAGAAATTTTTTTATTGAGAGATAACCTTGCCAATTGTACGTATTAATTTTTTCTCTTTCTTATTTGTATTATATTCTGTGTACTATAAAATGTATTTAAATTTCTAATGTAAACTTATTTTTTATTCTGTAGGGTTATGCAAGAAAGTTTATCAAAACTTATAGATTTGCTAGGAGAACAGTCTGCAACAGCACAAGGACTCAATAAAGTTATTACAACTGCAGAAAAGCTTCGGAATTCGCCTACACACACTTTATATTTACTAAAAGATGTAGACGCAAAGGGGTGAGTAAAATCTTATGCATAATTTGTTTGTTAGGAAAAGTTGCATTTGGTGAAATTCCATTTATGCTGATATATATGACATACACCCAAAGTAAATATGAACATTGAACACCATCTAACAGGGATATGCATTTGTATGATGAGCATAGTTGTGTGTGTTTGCATGTCTGGATCAGGGTGTTCATTAAATATATTTCAGTGTTATATAATAAATAGTAGCTGACCCGACAAACATTGTTTTGCCATACAAATTACTTGTATTGAATATTTTTGTGGGGTACTTAAGAGAGGGAGGAGGTTAATTGAGATAAAAACTATCCTATCTTTTAAGTTGGACCATACAGTAAATATCAACAAAATTTCATTGAAATTGGTTCAGTCCACAAACCTCTAATATTAACATTTAATTGCCTGCTATCAAATAATTTTTGTGCCTATTTGAATATTGCCATTTTGGCGCTGTGGACAAATGCAAGTGCCCATGGTATTAAAATTAATGATGCACACTTGTTGACATCTCTGATAAGTTTATAGATTGTTCAATATTTACAGCCAGCTGCACTGTGAGTCAAGAGAATACTAAAATGATTGTATAAATTTATGCATATGTACAAAATAAATAGGATTAATAAGAAATAGTGATTTGAAAGGAAGATTTTCCCCATTGGTCCAGGTTCTTCATCTCTATACAATAGACCAACTGCTGTTCTGCCAAATGACAGGCAAGTCATAAATGGCGACCCATTGGCTATTACGTGTCACTGCCATCATAACCACTATGTGAAAGAGTTCCATTACGTTTCGCCCGAGTATTAGGTACCTCTGCCTTCCGCAATAACATGAATGCTTGTCATTAGTGTGTTCCAGTTTGACGAGTAAGGTAGCCGGTAGACTTATGCATGTGTCATTGCCAACCCACCACACAAATAGCAACGCACCATTAACATCTTTGGTGTCTATAAGCGATGATTTCTCTTTCTATCAGGTTAAACATCTGTTTATTTGCTATTTAATGATCTATATACATAAAAATCAATTGCTGTTCGTTAGTCTCGCTAAAACTCAAGAATGGCTGAACCGATTTGGCTAAATTTGGTTTTGAATTAATTTTTGAAGTTGGACTTCAATGTTAACTGAAAGATTAAAAGGTGAGAAAATATAGAAAATAAATAAGAGTAGTTAAAAAGGCAGAACAACTTTTATATTAAAAAATCTATAATATTATCTTATGTCTTATATCATAGAGAAAGTTGACCATTGCAATCAAAGTAGTGCAATCAATCAAAGTAGATCATGCAAAGTAGAAAAGGTATCACTACTAATATTATAAAATCGATCTTTGTTTGTTTCCCTTTCTCGAAATATCGGCTTAATAGAATATGTAGCTGAAATTAAAAAATTAAAAAAAAATTGAACATTTTATACATTTAACTTTTATTGTTATAAAATGTCATTGGGAATTTTGTTGTAATAGTATACCGAAAGACTAACTAATGACTTGTTTGCCTTGTTTTCTTAGACAATCTTAGCCTGCGGCTGACCAGAGGTTGCATTAATTTGTTCTTATTTCTTGCATTATACTACGATAGTGAAAAGATGCCTTCCATGTTCCTTTAACAAACTGAAGTTATTTACAATTTCTTTTTTATTGAAAAAAAAAAATACTGATGAACCCAAATGTTAAGAAAAGGTTACTGAATGTAAATTTTTTGGTGCTGCATGGTGTAAGATGTATGTGTCCTCTCTATGTGTTTTTACATCTATGTGTTTTGTTATAATTTGTTAAATTAAAATATCAAAATGATATAAAAATTTTCAATCATCATCGTTTCGATTGCAATATTTGATAAAATATTTAGCAAAATATTTTGAAAAAAGAGAATCTGTTTCCTTTGGAGTCCAATTAAAACCTTTCATATTTTGTAGCCGTATATTTCTCTCTGGTAAATCAACTGGAAGTCTACAAAAATAAAATGTAATTAAAATAATAGTCATGAACGAAAAACTTACAGGAGTGGGGCATATCCAATTGTTTTTTTTTCTCAAAGGGTTAGATCCGCCCTCTGAGGGATTTTAGGAAGGTAATGACTTCAGTATTCTGGGACTCGATGGGTGTGATTATGATTGATTATCTTGAAAACGCTCAGACTTTAAACTCTGATTACTACTGTGTCTTACTACCTCGTTTACGAGAGGAAATAAAAGAAAAACGTCCAGGAATGCTCAGAAGAAAAGTCTTTTTTCATCAAGATATCGCCCGTGTTCACACGTCTATGCAATCAATGGCTGAAATTCACAATTGTGGCTTTGAACTATTACCGCATCCGCCTTATTCACCTGATCTGGCACCGTCAGACTTCTTTCTGTTCCCTAACCTAAAAAAGCACTTAGGAGGTCAAAGATTTTCGACAAACGACGAAGTCAAAACAGCAGTAGACGCATATATTTTTAAACGGTCTAAATGCTTTGAATGGGAGATGGCAAAAGTACATCGAACTTGATGGTGATTATGTAGAAAAATAAAAATATGACTGATTTGGCCTAAGCAAGAAAATAAACACATACTAATGTGTTTATTTTCTTGGTTAGGCCGAATACTTTTTACCCACCCTCGTATGTATTAATATCATTGATTACCACCTACTTTACATAATATGTATATAATAATTATAATAGCTGCCGCGCGCACCCCGCATTTTATAGGCTTTTGACGAATCCCGCAGGATGATCTAATTTTTCCGGAATAAAAAGTTGCCTATGTGCTATTCCAGGTCATCTCCTGTGTGATGATTGAGTAACAAACATTCATCCATCCATCCATCAAAACATCCAAACTTTCGCATTTATAATATTAAATATAGATTAAATAATTTTGTACTTTGAAATTAGATCAATTTGTATAATTGGCTGTGAATTTATTTATTTATTTTAATTTTTAGTATTCTTTGTGTTGCATGAAATATTACAGGTTTTTGATTGTTCCACCACATTAAACTAGTGTGTATTCTTTATACTGTGCCTATAGCAGACTCAATCTGAGGTGCTAACAGTTTCCGAATGTTATCTTCAATTATGACTTCATTCTGCAATAATAAATATCTATTCATTAGGATTGAGTAATCAATGTTAAGATATTTATGAACATAATGTTTCTTCATCAATTAAATTTTCTGATAGAATTTTTACCAGTAGATAGCAAACAAGCAGATGGCTCTCCTGATAGAAATAGAAACTATCGTCTATAGACACCATATATGTTAAAGGTCTGTTGCTATCCGTGTGGTGGATGGCAATGCCACAAACATAAGTCTACCGGGTACCTTAACCTCCAAACCGAAATACGACAATGACGAGCATTGACGCAATTGTAGCAAGAATAAGGAAGGCGGTGTTAGTGGTACCATATACCCGGGCGAGACTTAGCGAAATTCTTATCACCTAGTAGTCACGATGATAGTCACATGTATGGCTAATCGGTAGCGTTTTATGACGTCCTTGGCGGAACGGAAGGACCTGGACCAACACAAGACAAAATGTGGCAAAAGTTGTAAATACAAAAAAAGCAAAGTCTGTAACGGAGTGTCATAGGCTATTTATTCTCTTAATCTCATAACTGCTTAGCATTGATTTAAGTAAAGCTTGAGTGAATTCAGTACTAATCTAAAACTACGCGAGGTCATTGGTATTGTAAAGTGAAAGGTATTAAATATAACTATGCTTTAGAACTACGGAATAAATTTTGGTTAAGTACATATATTTGAATATAATTAGATTAGGCTTCTTTATTAGTTTTGAAATTGTTAAATAAATTATTTTAAATGAAACTATTTTAAGGATTTTAAGACTGATTAATGGATTGATAGCGATAGTTTTTAGAGAATATCCAGATAGATCTTAACAGAGCGTTTTGCATACCTATAGGTACATACATGGAGAGTTATAATATATTTTAAAGAATGTGGCATCAAAGTATTCTATAGAGTAACAAATTCTAGTTATATTAATGTAATACAGCTAAAAAGTTTTTCGTTTGTTTGAATGCTCTTATATCTACATGAACCAGATTTTTTGGTTTTGAATAATTATTTTTGTGTATGATAGCCACGTTCATTAGGCAACATAAATAATCTACTTTTGTATATTGTAGTAATGTAAGTACGATTCCTATACCTATTCAGACGTAGATAGACGGACATAGTGAAGAAAAGTTTTTTATGTGTGATTACAAATACATTTACAAGATAAGAATAATTTTACTACATACTTATCTTCACGCCAGGTCCCTTACGGGGTAGGCAGAGAGAACCGAGTGCCATACATCACGATCCTTGCAGGCTTGTCTCGCTTGCTCCACATTCATCGCTCTCTTTATACACACACGCCGGTTGCAAAGACTCTTGACACCACCTTCGGACAGTACTCGATCAATCTGATATAGTCTGCTCGAAAAGTTGAAAATGGTCTAAAATAGAGATACTGCTCTTAAAATTATGCGCGATAGCTCATTGAATCCGGAATGACGCCTAGAAAAATGTACTAATAGCGTGTATTATTAGCACATAAAAAATTGCAAAAGTTATAAACAATTCGGTTTTTGCCTATATTTCATAAACTATTAATATTTAAGAAATTTCAAAACAAGATTCGGAAAGAGGAGGAAATTTCAAAGAAAAAACTCTTAGATCCCAAAACTCTATCTCCATTATTTATAAATTTAATTTAACGCTGAAAATGCGTCTCCGCACGACATTTTTAGGTTGCGCGCACGACCTCAAAAGCGAGTACGACACAAGTTAATTTATTTAAGGTCTTGAATATTGTTTTTTAAATTTGAAAAAAAAATATGATATATTCTGAACACTATAAATAATTTATTTCCGTTGGAAATTTTACTTAAAATGAATTTTTCAACAAATTAAACGATTGTTAACTAATAAAATTTTCTCGTACTTCCGTCTTAATTGTAAATGAAAAAAAAAAAGTTTAAATAGTTATCGTAAAAACTTTTCGCTTTGTGGAGCCTTTTTTATATACATACTTAACAATATCACGCCATAAAAGTTAAAAAAAATATTCATACTTTGCTTATAATAATTATTGTAGTTGAACAAAAACTGAAAAATCCATGTAATGTTGTTAAATTACGCCTTGTCGTAGCACGAAGCGACGTTATACCGGGTTTTATGTGTAAGATCCCTGAGCGTTTCGACTCGATTGACGTTTTGTTACGTGATTTGGAGGGAAGGACTGTCTCCCGAACGCTGGGCTTATCACTTTATATATTTTTATCATAGTTTAGTAGTGTTTGAGTAATTAAGTTAATTTTAAGTTATATACAATTTCATCCGGCTTTAAATTACTAAGTCGATTAAGCCTACCAATAGAGACAATATTAGGCTTCCTAAAAGATTATTCCTTGCGGTGCCTTATATAATCCTTATAGGCTTAACGATAATTAAATTTCCGAAATATTATGTATTATAAGTATTTATAAGTATTCGTGAGTAATAATAATCGTGAGTATAATAAATATTACTTAATAAAAGAATGTGATAGCGCGTTTAACGCTTTCGAAAGCCATAAAAATGGCACGCTGGGGCGAGATCCTTGTGTTTATTATTTTTCCAGTAAAAGAAGGTTGATTCCCGCATTGCGGAAAATTAATGAAGGTTGCATGTTCCATTGTATTTCGGCAACCGATTAACAAGCCGATTCGGCTGGCGCTTACGATAAAATTTGTACACCTTTGATTGCCTACATCAATATTCAGAAATTGACAGGAAACACAGCGGCATGCTATATTTTATAACTAATTTGTTTATAAAAACTGTTTACTAGAACAACTTTGCATAACCTTGACTAGGTTTAAATTCCATATTTTATGAAACTGAACACATACATTCGTATATCTATGTACTAATACGTAAAGGGAAAACTTTGTGTCCCTTTTTAAGACAATTACGCGAACGGTGATGAATGAAATTTGGCACAGTTAAAGTTTACATCGCGAAGGACCGCAGAAACCTAATATTTTAAAATAAAAAGCGTTGAACATTTTTACAAAGTGGCAGGGTTCTGCATTGTCTCGCACGGGTCTGGTACAACCGCCTTACTAATCCTGCCGCAATAGCGTCAGTGCTTGTGCCTGTCGTGTTCTGGTTAAGAGGGTAAGGTAGCAGGTAAACTTATGCATGTGACATTAGTCCTCGTCACCAAATAGCGATGCACCATTAACCTATTTGATGTTTATAGGCGATGGTTGACTCCATCAAGAGACCCATCTGCTTGTTTGTTATTTAAAAAAAATCTTGCATTAAGCATTTTGCACCATTTAATCAGAAATTATCTTAAAAAAGTGGGGTACGTTTTTAAGATAATTTCTGATTAAATGGTATAAAATGCTTAATCTGAACTACTTGTTGCTGATTAAGCATTTTGCACCATTTAATCAGAAATTATCTTAAAAATGTACCCCTTTTTACAAACTATATTAAAAAAATGGTATTCCCGCTATGGGATTGTTAATCTATAATCAATGATGGTTAAAAAATTCGCAATGAGACTTTTTAGGCCAAACGGCTGTTACGAAAATGCAATCGATTTTTGTTACTTTTAATAATTGATGTTCAAAGTTGTTAAGTGGGTATTCGTATATAAAGAAACTAGCTGTGCCCGCGACTTCGTTCGCGTGTAAAAAAATTCTAAAATAAAAACCCGCATAGTTCCCGTTCCCGTGGGATTTCCGGGATAAGAACTACCCTATGTCCTTTCTTGGGTCTCAAACTATATTTGTACCAAATTTTATCCAAATCGGTTCAGTGGTTTAGCCGTGAAAGCGTAACAGACAGACAGACAGACAGACAGACAGACAGACAGAGTTACTTTCGCATTTATAATATTAGTATGGATGAAATAATTCAGTGGAATTAATTCACGTGATTTTTTTCGTGTTTAGACAGCAGACAAAATATTTTCAAATTGCCTGTATTTAATTTTATTTGTTAATTGGCTAGAAATACCGCTACTTTTTCAGTTACGTTCGCCACTAATTAGAAATAATTTATTAAATTTCACCTAATAGTACATGCACATCTTATTTGATGAAATGTAATACATTCTAAACCCACGAGTTACTATAAATGAATATTCTGCTGATCATTTTAAAAACGAGCGTAACTAGGTCTACCGTGAATTCTAAATGTTCTTTCAGCTGTGACGACAGTCACATTTTTTACCACAGTTAACTTGCATAACGAAATGGTACTTACCTACCAACAAATACAGCTTCTGTATTTTACAGTTTAAAATACTTTAGTCCATATTAATATTCTAAAAGATTTTTTAAAATCTAAGATAGCAACAACAGATAGTTCTTCTGATAGAATGATAGCTTTCGTGTATGGACACCAAAGAAGCTAGTAATCTTTTGCATGTAACGTCAGTTAACCAGCTACCTTAACCTCAAAACCAGATCACAACAGTAACGAGCACTGACGATATCAGGACAGGAAAAGGGAAAGGGTCATGTGTAACTCTTTTTATTCATAACGCTAAAACTCCACTATTAGAGCGATTATGAAAATGATTTCAACTACACATATAAAACTAGAGATGCATAAATTCTAACACTAATAAGCTTCTTTAAAAATATAACTATAGAAATCTGGCAATGCAACGTTCGATTTTATTTTTTTCATACAAAAAAAGCAATGCACAAATTCTTCCACTACTAGAGACATTTCAAAAATCGTTTTACCACAAGTAAGCTAGTAATAAATAAACTCATGCACTAATATAACGATTTTAAATAACGTTTTACCTCAAGTAAGCTAGTAATAAAATATTGAGTTTATATCACTAATATACTTATATACACTAATATAACGATGTTAAAAATCGACTATTTTAAAAATTATTTTATCTAAAGAAAGTAGGTACCTTAAGCACAAACTTTTACACTAATGAGCAATTAAAAAAAATCTTTTATATAAAGATTATTTTAAGCGAATTTTAAAATTATTTAACATAATATGTAACACTTCATTAACGGCGAATAAAATGGGCTATATTTTATTTAATATGTATCTAGTCCCAGATAAAATATAATTTCAGAAAAAATTAAAAAATGGGCTTGGCGAAACTTTTTAGGCGCTTTGCAAACGGCGAGGCAGGGCAGTTTTTTGACCGCAAAGCAATAAAGACCGCATCTGCCCCCATTACGGGTATGCCGTGCCGCCAGTGCCCGCCGTGCACTTTGCCCTCTTCGGTCATTTTGCCCTCTTTGCGCGTTGGTATATAGGCTTCTCTTTGTGCTATCGTTCGCAGCGAAATAGACCGTCTCGCCCCGCCGTATGTGCCGCGCCTTACCATTGTGACTATGATACATAAGACTTGTGTTTATTTACTGATAAGACAACAATCAGAAAAAAATATTTCCATGCAAATGATTTTAACTCTACGTATATTTTTAAATAGATCAATTTCGAATGTTGATCAGTGGAGATCTTTTAGAACATTTTTAATAAAATGTATAGTTTTAGATATATTTAGGTTACACTAGAGGGTAAGATAGTCAATCACATGTATACTCTTTCCGAACGTTACATAGACTAGTACCCAGGCGCGTGCGCTCCTTGTAGGCAGAAAAGCAGTGCTTTACTTGCCATTCACAGATATTTTAATAAAACGTTCGTACGTTTTAGATGATTTTAATTAATAGTAAGTAAATGAATAAAATGTGTCATAATCATGTGCACGCCGCTGAAATCTATGAAAGAAAAAGTTTTTGTGGCCGAGTACTCCGTCGCATATTCAGTATCATAATCCTGTGCACGCCGCTGCTAGTACCAATGCTATAGCGGTGAGAATGGGTATGGCGTTGGCGGTGGTACCCAACCTGGCGAGACAATAAAGGACTTGGTCAATCATATGTCTTTTACAAACTGTGTGGTAGGAAGGCAGATGATCTATTCTCCGAAAATGTCGCGGATATACACGGGAAAACTAATAACCACATGTACACACATGTTCGTAATCGCGTGGACCTATTATTTTATAGCAGAAGTACCCTTAAATCGAACATTATAATATATATATAAGATAGCAAATAAGCAATTTTCTCTCCTGATGGAAAAGAAAAACCATCGCCTATGTAATGGTGCGACGCTATTCATGTGGCGGGATGGTAATGCCACATGTATAAGATTACCAGCTACCTTACCTGCTAAACCGTAACACGACAGTGGTAAGCATTGTCGCAATTGCGACAGGAATAGGTAAGGCGGTGGTACTAAAAAGTCCGGGAGAGACGTTGCAGAACTCAACCACCAAGCTTTGGAAAAGGCTATATTGATTTACTGGAGGCTGGAGAAGTGTTCCATATATGCTGAAGAAATTGAAAGACTAACGTTAATTGTTAACTATGCTAAATATAATATTTTAGATACTAAAGATTTTGTTCTAAAGTTTAAGAATAAATATACATATACTTTTGAATTTGTAATGAAACTGAATGCGAATGTTTATTCCAAATTAAGGGCTGTGAATCTGCTTTCTAAGTTACATATTATGACGATGCGAATTGTATTTTAATAACATTAAAAGGTTGCGTCATCGATATTAAACAAATTGGCATACGCCGTTATAAAAGCTTTTGAATTTTCCCCTTACTTATGTCATAACCCTCGCTGTAAGCTAACGTGACGCAAGCTGCTAGTGGTAATAAAATTATTCAATATTTATTTTGTCACGCAAAATATGTAAATATTCCATGCCTTTTATATTTTATTATGAAATGTTAGTAAATAGATAAAATTTATAAGACCAATAACTTTGGTATTATGAGTTTGTCCTTATGATTATATAATATTAATATGATTACTCAGCAATAGCTTGCTTTGCTAATGTTAGATTATTTTAATCGATCATTATTTATAACATGTTAATTCGTCAATATTGATATACAGTGGATAATCTAGGTGCATTATCAGATCGCGATGGAATTTGTTTTTCTATTAAAACAGATCTGTAGTACAAAAAAATATATCACATAAAAACAAAAAATATAAACATAAATCCACTGTTTTTGTAAATAAAAATGGATTTTTATTAAACAGTTGTTTTTTTATGACCATATATTAGCTTGCGAATCCACAATTATTAGACTATAGAAAGATGTTATTTTTTTATTAATTGATCATTTTGCTCATTTCAGAGGCAAAGGCGAAGTGATAGGCCTTTTGAAAGTGGGTCGGAAGCATTTATTTTTGTTTGACGAGCAAGATAAAGTGTGTGAAGTGGAACCGCTGTGCGTTCTTGATTTCTACATTCAGCGAGACAGACAACGGCACGGCTACGGAAGGATTCTTTTCGACCATATGTTACATGTATGTTTATTTATATAAATTATATTAATGTATTTAATAAGTATAATATAAAAGGAAAGGATGTAGAGAGAATGGTAGATGAAAGGTTAACAAAACAGATATACAATGCGAATGTGGAAGGATGTAGGTACCGGCGATGATCAAGACTGACATACCACGATCAGATTGATCGAGTACTATCCGAAGGTGGTGTCAAGAGTCTTCGCAACCGGCGTGTGTGTATGAAGAGAGTGATGAATGTGGAGAAAGCGAGACAAGCCTGCAAGTATCGTGATGTATGGCAGTCGGTTCTCTCTGCTTACCCCGTAAGGGATCTGGCGTGAAAATATGTATGTATGTAATATAAAAGGAATCAACATAATCAGCTATACAAAGAAAGTTATAAACATTGAGCAAACAAGGTAAGTCTGCCCGGACCATGATTTTATGACATTCGATTCTCTACCTACCTATTGAGTAAAATATTCAGCATGAATCACACGTGCCTTTACAAATAGAAATAGGTAAAATATTTATTCAATTAATATATGCACTTTTGTTTTAAAGAGGAGACAAATGCGTCGGAGTTTCACCTAGTGGTAAGTGATTACCACTTCCAAAAAACAGTTGCATCATCAGAGCTCTATTTTTAAGAATTAGTAAGATATACAAGCAAGTAATAATGTTAGCACCTTAAAAACAAGGTTCTAACGTTATTACTTGCAATCGGACCACATTGAAGCCTTGTGTGTAAAGTTATTTGTGCATCCAAATGTATTTGCTCATGTCAGCAGAATCTGTAAATTGTAAATGTGTAAAATTTATTTTTATTTACTGTGGACTGTGCAATAACGGCGGCCGCCGGCATTACATGCACGTCCAAAGCACGAGAGTATTGCACACCCAGACTCCGAACTACTAGGGATTTCTGTTTCTTTATATATTGGAATAACAAACAAGCAGGTGGCGCTCCTGATGGAAAGAGAAACTATCGCCTGTAGACATCCAAGATGTATTTTATTGATTCAGGCGTTACTTTGCGGAAATCCATTATTAAAAGGTGAAATTAATTAAATTTGCTATAATCCGCGAACTATTATTCTATGTATCCTCCGTAATGGTACCGAAAAGAGAGGCGTCGGTTTAATAAATGGATAGGACTCACCGATGGTTCCGATCAAACGAAGATCCCAGCGGCACACTTATCCGCCCACATCCACCACACTTTTACAACCACGACCACGCCGGCACCAATCACAAAAGCATCCAAGATGTATATGGTGCGTTACTATCCGTGTGGCGGGCTGGTAATGCCACATGTATTAATTTACCGGCTAAAGAACCCTCCAAATCGGAACACGACCATGATAAGCACTGATGCTTTTGCGACAGGAATAGGTTACGCGGTGAACCGTTGCAGAACTAGCTAGTTGCAGAACCACCTAGCTAGTCACAATGAAAGTGTCACGTATAGCTAATCGTTCGCCTTTTACAAACTGCCAGGCAGAATGGCAGATGGGCCCGGACTACCGGGTAGAATACAGAAAAAAGACTCAATCATACTTTGCCTACCCCGGGTTCGAATATGGGACCTCACGATACGAATCCTAGTCTACAAAGGGATCCCTGACTAACACGGGATAGAAAACTTAGCAAAAAACCCTAGTCATAATTTTGCCTACTCGGGGTTCGGACCTGGGACTTCATGATTCGAGCCGAATCGACTAACTACTGGACCACGAGTAAGTTTCGTTATATTACAATTAATATAGATGGTATGATAACAACGCCTTATAAATTAGATATTGAAAACAAAGCACGCTCATAATTTAAATTACATATTATAACGCTAAGCGTGTTGTACCTATAGTACAAGTATTTTACGAAAATAAGAATTTTAGTTAAAATATTGCTATCGCCATCGCCTTATTCTAGGACTGCATTCGTGCTATGAAGGCCATTAATGAATTGTTTCCTATCATTGATAAAAATACAACTTAGATCATACTTTGTACAATTTGACCATATCAGAGCGGCTTTTTAGGGCTCCGAAGTAAACTAGGAACCCCTATTATAGTTTCGCTATGTCCGTCTGTCTGTCTGCAGTCTAGCGCAGACATCCTTAGTGCTGGAAAGCTGTAATTTGGCATGAATATGCATATAAGTCATGGCAACAAAGTGGTAAAATCAAATCTTGAAAAAAATGTTAGGGCTCCTTATCTACAATGGGGATGTTCATTTTACCCGTGTTTTATTTTTTCTCGTGTACCCCATAGTGAGAGATATTGTTAGATGGGTTTAGATAGGTTTTAAAAAATATTGTAGGTTTGTGAAAATAATTTTTCGATTGTTTGTTTGTAAAATATTAAGCTTTAAAATACTATTTTTTTAAGAGTCAAGTGTGATAAACGGTTGGTTATGAGACTGAGAAGAATTCATGGTAGTAGTAAATATAATGAGGTTAAGTTTTTGAATAATAGTCGATAAAATGTACTTAGAGAAGTTTTTATAAATGAACCTGCGGTGCGGATATATTTGTTATTGACGTTGAGTAGGTTAAATGTTCATAGTATGAAATAATAAAAGCCCTCTTTTTAGTCCGCATTATTGTGATAAGCAACTACGGAACTCTTTTTATCAATTTTTCCCATACAACACTTTACCAATTTTTTCCATAATTAGACAGCAAACAAGCAGATGGCTGTCTTGACGGGAAGAGAAACCATCGCCTATAGACATCAAATATGTTAATTACCCTTATTAATTACCGTGTGCGGGATAGCAATGCTAGTTGCATAAGTCCGGCTAACTTACTCTCTAAACTGGAACACGACGGTAACAACGGATGCTATTGTGGCGGTTGTTGGTAAGACTGTGGTACCATAAACCCGGGCGAAACGTTGTGAAACTCTTCCATCTAGTAGTCATGGTGGTAGTGACATATATAGCCAATTGATCGCCATTTACGACCTGCGAAGCAGAACGACAGTTGGTCTATTCTTCAAAGAGGGCCCTAACCAACATGGGCGGAGAACTGCCTACAGTTATGATACAAAATTTGTTTGCAGCAAAAATAACTTAAATGTTTATGCTTAAAATACAAACTCCGCTAATCTTTAGCAAAAAGCCTTATCTTACCTTACTAACATAACAGAATGAAAACTTCTTAAAAGGGCTAGGATTTGATTAAATAAAATTCGTAAAGAAGCAGTAGTTGTTCCGTTCCGATTGTAAAATTATATTTAAACTAATCCTCAATGCTTAATTTTTCTCCGATCGACTAAAGTTCCGAGTGGTAAACAGACTTAATACGTATAGAATCGAGGCATTTTTAAAAGAGTCAAGCCTACTTTTGTTGTGTATGAATAAAAGTAATATTATCAAGCCGGTTCCTTTGCAAAATAGGCAGAGTAAACTGAACTTCCATAGACTATTCGGTTTACTACGTTTCATCGGTTTGTTGGTTGGCGAGATGAAGCAATCCCATCGCCGCATTTTACCAACCTGATTACGATTATCACCTAGTTGAAAGCAATCTAAACCCCGTTACCTATGTAGCATATTGGTGGCAACTGATTTTAGGGATGGGGTAGTTATAGTTATAATTAAATAAATATCTATTATCTTTTTTTTATTTAAATAACAAAATAAATAATTACAATAATATATTATTGACATTGACATTTGTTTAGTATGTGACACTCGTAGTAAATGAGTAAATGACTTGGATACGTTCCATATTAACGGAAGTAAGGCTTTTTGTCTCCTACTCGAAAAATCAATTTAAGGCAAGAAAATGATCTTTCAACTTCTACCGACGTCACTAACAAAAAGTTTCCTAATTAAAAACAATGTCAATAATATATTATTGTAATTATTTATTTTGGTATTTAAATAAAAAAAGAAACAGTAATTTATTTAATTATAATTACCCCATCCCTAAAATCAGTTGCCACCAATATGCTACATAAATAACGGGGTTTAGTGATAACACACCACCCGCCAGACTCCGAGCTGTTACTGAGATTTTAGATTTTCGAATAAATCTTCGAAAAAAACTCCATAACACTTTTTCCACGCGTAGGGATAGAACCAGGAACCCTGATCTGAGCCGAATAATCCCAAGAGCCCAAGGACACAAGGTTATAATAATATATTCAAAAATTAGTACTGGCAAACATTTTCGAATAAAAACATTATTTTTATATGCATAATTCCTTGCTATTCTATCCCTATGAGACGGATCGTGAAAGTATTACGTGTTTTCATATTCACTACGTTCGCGTTGAATAAAATCGTGAAATTGATATCATCTATTTTTGTCCAATTTCATTTCGTTTCGTACAATTCGTGAATATAATTTGATTTTGACAAGAAAATGAAACGATTTAATTAAATCTTGACGTCTTGTACACATTAATTAATATTGTGCTGACGTGTCTGACGAGTTAACTATACATGTACCAATATTATATTAAATAGCTTTGAAATGTAAAGCAAACTTCTACTTCTAAATGAAATTATTTTATTCATGAATTTCAATATCGATCTGAGGTCGCTTTCACCTTGTACATTACCTTCAGGGCTATGTTATAATAAAAATAACCCACCCTCTTAGAAGAATAGACCATTCACCTTCTTGCCAGATAGTTTGTAAGGCGAACGATTGACCACACGTCACAACTAATGTGACTATTAGGTAGTAGAGTTCCGTAACGTCTCGCCTGGATTTGGTACTACAATTTTACCTATTCCTGTCGTAATAGCGTCAGTGCTTGTCTGCAGTTACAATTTAATACATGTCACAACTAATTAACAAAAAAAGGGTTAATTGAGATAAAAAAACTATCCTATTTTTTAAGTTATACTAAACAGTAGATATCTACAAATTTTCATTGAAATCGGTTCAGTAGCTTAGGTTTAGGAATCCAAAGCGGACAAACAACGTGACACGTAATTTATATAAATTATTAAGATAAAAATGGACTGCCTCGTGGTCTAGGGGTTAGCCTATTCAGTTATATCATTGAGTTCGATCCCCGGGTCGGGTAAAAATATTATGATGTTTTTACGAGATTCGTCTTGAAAATACATTATCTCAGTAGCAGCTCGGAGTCTGACGGGGTGGCGTGTTACCACTCTTGTGCGTCGGATGAGCACGTAAAATCGTTATCGGGGCGGTAAAATGCGGCCATGGGAATCACCACTCATCTCGCCTACCGACAAACCGGTGAATCGTGGTGAACTGGAAAGTCTATAGACTCGATTTCCTCTTTCCCTTTCCCGCAAGGAAAAATGGCGGGATGATAATCTACCCTCAACATTTAAAAGAATCGCTTTTAATAAATTTAAACACGATTTGGCCAAGTTTATGATAAATAATTTTTAAGTGAAATGAATATTCTGTGCAGTGCGAATACCTGGTATAACTAATAATAGCTGTAAATTTTCTTCTCAAGTGACTATGTCTGTAATGAGAATAAAGTATCTAAACCTATTTGTTTTGTTCCCAGGATATGGAGGCAGCTGCTCATGAACTAGCGATCGACGGTCCTTCGAGTAAAATGGAACAATTCTTACATAAAAACTACAATATAGATCGCTTGTTGCGTCAGAACAATAACTTTGCTGTTTCCCCCAAGTTCTTCCCAGCTGTACCACAAATCAGGTTTGTAGTTAATTTATTCTACGCTTCGAACTACTATACTTGAATGTATACTATTGGCACTTAAGTGCATTTATAACGGACGATAATGTCTAAGTGGTAATCATCGTCTATTAAAATACATCAACAATGTTATTGATGCGTTGCTATCCGAGATACAGAAAGGCAAAGCCATCTGCGTACGTTTGAAAGCTGGCTTAACGTTAATGTCGAAACACGAAGTGACAAATACTGACATTATGGCAGGAACAGACAAGAACGTACCACGTTACCTAGTCTTTCTTTGATGTTGCAGTTGTCCATGGGCGACGGTGATCACTTACCATTAGGTGCACCACCTGCTCGTTTGCCCACTCTGCTATAAAAAAGTCTGTTTTTACACTGAAATAGATGCCTAGAAAACGATATTACGTCACATGAATGTGAATGAATGAATTGTCACGTCCGCAAGGGACTGGAATATGCTTCCTGAGTTTGTGTTCCCCGACGGATACAACCTGAGGATCTTCAAGAGTGAATAGTTACCTTCTAGAGAAGCGCGTTCCAGCTTAAGCCGCATCTTAGCTTACCATTAGGCGAGATTGTGGTCAAGCGCTTCCCTATCGACAAACCCACCACCTCCCATGGCCCTACCTACCATTTCATGGTTTAACGGGCCAAATCTTTAGGAGGTTGCGCGACGTCTGCTCTTAGGCTCTCTTCGTTACGCAACTCTTCTCTCCTTTCAAGTTATTTATTCTCTCTGCCTTTGTCCCTTTGTCACTCTCCCCTAAAGGGGCAGACTACACATGAACGCGACTCATTCACCGAGCTCCGCGCTATGCGTAACTTCTAACTCCAAGGGTATCCTTCCTGTCGACAGTAAAAAAAAGATGAGATATAATATTACACTATTCCTTCCCTATCGACAGTAAAAAAAGATGAGATATAATATTACACTATTCCTTCCCTATCGACAGTAAAAAAAAGATGAGATATAATATTACACTATTGCAAGGGCTGGGAAATAAGCAATTGCATATCGAGTATGAGTTTACACAGCCACGTGAACGCTACTTGTACCAAGATAAAAGAGTTCTTAATTCAAACTATATTTTAGTACGCTTTTACGTGCAATTGAATTTGAAACAATTCTTGTTTCAACGCGCCGGCAATATTATATTACCGCCGCGTTATGTTACAAATTCAAAAAACGCGCCGACTATGATTTTCATTTTTCTGTGTATGTAAGTACGATGCATGCTCTTTTTTTAAACATAAGGACACTAATTTCCGTCGGGACACCATCGTTAATAACGGTGACATGTCCCGACGTATCGGGACGAATGGCAACCCTACTCTAGCCTAACTCAAAATATGAGAACACTATAATATTAATGTGGGTAACATGTTATGAAAAGAAATATTGCATACTTCTAATTTTGTTGTCAATATAAAAACGTTTGCATTCGAAATAAATTAAGGTGAAAAGTGATCGCAATAAATGCACTTAGGTGTTGAATATTTTATCGCAAAAATGTGCACTTCAGTAAAGTACAAGGTTCGAAACTTTAATATTCACCTACAGTATTATTAAATATAAGACGGACGCCACTGATGCTCGATTTTTTAAGGTATGATATTCAACGTTCAATTTTGTTTTAAATATTTATACAAGCGACTGACACGAATAGTATCTAGGTTATAGATATACTAGTACCTTCTTATTATATGTTGCATTGCATATTTCGAAGGAGCTAAATATACAATTTGGAATAAGAGAATTTTCGGATTACATGTAACTTACATTTGAAAAGTAGTCCTATATGTTTGAAGTAAGTAGTAACCGCTAATTACTCGGGCACTACGCGGGACGTTGCAACTGGGTGAGATATGACACCAAAAATATGATCCAAAATATAATATACAGACTGACTGATGAGTTACCTTTGATACTTCTGGAGAGTACTCGGTACTCGATTCTCGTTAAAATCAAATAATAAAATTAGGGGCTTAATCTTTGACCAATATTTCTCTAAAAATAAGTGAAATGTGGATGTTATATTCTCTAAGCACGCCGCGCTGTTTGTTTTGTATCTACCTATGTATTCTGTGTTGATCCGCGCGGTGTCCAAGCATGACGCAAAAAAAATATAGGATTCTTGGTGTACTGTTTACTAAGTTTACTAAGAAGTAATTTAATATTTATTTTTAATGTTATTTTTTCTCATCATATGATCGCCAACTATCACTTCCGTTATATTGATGGTAACTCACCAGTCTGTCTGTATAATCGCGATTTAAGTTTGCATTGGCAATCCACATTTTTCTTGTTCTACTCGTATACATATATTAAAAGAGTGTGTCCATAAAAATTGAGAAAAGACATGCTCTCATGATTCGGACTTGTAGAATAATTGGCAGATGAAAGATTGACTAAAAAATTAAGCTGATTAAATCCAATGCGAATGTGGAAGGATGCATGTATCAGGGGAGACCAAGGTTGATATACTATGATGAGTTTATCGCTATGAGCTTTATCCCGAAAGTTGGTGTCTAGTTTTTGTAACCAGGGAGATTAGTATTATTTTTATAATTAGTTATGCTAAGTAGGCGTGTTCTATACTATTAACAGTGTAAATTCACGTGAACTAAATTTGAAATATCGTGGTAGAAAACTTACTTAGAATGTAAAACTATCCTGTATAACAATTTAGTCTCTTTTTAAAGTTTTTAAGTGTTTGGAACACACAACGCGTCTCAGCGCGGGGAATGAATGATGAAGTAGGTTTAGTCCATGGACTACACTAAAGTGGCGTGGCGAATATACTATCAAGTACGTTAGTTCATAGAAGTCTTTGTAACGTGGTTTGTTTGTATGAAGAGTGTTATGAATATTGAGCGAGTAAGGCAAAATGTACCTGAATAGTGATATACAGGACTCGATTGTTTTAGACTCTAGTTAGACCGAAGTACGAAATTTGGCGTTGCTTTAAGTACGTATGTACACAAATTGGTCGATAGAAAAACTAATAATTTTTATTCTCAATTATTTTTTGCAGGCCGAAACGTAGATGTCTGCGTCGATCAATATATTATTAAAACAAACTTAAAGCTAACAAATGACAAATGCTTAATTTACTAACATTTTAACATATTCAAATGTAATTATTGTAACAGATTTTGGATCAGAACAGGAAATGTATTGAATTAATTCGATCGACACGATTGGTTAGTAATATTCGCTAGTATTTAGTGTATGTTTTGACTTACCCTTAAGATTATCGTATTCATTACATTATTTGGTTAGCCATTACATATTTCATTAATGCTATAAATAATTGCGAACTAATGTATTAGTCTTCTCCGTAGGAACTTAAGCATAATTCATATTATCATGATAGTGATAATGGTATTTATTAAAGTAGGAATATAAAACTACAGTTTTTTACATACTAAGAGACTGATACTAATATATTAGTATGTATATACATGAGGGCTCTGTACCTATAAAAGGAAAAAATTGTCCTTTTATTCGTTCGTCTGTCAAGATCCTTTACCTCGGGAACGCGTGGAGGTATTAAGTTCGAATTTAAAACATATACTGAGGTCTACAGTCTCTTGAGGTTGTGAAAAAATCAATTTTATAAGTTAACGTAAACAGAAGATACAGCCGTTTATGCCGCAAAAAAAAATATTTCTACACTCTCAAAGAATCAAAATTTATAGGGTACTTTGCGTTGACTTAGAACTAGGAAAATTGGCAAATAACATCGCCGTTCAAGTACAGGGAAAAATCTGAAACTATGCATTTGTAATTAAATCGTAAAAAATATAGTATATAGAAAATTCAGTTTCCAAAACTTGTGTTATTTAAATAAAGTACATAGGTCTTGGAAACTGAATTTCGCGAAAAGCTCGGAAAACTGCGAGACTCGATTCCTGAACTTTTTATAATATGTACCTATGAATTTTTACGGAACCCTCGGTGGGCGAGTCAGACTCCCACTTGGGTGGTTTTTTTATAAGTAACTTGCTCACAAACAAATGTCTAAATAAACCAAACCCCGGTAGGCAACGCAGCGAATATTAATTCTTACACATATGGATATTGCCAATCAGTAAATTGCGAGTGGGTATCGCACACATAGGTTTAAATAAATAAATAATAAAAAAGTAAAAAGTTAGGTCCCAACGGGGTACCCGTTGGGACCTAACTTTTTACTTTTTTATTATTTGTTGTTAATTTAAGGTGTGAACCTATTTCCGCCGAAGAGCTAGTGTTGTGATCCTACTATAAGCGGAGGCGAATATGCCTCCTCCTATATATTAGGGTTCCGTTTATCCCAAAATCTATGTGGTTTTCATTATATGTATCATATCATGTGATATACAATAAAGTTTAATAAATAAATAAAATAAAAATGATATATGGATGAGCTCTCTAGAGGAAGAATTCTCACTTTGCTTCTTGTGGAAACCTTTGAACATTTGTGAAAACAAGTATACTAACTGTCAACTTGCACTGGTTATGTAATACATTATTACGTTAAAAAGTTTGCCGTTGTTCTCTTATTTGAAAGTTCTATCGATTGATGACATTTTCCTAATAGATAGGACATACATACATAGACATTACTCCGATTTAAACAGCGCAAGCGTAAATGTAACTACAGCCAAACATATTTATGACTTAATGTGCGTGACTCAATGAAAGGCGGGCAAACCTTGCTTTCATCGAGGACGGATCCAGCCTTCGGTTCAGGGTTGGTCACATATTTGAGGTTCAGTCAAGATAGGCCCTAATTCTTATCTAATCATAATAAATCCATTCCTAGACACCTGTCTAGGGGGAGGGGGGGGGGTCATGGCCCCAATGACCCTCTCCCCCCCTGGATCCGCCCCTGGCTTGCATGCTGTTACTTTGCGATGCGGATAATGCTTCTATACTTTTTAACATCATTGCCATCGATATAGTTGTTAACTTATGTTTAAAATGTTACAAATGTTTTTGCGACTGAGAATTTTTTTATATCATAAGATAGCAAACAAGCAGATAGGTCTCCTGATGGAATAGGATTATCGACTATTTTTAGCGATAACCGGGGCCGATAGCTTTACGTGCTCATCCGAGGCACTGGAGAGGTAATATACCACTCCGCCAGACTCCGAGCTCCTACTGAGATTTTAGGTTTTCGAGAAAAACTTGAAAAAACTTCAATGACACGTTTACCTGACCCAGGGATCGATTCCGTGACCTTATGATATGAGCTGAATAGACTACTAATTAATCGTCATAATATGTAACCAGTAAAAGAGAATACTACTCAACTACATAGTAAATCTCAACGAAATTAGTGTATTGTAGTGTAAGTAATATATAAATAACATAATCAACGCGCGGGCGATATCGGCGCGCTGAGTCTAACCACGGGTTCGGTAAATTCGCTATTTGTAAGCAACGAACTTTGCGTGGGTGTCCTTACATAAATCTTTATGGGATTATTAGGTCTAAATTTAAGTATGTACACTCTTCTTGAGTATGTGCAGTCTTTCAGCAATCTGTATTTTTTTATATCATAAAATAGCAAACAAGCAGATAATTAATTCTCCTGGTGGAAAGAGAAACTATTGCCATTTTTTACAATTTACATGTCCACTCTCTGGCTATTGAAACTTGTTCTAAACGTGATTTCTTTTAAGTCCCCAGTACTTTTAAGTATCGTAATTAATAACTATTATAAATAAATGATATTTTATTTAAATATAGTATTGTATAGTATTATCTTTACGTATGTAAATCTATATATATATAAAAATCAATCCCTATTTTCCTTGGTCACGATATCACGCCTGAATGGCTGGACCAATTTCGGTAATCTTTTTTTGTTGTGTTTGTAATTGTAAGGAGAAGGTTCTTATGAAAGAAAATATTAAGAAAATTGCGCGAAAATATTAAGAAAATTTAAGAATACTTAACCACCATATAAAGTTTAATGCCATTTTGGCTGCGTGGAAGGACAATTCCGTAGTTTTATGTAAATTACGTGTCACGTTGTTTGTCCGCTATGGATTCCTAATATGTAAGGCAAAACAACATTTGCCGAGTCAGCTAGTAGTAAATAAAAATCGCGCTAACGTAACGTAATCGCTTGCTTTCCACTCTAATTCGATTTAAGCAGAATCTAACCCGAGTCAACTCGATTTAAGCTCAACTCGAGTTAGTAACTCGAGTTGATAACATTGCACAATACTTTTATTGTGCAATAATATTGAACACCACTTTGACTCCAAACGTTCAATAAACTCACTCAATAAAATTGACAAACCAGTCTGATCAATATTTTCGTGCGAGCAACATGTCTGACGACGAAGTGTTGGCGGCAACCATGCTGATAATTTCGTTAAATAAATCTCTTTACAATTCTATATACTGAAGTAAAAACTCCCGTTCTTTATCTTTTATAGCATTCTTGTTCGCCATTTTGCTTAAATTTACGACACGACCAAATATTAAACACCGTGACTGACCGAACGCACGCGATCGCTCCAAACTCTGAAGTGAAAAATAGCAATATTAAGCCTAGACAGTGCAAGAAAAAAGTATTGCGCAATAAAAATTAAACTCTCTCAAACTTTCGTACAATCTTTGTGCAATCTTCAATATTAACCCTAAACGGTCAATAACATTGCACAATACGTTATATTGCGCAATATTATTGTAGATCTGTGGGGCACCTTACACGATGTATATTCAAAACGTTTACATTTACAAAATAAGCAGTTATGAACGTATAATTTAATTTACAAGCTATAAATATAGTTATTTATCGGTTCGACATGATTAATTATGTCGCCTTGTATAAGACGGGACATTATTCAAAATTTATGTAATTTCCTAAATTTAATCTTTCAACGCGTGACAAGGCGTTAATTTTTTATTCTTTATGTTAGTTTTGTTACAATTTATAAAATAGTCTATTTTAGTAATCTTACAAAGCGTTTCCTATGATTGGAATTTATATAAAAACGATTTAACTTACTTGCAATCAACATCGATTATATTATTGTTTGCTCCGTAATACAAAATTTAAACTACATAGGTTTAACACATTAAAAGTCACAATCAGGTCTTTACCGAGCCAACCAATATACAAAACATCAAATAAAAAGCTCATAAAATTAATGTTATATATATATATATATATATATATATATATATATATATATATTAAAAATTATTTAGAGGAATTGAAATCATGCTCATTTTTGGGACTCTCTTGCAAAGTCTCGTAGAACTACAAAAATCTCTTTCGATAATAAGAGATGACCTTCGTCCTAAAGATGTAAGTAAACCATTGAAAAACAAAACACTAGCGAGTAAATCATTTAGTATAGAGATTAGAGACCTAACAAAAGACCTGTTGTTCTCATCAGACAAATAGATCTTATAAGTAGTCCCAACCGAAACGCAAGAATCAGTACCGATCAATTCAGGGAGCTATAAACCCGGGCGGCAAATAATCGATCTTAAATTAGGTAATCGGAATTGTATTTCTTTTTTTAAGCAAGAAATCAAACATTGTTTATCTAGTAAAGGTTGTCAATGGTGTAAATACATCGCATTCAAAGTCCAGGTGCCAATGGGATTTTCCCAGACAGGAAAAAATCATTTACGCTTTATTTGATTTAGGAATGCTTGTAGTCGGACGGGCTAAACACAAGACTAACGAGGATCGTATTGTTTTCAACAAGAAGTCAAACTTTGGTCCTATCAAGTCAGTTTTTTCGATGAGTTTTATATAAAGTGACTTATTAATACAAAGCCTTTAGAAGCCGGCATTATTTTGGCTATTAACAAATTTTTGTGAACGGCCATATACTGAACATTACGCAGTTAAATACACTCCTTGTTTGGAAATTTTAATGTCTTTTATCCGGCACGCCTATATAAGGGAATGGCGTATTTAAAATTAAAGCCAGAATACGTTGGTCTAGCTTATGTTATACGGCATTTTTATAGCTAATTGACTAATATCGACTAAAGTAGTTAGCCACCTATCAATATAACGCAATTTCAAACATTAGTTTTATAAAGCAAATCGTATAACGACATAATATGGTATATTGCTTATCCTCATATCGCTTACAACAGCGTTTCCCATTTGCCGGGTCGCGACCAGGTACCGGGCCATCAAAAAAAAAAATACCGGGCCACAACATTCCCGCCTTGCTTTTAAAATATTACCTACTATAGATCGACGCAATGCGACGCGACGCGACGAAAATTCGTAAGCTTTAAGTGATGACAAAATAGGCGACATCAAAGTATGCAGCATTAATTAAACCTTTTTACTATTATTATTAAATGTGTAATATTTCACCTAATAGACTAGCTTGCTTGCGTTTAAAAGTATTAAGTGGGCCACGAAGGGGCAGTTTTCAAATATACATATTGAGACGCATATCTATGATATTTGTGTTTAGTTAAATTACTACATCGCGAAATCACCTTAAGTAAAATATAAAAAGTTATGAATTACTGAAAAGGAAGAAAAAAATTACTTCAATTTTTCCATCCTATCTACTATCCATTATTTAGCTAAAGCAATATTTTAGATCTCAAAAATTGAGTTGAATGTCATTCGAAAGATCAAATTCAATCAGCGTTCCCAAAATATACAAATTTTTCAAAAATGAATATACTGCCATTTTAACAAAATAGATGTTTGAACTGAAAAAACCATGTTTATAGTTTTTACTCTTTTTAGCTTTAAAATACCTTAATTTAGCGGGAAATTTCAGGGATGGCCTGTAGGGTCAACCGCTTGCACATTTTACTGTATGCATTTAATGAACTACTTCATCGCTCGTTCCCATATTAAATTGTAATTGCTAAATATATTTCTAAAATAACATTCCCAATAAATTGTGATTGCTTAATGTTTTAACGGTTTCAAATTATTTAAAATTCATTAGGAGCTGCTTCATATTTAAACGAAATGTCGCTCTAATTATATATGTCATAGTAAAATTTTGAAAACCGTTAGTTTACAATTAACCTAGGTAGTTTATAATTTGGATAGGTTAACAGTTTTTTTGTAACATTACTACAGCAGATTATAATCTAACGGAATTTACAATTTTACGTGACAGGTCAGTAATGTTAACTATCTTAAAATCAATATTTTTAACTATTATAATAATTTCATTTCGTCAATGACATTTAATCGTCATTACTTACTACTCGTATATCATATTAAATGCTTTTATTTAATGAACTAATATTGGTTGGTGCTAGCAGCAAGTCTGGACGCTCTACGCCCGTGGTTACCCCAGCAGTTGGCCGCTTTGCCGCTCCGAAACCACCATCAGCTATTGCCACGGTATGTATTTATAGTATTTTTTGTTACAGAATAGCAATCGAGCTGATGATTTCTGGGCTTATTGCTGGAAAGAGATAACCATCGCTACCATCGCATGTAGACACCGAAAATGTTAACGGGGCGTTTCTATATGTGTGGCGGGCATATGATACTATAGCTATGAGTTTACTAGGCATCTTACTTATCAAACTGGAAAACTACAAAGACAGGCATTAACGCTATTTTGACTGGAAACTGAATTATAAAGCGGTGGTTGCATATTTAGGCGAGATGTTGCAGAACTCTATCACCTAGTAGGCACGATGGAAATGGTGTTTAGCCTTCGCTTGTTTTTAATGAACTGCCTAGTAGGAAGGCAAATGGTCTTTTCTTTTAAAAGGGTCATGTTTCAATTTCTGTCATGGGTCAACACAGGAAATTATATTAATGTGGTGTTTTTTTATCGCGCATCAGGCAAAATCGCTGAATATTTTGAAATGAAATTTTTATCATTATATTCTCCGTGATTCAGAGAAGATGCTTTCTTAAATATTATCAATTTGTGAGGTCACAGAAAATTTTAGTTTATTATTAATCAATATTTTTCCAAACAGAATGGCCGTATTTATTCTTAAGCTCTACGGAAGATTCCTTATTAACAGAGTACGATGTAGTTATTATCTGACTGCAGTGATAGTTTGGTGGGGTGTTAGCTATGAAAGAGCCATATTTTTGTGAAAAAAGTACCTATCAAACATCGACACAAGTGTATCAAAATACCAATCTTGAGAAGGTAGTTAAGTCCCTTAACGCCACCATGTTCAATAACCAAGAATGGTCCCATCAGCAAGACCCAGCGCCAAGTCATAAAGCTTGGTCCACCCAATCTTGGTTAGAAACCAACGATCCGGACTTCATCAGAGCTGAAGGCTGACCGTCATCTAGTCCCGATCTTAATACGCTAGATTATGATTTATGGTCAGTTTTAGAGAGTATGGCTTGCTCTAAATGACATGATAATTTAGAGTCCCTAAAACAATCCATACGATTGGCAGTGAAATATTTTCCCACAGAAAAAGTGCGTGCTTCTATTGGTAACTGGCCTCTACGTTTAAAGGACTGAAGTGCAGCCAATGGAGACCACTTCGAATAAGCTTTTTGTATTTTTAAAGGTTTTATATTAATATATTAAACTAACACACTGTAATATTAATAAATGTTACGTGATTTGACGTGAAAAAAGTGTTTTTATCTTTATAACAATATTTATGGCAAGACTAAGTATTATATGCATAACATTTACCGCTGCCGTTAGCAAATTGCTTCAGCATATTGTTCAAACTACTTGTTATGTAAATGAGTAGATTATTTAGAACTAGAACCCTATTCTGCTTCTTACATAGAAAATAAGTAGGATTGTTAGGTTTCTTTAGGTCCCACACCTGGAAGAAAGAGCCCTGCTTAGCGGAGCTCCGACAATCGTTGGCGACATTGAAGTTTATAGTTACGTTAGATGCAATTTTTGTCATCCAAAATTTGTCTTTGGCAATTTGTGTTGAACGATTACATTTATAAAAAGATTACGCCATTTGTATAGCCACGAAATATACAAATTGACTGCCAAAGATAGACTAGGGCGGCTACAAGGTGCTATAATATTTTAGATATGGCATTTTAATTAAATACGTTTTTATTAAATACTATCAAAAAATTGTGTTGATTGTAATCTCGATTCTGAACATGCAATCATTTGGAATTGAATATTTTACAGGTAATTCATGGCGGTGGTGGTTCAACATATCATGAAACTACTAGCAACGGGTATGTATTAACATATTTTTATGTTGGTAACACTTTTAAATATGATTTGCTTTATTTTTTACTTTGACTTTTTGTTGCTTTCAGCTTAAGATACTACTGAGTCATCAACGAATAGAGCACTTTTAGCCTAAAGACGTCCATTTTATATTAGCACGGTATTTTTATTTGTTTTACACACTTATGTTAAGCCATGTTTGTAAGTACGCATTGTTTTAAATTATTTTATCACAAAATAACATTTAAAGTTGACACAAATATCAATGTATTACAGTTAATAGCTAGTATTGATGGCCATATTTAAAAGAATAATTTGCCAGGAGGATTCGAAGCAAGCGAGCTTCAAAAGTAGGTATCTTTTCAAATCTCTGCATATCATGCCTTATAGCCCGCGGGACCTTACACCGTTTGTTAAATGATAAATGCATATGAACTTTTAAACTAACGCGTTCTGCTATCATTTTTAAAAATATATAAACGGGTCAATAACGCGTACATATAACTTACTTGTAAAGCTCGACGTTTCGGCCAAGTTACATTGACCGTGGTCACGAGCATACACTCATCTTTGCCCCGTTTGACCCGTTTTTACTTTATTTCATAATAACACGCGTTATTTACCCGTTTATATATTTTTATAAAGATAAATGCATAGTTGAGACTTCGTGAGTGGCTTTCTTGTAGCGAATGTACCAAGCGATCTTTCTACGACTTTTTTCAAAAGATCTATGAAACGCAAATCCCGTTATGATTGTCGTCTTAAACATCGCAGCAAGGAATTTGTCGGACACTATGACCCCTTGATAACATTAATAACTATTAAACAATTCAGCAGAAATGAACTACGTGTGTATTGATACCATTTTCAACTGTTGAATCAGAGTGAACAGGAATATTCATTCTAATTAATATATCCTATATATAATCTATTAACCTTCCGTTTTAATCTGGCTAGCGGGCAGGTTTTCTCGCATTGGTTTGATTCCTTTTTGAAAAATAGATCATCTGAAAAACAATAAAGTTAAGCAGGATATTATCTTCGCAACTACTGTAGTGCGTGTTAGTATTGTTCTGTTATATAAGGTCCTTCCAGAATAGGTGATCATATTTCAACACAGCGTTCAGTACGTCTAACCACAGATATCCAGGCAAAAAAAAGATTCAGGGGACTAAAAATTGTTGATTTTTATGAATAAAATAATTTTGTCTCATGACGCTTTACGCCTTTCTGCATAAAATCAACCATTTTTAACGTAACAGTGAATAGTAAGGTAAATAACCTCGCGCCATGGATTATTTTATGCAGAAAGACGTACAGCGTTGAGACAAAATTATTTTATTTGTAAAAATTAAAAAGATGTAGTTCCTTGAATCACGTTATATTTTGGCTGGACATCTTTAATTAGACGTACTGAATGCGGTGTTAAAATATGATCACCTACTTTGAAAGGACATTATATTACCACGACTTAACTAGGTACGCCTGTCGCATCATCATCAGTGCTTGTCATTTTATATTTGTCATAGTGGCGTTATAATGCCTGCGGCTGCGACTATGTGTTGATATAATATAATAATATCGGTGGTCAAATTACACGAATTGATTTAACCCCAAAGTAAGCAAACTATTTGCATGTATGATATGGATGGTAATCAAAAATTCTAATACATAGAAATGCATATATGAATATTAATATACATAATAAACACCCAAATCCTGAAATACAAACATCTATGCTCACCACAAAAATGTTTTTCCTGTCGGGAATTGAGCCCGAGTTCTATCGATTCGTGATTAGGTTCGCTAAGCATTCGACCGACGGGATATGGACCCCTTTCAAGGAATATATCAACTACCTGCTGCCAGACAGATTTTTCCAATGTCTCGCTCAGGATTCTGGTACTACCGTCTTATCTTTTCCTGCCAAGATAGCGTTACGTTAGTACATGTCATTGTTGTTTTCCGGTCTGGAGAGTAAAGTAGCCGGTAAATTTATGCACTTGGCACTCCATCACACAATAACAACGCACCATTAAAATATCTGGTATCCATTGGAGATGTTTACCTCTTCCTATCAGGAGAAACATCAGCTTGCTTGCTATCCTATAATATAATATATTTATTATACACCTACTCGTTATTATTTAATATAAAATGTAGATGTATAGTTTGGTAGACTCGTCAAAATCCACTCATGAATTCAATCAATGATGCCTAACAAATGATGAATAAATCTAATACCTTTAAACGAGCAATTCTTGTATATATATAAATATATATCAACGATCTCGGAAACGGCTCCAACGATTTTCATGAAAGTCACAAATTTGGGGATTTTCGGCTCATGGAATCGATTTATCAAGGTTCCAGGTCCAAGAAAAGCTCGGTTCCCAAGATATGGGTATGTGAAAAACCGAGTAAAGCTCGGTCAACCAGATATTGAAGTATTTATTCATCACTAAACAAACAGTGTGATGTCTAGAACATACAAGAAATTGAAGTTGAAATAAATTTGCAAGAAATAGAGGTTACAATTTTGAATATTACAATCAAGTGTATCTGTTGAATAGGAGGTTAAAAACAAATCAAAAAATATTGGATGTAAAATTATATGAAGAAATTGATTTTAAATCTTTATTTACAAGAATATGTAATTTCAAACACTGTGATCACATTTTTAAAAATACTGTAAACAAAGCAAAATTGTTAAGGTTTTCGTAACTCTTTGCATGGAAAATGTATTATTATTAGTTACCATTTTAAAACCACTTATGGGTAATTTTTAATTAAGCGAATTATATACCGAATTGCCATCAACTCTTGCTATTATCTATCGTTGTTATTTAGAAATTATTATTTATTTGCATTTTATTAAACATAGAAGTGAGTTATGCATAATAATATGTCATAGATGCTATATATAGACAATTTCCTCAAGTCCCGCAAAAAATATTTTTTTGAAGATGATTGGTCGATTTTATTTTCAAATTGATTTGGAAAATGTGCTAATCTGCAAATTTATATTGCAAAATTATTTTGTTTATTGAACATCGATATGAATTGGATTTTATTATTTTATAATTATCGCGAGGCGGCTGATGAAATAAGTGAAAGTACTCCACAGTAACTAATTTTTTTTAGATTAGATTATACAAAGATTTTGCACTTAAAGTGTACTTCTAAAGTAAAATATTACATTTAATTTGTAACTAAAATTTATACTTACATAAACTAAAAAGTTACATTTAATGTGTTATAAGTAATAACACCTTACAAACGTTGTATTAACCGCGTTTGAAAGTGGTTTAAACGCGCGCGTTATTTCGAAAATGGTTCAAATTAATTTTAATAATATAAAACCTATCCTTTATTTAGTCAAATCGTATCAAATGCTGCAAACTTATAATTATCTATCTCTCTGTTAACTCAATATTAAAAATGTTTTTTTTTTATTTATAGTAAATTGTCTTAGTTTTAAAATATGACCTCATTGAATACATTTATAGTATAATAATTTAATATTATAGATAATTTTTTGCATAGTTTGCTTTATATGCGTGATAGCTGGAACCAAATAGTATTGCAATTTTATTTAATATCTCATGTTTTATTAATTTATTTAATATTTTTATTTAAAGTTTTTAAAATTTTGTAATTTAAACCTACTTATATGATTTCTTTATCAAAAACAGATGGTCAGTTACTGCCTAAAATATATTCACCGTGGCAAAAATAGCTGTCAATTTTCTATACATCAATATTTCATTACTTAAAGTATGACAAACAGGTTCTGGTTTTATTTTTTTGGTATTGGTAATTTTTACATAATTGCAAGCGTTAGGGTGGTAATAACTAATCTTCTTTTGGCATACTTTACATTTAGCCTAACACAATGATTTTTATGAAATGAGAAGATTAAAATATACCTATATATATTAAGATTATACTTTTTAACTACTGAGTCTTAAATAGAAATTAACATTAGTGAATTATTTCAAATGTAATAATTATTCTGGTAAAATGTTATTTAATAATTTACCAATTAATTTTATCTGGGTTATGTTCATATTATTTTTTGCTCTTTTTTGCAAGTTTTATTTGTGTAAATTAGATGTATTAAAAAAAATGCATTATTGTTTTGATTTGCATATCTGAAATAGTCTCCAATAATAAAAGACACAAATTGATCATCTAAGAGATGCACTGTGATAAAGTTTTTACTATTTTATGTAAATTTAGTTATTAAGCGATCACATTCACCAAATAATACTAACGCAAAATCTTACTAACGAAATTCGTTTTTTTCTGTATCATTTTAATTGTATGTTAGGAATAATGTCTATTTATAAAAATATATTTTAATTAACACAAGGCTATTTATTATAAATCAAAATTTCTTTAGTAGGACAACCACAAAAGGATCTGACTAAATTTTTACTTGTTTCAAGTTACAACTTGTATGTTACATGTATATTCTATGTTTATAAAGGAGCGCATCAGGTGCTGCGACCCCTGAGATAGATGCTTCCACAGATGTAGCGAAACCTAAACCAGTAAATGATGTGAATGACGATCCCGAACCGGCCACTGTTGAAAGTGAGACAAAGCCAGATGCAGACGAGGCAGATCAACAAAAAAGTCCCGAAAGGCCGTCCACGTTATCCGTGGAACCGATCTCGGAGACGCCAGCCGGCGTCCAGTCGCCGGCAGGTTCTATGACGTCACGCCGTGACTCTCAGCTCACCGACCGCGGATATTTTGACGTCAAGTTCTACCACAATAAGCTTTGGTAAACAATACCATGGCTTTAATCAATTGCCACTCGCGGCATGTCCAAGTTATGTCGTTATCTAAATGCTCAAATTTAAAATTGCTTAACACGAATCTCTTATTCAAATGTTACAAATTTCTCTAAAGCTTTTTAATTTTTGAGCTATATTGAGTTTATTGTTATATTAGGCTTAGAATGTTATTTAATCGTGTTTATTTCTGAAAAGCAATATCGTATACACATTAAATTTAACTAATTATTAATTAATTAATTATGTGTATGAATGACTGTCTGTATTTATTTAGAAATCAAAAATACTTCTAGAGTGTTATATAACTTAGGCTCGATTAAATACTTAAGATTAGTAATAAATCTTAAGTACTTGTTTAAACTAATCTTGCACCATGTCTCGCACTATCTAATCTATGATTAAATTGATTACACACAATCGCAGTCACAGTCTAAGTGTAGAATGTATATAGTGTCGCATTTAAATTGTGTAATAATCAGTACGACAATTACACAATTTACCATTTTTTTCCATACCACGTATTACAACCATGTATTTATTAACCATAGATTTTTATAAGTTTCATATCACCTTTATTTTATAATCTCAAATAATATAAAAAAATAAAACTAGTTCCACTTATATATCCATCATGGATATATAAGTGGAACTAGTTTTATTATTTTATTATATAAATATATTAATATAAAAAAGTGACCACAATTTATACTTAGTTTACTTATTCTTAAATCGATAGGTTATCTGGAATGTCATGAATTTATTCACGGTTAAAACCTTTCGTCAATCGGGCCTTGTTTTATCTTTATCCTTAATTTATTTTTACAACAATTATTATTATAGGAATGTTTTTACTTTTTATTTCATAAAATATATGGAAAGAAAAGGTTTACCTCTAAATGCATTTGAATATTGTAGGTCCAAATCAGTTTTACATTCCCATTTTAGCGTTTTCGCACTTAATATTAGATTTGTATTATTTGTGATGTTTAAATTAAATGCATAACCCGATCAGGATGTATGTACATTGTGAAGCTTTCAACGCGTTTTATACAAAAAAGTCCCTCTAAATGCGATACTTTGTCAATATAGTTTTATGGGTTATTTACAACGCAGTCGTTATGCGTATAAAAACGCACATTTAACGACATTTTGAAATTCAGTGGCGTGTTCAAGGTACTTCAATTTGTCGCCGTGTTAAAGCCGCTAAGTCTAGAGATACTTCTCAGTACTTATAAAAATATACGACTCAAGACAAAACTTTATTTTACATTTGTTTTGTTTGAAATGTGAAGTTATGTCAAAAATGTTTCTTATATTTGATTGCTTTATTTGTTCAAAATTTCTTTAAATAAGTTCTAATAAGAATTACATTATTTTGATACATATTTGTGTCAGTACAGATGTTGCATCTACAGCTACTTAGGGGACTAGAATAAATTACTGCAAAGCTTTGGCGTAGAAAATACTCCATTGCTTGTCTATACGTTTTGGGTGTGATGTGAAGGACCCATTCAATGAATAGCTGTTTTCGCCTATAGGGATCTATAGACCTTTAACGAGTTGTTTAATAGATGAAAAGCATTTTATATCCAATAAGATATATATATATATATATATATATATATATATATATATATATATATATATATATATATATATATATATATATATATATATATATATATATATATATATAAATCAATGCCACTTTTTGTTGTAATTTTATAACTCAAGACCAAATGTCCACCAAATGTTAAGGATTTGTTCGGACTATTTAGTAGATGGTTTATGTGAAGTTTGCACAAAATCGGTAAAGCGGTTCTTCATTTATCACATTTTTTGTAACAAATGAATTCTATAAATGGCGATTATAGCGAAGCACGTAACAGGCCGCTAGTTGGATATAAAATACTTTTCATCCATTAACCAGCTCGGTGAAGATCATTGTCGAAAGCATTGTGCACAGAAAGAACATCTTTGTTTATGTTCCAGAAATTACTTTCAAATAAGGTCTTACTAGTAGCTTCATGTGATTGTTAAAAACACGTAGGTACTATGTTAACAGTTTTCGGCGGTAAACTAAACAATTCATATCGACTTTTTCAATTTTATAGAGCGCCGTCTATCACACGCAATACAATGTGACGTACTGATTTTCACGCGGGTTTAATCTGGTTTGCAGTGTTTACCGCCGAAGAGTATACATAAATTGTAATTCTGTTAATATTTGTTGTTATCTACTTAATTGTCGTTTGCATGCTTCAACGGTAGCTTAATAAGTTAGCCAGTAGAGTATATTTTGTAAATTTAGCGGCTTCTTTGTGATATCTGATAAGAAATGTCAGCTGAATTTGTGGTTTTTGTTTTTAAATTAT
Organism: Apodemia mormo; assembly: GCA_036924255.1. Lineage (NCBI taxonomy): Eukaryota > Metazoa > Arthropoda > Insecta > Lepidoptera > Riodinidae > Apodemia > Apodemia mormo. The sequence continues at coordinate 14,251,082 of JAUPFN010000004.1, read as the reverse complement.
TGTATAATTATTTATAATAAAAATGCTAATTATCGATACGTATTTTTTTATAACTAGTTTCACATATATGTGTGGCCTGGGCTCTATTGAAGAATAGTCTATCTGTCGTTCTGCCAGGCAGTTCGTGAGAGGCGACGATTGACTGCGAGTCACTACCATCAAGGCTGATAGGTGATAGAATTCTGCCCGGATTTGGTACCACCGCCTTACCTACTCCTGCTGTAATAGCGTCAGTGCTTGTCACTATCGCGTCCTAGTTTTGAGGGTAAGGTCGCCGGTAAACTTATGGAAGTGACATCAACAGCTCGCCACAAGATCGCCTCGCATCATTATATACTATAAGTATACATACAAATACTGAAATAAATAAAAAAAACTGTAAATCGGTGACCCTGCATATCGTCCCTGAAACGTCCCGCAAAATTGAGACATTTTAAGCTCAAAGTAACAAAAACTGTACCTAAGCATAGATTTTTTTACATTTCAAAAATCTAAATTTTGTTATGACAGTATTGAAAAGCTCTATATTTCGGAATCAATAATCGAATTGATTTTTCTTGACTCGACGCAATTTTAGAGTTCAAAACGTTTCCATTCAACGCAATTTTAGAGCTCTAAAATGTACCTTAGCTACATAATTTATAGGCTGAAAAATGCCAGATAACATTTTTTTTTAATATTCGTTATTGATGAATCCCAAATAAATGAACTGATTTTACAGTATTTGATGCAGTTTTTATTATTTAAAAAAGCTGTTAAAATATTGATATTTAAAAAAGCTGTTACTTTAGAAAACTTGATTAGATTTTGATGTCTGCTGCATTTGACGTAGTTTTTTTTAAGTAGGTACTAATATATTGCAGATCAAAAAAATTATTTACAAAAATCTTGAAATATGTCGTAGAAAAACTTTTTTCCAAATTTTCGTCAACGATAACTCCCGAACGGATATAACGATGTTGATGCAATTAATGCATTAGACGCGGTTTTTTTAAGGAAAAGAGTAGATTAGATTTTGTACTCAATCGGTACATTAATCTCGAAGTTAAATAAAAAAATGCTATTTCGTCAATTTTTTTTTGAGGCTTTCTCAAAATCTGGAAAGAATTGGTTGAAATATTTAGGAAGTCCAAGTTGAGCAGAATCCAATCGAATGCCACCAACCACTTTCCAATCGGTCAAGTCGTTCAAATTTCAAGTTTGGGATGTTTACATCACACACATACATGTATACAGAGAGACTATGCATGTACTGTGTGTCTACTATGTCTTACCACAGAAAAACTCGGCGGTCGCGCTAGGGTTGTGCACAAAAAACTGGCACTAGTACTCCAGTAAAATAAAGTTTTAAATCAAAATATGGAATTCTTCTTTACATTTTGCATATAATGTTAAAAAAAACACCCAAACCCAAAAGCATCAACGTCTATGCTAACCACACAAATAATATTGTCCTCACCGGTAATCGAACCAGATTAACTATTTGTAATGCTAAGACAAAGGTTAGATACTGAAGGATTTACGAAATAATAAAACCACACTGACTATAAAGAAAACATTTTATTTTTATTACAGTTGAATATCTGGATGTAACCAATTTCTATCTTTGGATTCTATTACTTATAACCGTAGGTAGAATTAAAAGGGCGGTCAGGTATAAAACTAGTACACAATGCAAGCAAAATAATGATGAATGGAATATTCGTTTACTAAGCGAGGTAGAAATTACCCTAAAAATTCACTGCGTTTACATTGTGCCAATTTACAGCAAATAGGAAGTGAGGAACGCATTTGATAATCCAAGCACATATTTCTAACATAATACGGTATTTAATAATGTTAGCGTTAATTATAGCAGAATATATTAAGGAAATGTCCACAGTTTACGGCAGTGAAAAATGACGGTGGCAAAATGTAAACGCAGCATTCAATGTGCAGACTATTACAAATAAGCTACGATATAAATTGAACATTGAGATTGTAGAGAAGAAAACTTTATTTGCATACTATTGCGAGTTATGCTCCGTATAAAATGTAATACAATATTTAGATAGACACTTACTACGATGTTTTCACTCTGAACGCAGTTCAATTCCTAGGCCCACCTATAAATCTTGCGTGACTAGAATGCAACGCGTTCATCTGACGTTCTTAATCAAACTACGTTTTTAATTTAAGTATAATCACTGGGAGACTGTAACATTAAAAATATTTTAAGTACCAATATTTAAAAAAATTACACTCATAGACATATTTAGAGTACAAAATGTTTTAAAAATCTAAAAAAAAACTTTGGGTAATTTGATGTTTATTTATTTAAATTTATGCACAATTAAGCACTTAAGCACTTGTACTGTTTCACAATAAAGCTATTATCATTTATTTCCAACCGGTTTCGCTTACACAAGTATCATCAGGGCAATTTATAGTTACAAACTTTGTAAGCATCATCAGGACAATTTATAGTTACAAACTTTGTAAGTTTGTAACTATAAATTGCCCTGATGATGCTTGTGTAAGCGAAACCGGTTGGAAATAAATGATAATAGCTTTATTGTGAAACAGTACAAGTGCTTAAGTGATAAAATATTACATTAAAATGGAGTTTCACCAAGTGCCGACGATGAAAAGTGTAGAATATATAATGGATGATTCAATGACGTTCTTTCATAATATGAAAAAATTTCTACCACCATTTAACTTTGAGGTGAAATATATATCTTTTCAATATTTGCCTCGATTGCTTGTTTATTGCATTAAGTGTGAATTGTTCCTTAAAAAACGAGTAATTCCAATTAAACGCCACTCATTTTTATTGAAACTGGGTACATATTTTAACATGTGACCCAAACAAAGACCAAGCTGTCAATAGGTGTCGGCAGACAAAAAGAATACGAGATTCGCAAGACTTCAGTCTCGTAATCAGAAAACAGTGGACAGGTATGACTTTTTCATTGTTACCAATGTGCGTTGAAACGTGACCTTAACTTATTCAGAGGTATGAAAGAAACTCCAAAATTTTGGGCACACAGGAATTACAGTATGCACAAACATCGTGATGATAATGAAATCGTCTGGAATAATGTCACACTTGCATGCTAGAGGTCTCTTACTTGCCTATCACTATCGAAAACCTGGAATTTATTTTGTTTCCTTGGAGAACCTTGGAAGGAAAACCTTGGAGTCAAGTTCTATTTACAGATGGGTCCAGATTTTGTCTGATGCCAAATGATGGAAGACTAAATAACTAAATAGTCCATATTTAGTTATTTAGTCCGTGTGTAGACACACTCAGGAGAGAGTTACTAAGTTATGGCATCATTTTCATGCATTTTATTGCAAATAAATGCTATGTTGCGGACAACACACTTGACTTTAAAAAATAAATTAAGAAAATTAATCTTGTCCGCTAACTTGATAGATGTTAATAGGATGTTAAAAACGTTAATAGGACGAATTGGAAAATTCGTCGACATTTTGATGATGACTTGATTAAAGGTATGCTAAGAGAAATGGAATAAGTTCAAGGACTGGAGTGTAACACTCAGTCATGGTGGCCACGTTTTGCACAGCCATTTGTCAAAATATTTTTTTTTTTTTTTTTTTAATTTGACTATTTTTTGTCATTTGATCGTACTAATCCTACGTTATAATTGTTAGATAATGCATAAAAAGAAAGATACAATTTAATAACTGTCAAGTAATGTCCCAAATATCCACGATATTGTTTCATACACTTTGCGTTCCTCTAAATTCTCTTCCTTCTAAATATGTCCAGAAGAATATTACCTATTAATTAATATAATTCGACAAGACAAAACAGACGTTAAACCTTGGCTTGGCTTTATGGAAAGGTCGATTGTTCAAATTCAGTCGTGTCTAAATTTTCCTTTAAGTTTTCCCTAGCACGGAATAAATACTAAAACACATAATTAACCTTCGATATATTTAACCGTTATATAGTTATATTAAGAGTAGCGTAACGTGATATCCGATGATAAAAGAAAAGAGACATATTTGTCGATTGTGATCAATTTACCACACAACGCATAGGTAATTTTTTTAAGTTGAATAATCAAAACTACAACTTATTGATTGCCTTTACCAATAACTAAAATACTTATGCATATTTTTCGTTCAAATAATACTATTAAAATACTCGATTTTAGACAAATGTTATCTACGTTTAAAATTATTAAAAAACAAGAACTTAAATGCTTTTAAAAATGAAGTTGGTTCGCGCTTAGCTGTGTGGAATAAGTCACACATCAAGTTGGAAAAGGATCGTCACCGTATCGCCTTTGGCTTCGCCGTCAATCTAACGTAAACCCCGTAACCAAAACGGATCAGCAGTTCCCGTACGTCAACTCACCTACGGCTACGCGACGCCGCTCTTACGTCTTAGGGTTGTCTTATGAACAACACGTTCGATATTATGTGTGCTGTAAGCTCGGTTAAGGAGAGACGAAAGTGTTGTCGTTCATAACATAACCCTTACGAACGACAACACGTTCGATGTTATGTGTGCTGTAAGCTCGGTTAAGGAGAGACGAAAGCGTGGAGAAGACGAGCCGTAAGTGGTGGAACTACTAAACACTGCGGTTCTCGAGCTGGTCCCAAGGCGAGGCGATAACATTCGATTCCGATTAGAGAGCGCGGCGTTTAAAGTAGGGGAGAGACCTTTGACAAGAGAAGATAATGACTTGGCATTAATTTCGATAAGCTATCAAGATTTTTTAAACAAATTAGCTTAGGGCTTGAAAGGTTTGTTTAAAAATATATTTCCAATCCAAAATAATCCAAAATAATACGGCACTTTGATATTATGGTTTTAAGAATAACGTTTAACGTTCGACGCTAAAACTAAAATTTTAATTAGCGAATTCGTTTTACTTTAGTATAGTTGGGGGTTTGTGTATAGACAAGAAACAAATATTTTTGTTTTGTTGTTGAGATGACCCAGCCGGTTTGAAAAACTGTCAACGACTAATATAATGCAACTACTTGTGTTAAAACATTTTTATTTAATGTTTTAAATTTCTTCATGATAGCAAACATGTCAATCGTTATGCGTTATGCGTCATGTCAACGATAGCAAATGTTATCATGTCAAATCGGTACATTTAGTCCAGAATTAGACATTAAAAAATTGACGAACCGACAATCGATATTTTTTTATGAACAATCGTTACCAACTCTATATATACTTATTAAATACTTACTTACTGATAGTCGAGAAATACTGATAAATGCTAAAATAAATGTTTACAATTTGGAATTAACCAAATGAAAACTTCTAAGCCGATAGGTACATTAGTTAAGTTCACCGTTATTTTATTTTTTTAATTAATACTTTCAAAATTTTTTTAAGTCTTTACATTTAGTCAATACAAAATCGATAAACAGACTATTATATTTTTAGGCATACAAAATTGATAAACCGACAATAAATATTTTTTATGAATTACTATTACAAAAACTATACATATTTATATAAATGACGAGAAATACTGATAGAAGTTTAAAAAATAACCTTAAAATACGAAACTTTACTAGAGAAAATTTCTTAACCGTAGGTTTTAACTCACTGTTTTTAACGTATGTATGTCTAAAACTAACCTATATTGTCAAGTTTTATTACATTGATGACACAAGTTTTATTACTAACGTTCAGATTCCTTTTTTTAATTTTGTATTTAATTTGTTTAACAATTCTCAACCAAAATAAATATCTAGTAAGAACGGTATTTTCCTAGTATAACAAGTCTGAAAATAAACAATATATAAAAAAAAATATTGTCGGTTTTACAATCGGTCGGTTTTATGTCGAAAATAAAAAATATGAGGAGTGAAACACAGAATACGTAGTATGACGTGTCTTCAAACTCTGGGTCAAATAAGTCTAGCGTCCAGTAAACGTCAATCTGGCGATTGTAATATACAAAAATTAACGTCATACAGAACTAATATAAACTAAAAATGGTAATTTATAAAAACGTATGGAATCATTATAAATTTCAACTAAATACCATTTAAGTTCACAATAAATAATAAACAATATAGCCGTTTGGGTTGTGTTTAATGCACTGTGTGGATGACCAAGCATTAACGCTACAAATAAATTTATTTATATCATGCCACGCTACAATGTAAAATTAATAAACGTAATAAACATAGCTTGATAAAAACGCACGAATAAGCTGTCTTAAAAAGCACCTGTCTCGTCCCAACAACCCTCAATAAATTCGATCCATTTGAGCATTACAAATCAGCTCACTTTCTAAAAAAAATGTCCTCTACGGTTAATAATATCACTTACCCTTCTCTTTATATTTAAGAACATCACAATGACCCAATTGCATGGTAATTTGAGTTAGTTCATACACGCTTTGATAAATCTAAAATAAATACAGTCATGCCGCGCTCTATCTCCATAGATGTGGGCAGGGGTTTAACGTACTTATGATTAACTAGTAATGCGACAGGTGACAAACCTATCGAGTAATTAGGCACAAATCCAGCCGTATGCAAGTTACATTTTTATATTAAAAAAAAACGGAAAAACTAGTTCAGAACGATTTGCCCGATACAGGAATCCAACCCAGAACTTCAAGCGACTATATCGAAACCATTATGGTTAGACTATTTAACTATTCAGACAATTAAAATCTATACGAATATTTTAGGTCCTTATAGAATATGACTATGTGGAAAACTTAAAACATCGAGTTATTTATGAATAAAAGTTCCACCGCGTCATCCTCGCTGAAGAAACAGCTCAAAGGAAGATGAGTATGGGGAAGCTACTGTAAAAGAATACATGGTACCTTATTGGTTCCAACGTTATCGTTCAGGAAATTTTTACATAGGTACGTAATAAAACCTGTGGACGTCAGGAGACCGAGTGATCATGTCAGAGGATTCAACACATATCATGTCAGATTTAGCGGCAGGCTTCGGTGTGTGATGAAACAATTTTAATTCACTTGAAATAAATTGGAAATGTAAATATCGTTACGTTAAATAATGATCGCCTCTGTGGTCTAGCGGTCCAGCGTTGGCGTTGACCACATGAGGTCCCGGGTTCGATTCCCGAGTCGGGCACAAAAAAAAGTGTTTTTTTTTTCAGTTTTCTGAGAAACACAAAGTTGCCCGGGATTGGAAAGTGCCCGGTTGGCGATAGGCTTGCCACCTATCACATTTGTGGGACCAAGTATCTTCGGATAATCGTGGGTGCACTTGTTGTACCTCTGCCTACCCCTTCGGGGATATGGGCGTGAAGATACTTTTTTCTTCTCTTTTTTTAAATAATGTTGTTCTTTACTGAATTCATGCGTATACCCCATGAATTCAGTAAAGAACGACAACAAACACTCATCGCGCACCGCGTTACAATACTCAATTGTCACAATAATGAGGAGATCTGAATCGTTAATCCTGCAATTTTGCAGCCAAACATTTTGAGCATTTCAAAATTAAAATAGAGAACCAGCCACATCCTACCCTAAGCGAAGATGACTAAGAAAATGGTACTTGTATCCATGAACCAGTGCCGGTGTCATAGCTTTCTAAGATCTGACCAGTAGATTACCTAACGTAATAAATCTGAAGCTTTATACGCAAACGCACTAATTTCGCTATCTACTAATCCAATGTCAACTGTTTTTTACGTTTTATAGCTGGTTTAATGAAAAAAGTTATAGGCTGTATCCCATCACGCCATGACCCTAGACATAAACTGGAAAAGAAGGCAGTTATCATGACCAACTGATATGATCATAAGATTTAATGATTCATTTCAAAAAGTTTTGAGTCAAATAGTATTACGAGAATTTTTAGATTTATCTTTGATATAGTGTATGAACGAACATAAATTATAAATAACACCATTTTTGGATTATTGCAAGATAGCTTACAGTAGCTCAACTGTTTTCAGAGTGAGGCATGACTATAAAATACATGTAAATGTTCCAATAATTCAAAGTTGGCTATCAACAATGTGAAGCAATGCCTCTAAACGGTAAGCAATATCTACATGTTTATAATATAAGGTGAACGAAGGAATATGATTTGCAAGTTACAAGAATGTAATCCACCCTCCTATTACAAAATACTTATTATAATTACTAAATTAGTATGAAGGATTGTACGCGAATCTATTTTAGAGAACTTACGTATATATATTTTACTCTTATAACGAGATACATTTATTATAATTATAAAGACTAGCATACATCAGTATCAATCTTAAATAACTTTTAATATAAATGGTTTGTCAACTATTCGATCATTGTCGTTTTTCATCCCGTGTATATTATAGACTTTTATACAAACCCGTCAGGTTTAATTACATACACAATATAAAGTGAAAAAAAAAGTTGAGCATAATTATACCAAATTCTAAAAGCCGTATCACAGTACACTAACTTAAATAATAATGTCACATTGAGAAATTTCCTTTTTATAAATTAAACTTAAAAGCCGGTACCACCCGGCTCTCATTGTGACCATCATGTACCTTATACAAAATGTATAGCAAAGTAGGCCTGAAACGAAACAATCCCGATGACAGTCTTAACGCAAAAGCACGATTGCTGTCTTTCAATGATTGGAAAACTATTTCCCTAGCGCATCCAAAAAATACATTCTTATTGGTCCGAGTCCAAATCACACGCACTATACAGGATGTCACGCCAAACAACAAATTTAAGATCTTTTCAACCCTGTTTCAATCATTATTTAACTCAATATTATTAATGTCTATACGCTTTATTTAATTTCTAAAAACTTTTATTAAATTTCATTCATATAAATCAATATATGTTAACATACATATATTACACATTAATATAATTGAATAAAATATATAAGGCTTAATAAATAAAGGCGATTTATTGAAAAAAAAAACAAGATAATATGGCACAGCCGTTAAGATGTCAAGCCCGCCACAGACAGCCTTATAAATATGTCAAATGCATTGCACTATTCATATCATTTAATTTAAAATGATAGATTTTCTGTTATAGCAAGCTGCGCTTTACAGCCTGCTAAGTCATTAGTCTTTTGTCAATCCTTCGTGGTATATTTTACTAAAACAAATAGTAGCATATGAGTAACATTGGTATGTTCATAATTATGTGTACATCAATTTTCATCAAAATCCATTCAACAGATGACGCATATAGTAATTATAAACACACAAACTTCCATAGTAATTTTTATTCTCAGTGGAAAAAATTCAGTTGAATTTGATGATTAAAACTTGTAAAAATTAAATACTGATTTCAATTCACGTTCATTTCTCTCTAATATCAGTTTGCGATATTTTTTTTTCTTAAATAAGAGCTAATGGAAATTACATATAAGGATTAGCTCACCGTTTTTTAAGTTTCTGGACACATAAATTTCAACCTCAGAGCTTATTGTAAAATTTATTCTTACACATTATGCTCACACATAACTCCTGTTAATTATCAAGGTTTCCATCGTTTCAGAGATAATCAAGGCATTACATTTTTTTTAAATATACTAAGTTTGTGGCAAGCTTCACTTCAGTATAAGTTCATTGCGTACCTATCAATAAAACATGACTGTATTTGGATAAAGAATATGTTTCATTTTAAATAAAAATGAGTTACAAGTTGTACACAATTAGGCTTATTTAAAATTGCTAGACACCCTGTATATACAATTGTTTAAATGCTAAAATGGTGGTAAATGTTTAAGTAGATAGTTAACGATAGGAATGTTCTGAGAGCCACATAGAACTCCTATTAAATTTTCATTACACCTTTCTCCCGGAAGACTAATATATTATTCAGGCGTCAAGAACTACAGCTACAAAGCCTACATCTAACATCTATCATAACCATATTTAATGTTACGGCCAGTAACAATATTGGGCTGTGGTGATTGTCTTTGCTAAAAGTATTATTTGGCACTGAAATTAATTCGTTTTGCAATAAAATTATACTCTCAAGTGTTGTGGCGCCAAAAGTGATGAATGTACGCAAATCAACAATCTTAAATAAACTCATGTTTATGTTAGACATTAAATATATTTAAAATCCTTTTTAAATCAATATATCATTCGGTATCAATATACAACGGTATCGAGCAATACAACTTTCGTAAACAGTATTTGATATTTTTTAATATCTTTTAACAAAAAATTAAAAATTATGGGTGGTTATACATTAAAATCAGTGAATCATTCTCTGTTGTCGTACCCCTTACGGAGTTTTTTTCAAAATTTATAGGAGACATTCTTTGGGGTATATAAAAGAATTATCAAAATCGGATCACTCTGTAAAAAGTAATGCGTGGTAATACATTAAAATCAATGATTGAACAATGAATCAGCCTTGCTTACAGACTCTTGTGGTTGGAATTTGAAAACATTAAATGGGACCACTCTCGGGGTATACCCGTTCCAATAAAAAAAATCAAATTGGACAACTCTGTAAAAAGTTATGCGTGATCTAACATTAAAAATATAAACGCGTCGAATTGAGAACCTCCTCCGTATTTTCGTCGATTAAAAAACTCAACCACAGAATACTTAGAGACTAACAGCTATGTCAATGTTACATACAAGTAATATTCGAGCATATCACACATAGACACCTCTCACGGACGCGATATCTCCGACTGGTGCGGAACAAACTGTACCGAACCATTCCGAGCCATCGCATCCATGAGAGGTGTCTATGTGTGCGTTGCTCGAATATTGCTTGCATGTAGATTAACTACTGTTAATTTCCCGTATACTGTGACTCAACTGTCAAAATAGGTAATTAAGTTATAAAATTATACTTGTTTTAATAGAAGAGGGGGCAAACAGACAGGTGGCTCAACTGACGGTAAGTGATTACCGCCGCCCATAGACAACCACACTACGTAATTGATAGCCGCCTTCCAAAAATATTTTAATAACTGCAAAAATTTGTTCTTAAAAGTTATAATATTAAGAAATTGTCATTAAACACGCAATTAGAAATCTGTAAATAAAATAATCAGTAATATAATCCGGCCAAAATGTTCATTCAATAATCATAAGGTTATTTATGAAACCATTATTGAAGATGCGATTGCAATTTTGCCTAAACTTGTTTAACCGTCAAATAAACGACCACATAAACGACACGTTTGCAATTAATTTCAAATTGACAGTGTACACAAACGTTATAAAGTCACAATTGAACGTGTCTATTTTTGATTTGAAAGTAAAAGTCTCTATTTTTGAGGAGTAAATATTTCGAATAGTAATAACACAAGTTTTTTTTGCTTTATATAATATAGTTTGTTTCATTTGCTGACAATTTAGTTAGGAATAATTTAAACAGATTGGCTACAAACATATGACTTCCTGAAATTCCTGCTAAATTTATTTAACCTTAAATATCTAATCGTATATATAAATATAACGTATAATACCTATTTACATTTTTTTAGTTCTTTTTAACATCAAGCAAGAAATATTTCACGATTAAGTCAATAATTTTAAATTTGTACAAGCCATTCGGATTACATACATTAGGTCATAATATTATTAGGTCCTATGAAATTAGCGTTTTTGCGAACTGGGCACTTTGATCTTTTGGTTTTCAAGCATCTGTAATATCTGTAGGAAGTGGGCCATGTCAAGAACCTCGTTGACGGCCGGAGACCTTTATCACAGAATACTTAGAGACTACCAGAAGTCAATGTTACATACAAGTAATATTCGAGCGTAACACCCATAGACACCTCTCACGGACGCAATATCTCGGACTGGTGCGGAACAAACTGTACCGAACCATTCCGAGATATCGCGTCCGTGAGAGGTGTATATGTGTGCGATGCTCGAATATCACTTGTATGTAGATTGACTACTGTTAGTCTCCCGTATACTGTGACTCAACTGTCAAAATAGGTAATCAAGTTATAAAATTATACTTGTTTTAATAGAAGAGGGGGTAAACAGACAGGTGGCTCAACTGACGGTAAGTGATTAACGCCGCCCATACACAACCACACTACATAATTGATAGCCGCCTTCCAAAAATATTTTTTATAACTGCCAAAATTTGTTCTTAAAAGTTATAATATTAGGAAATTGTCATTAAACACGCAATTAGAAATCTGTAAATAAAATAATCAGTAATATAATCCGGCCAAAACGTTCATTCAATAATCATAAGGTTATGAAACCATTATTGAAGATGCGATTGCAATTTTGCCTAAACTTTAGATTAACTACTGTTAGTCTCCAGTATACTGTGCCTTTGTTGACATTGAAAAATTAAAAGTGATGGTAGAAACGCATCCATTACTATCAAACTTTGACCGAAAGCTTCGATGTTAGTGATAAATAATGATAATAATAATATCGCTGGACAAATTACAGAAATCGATAGAACCCCAAGTGTAAACAAATTATTTGGTTATGATATGGATATAAGGCATCGATACAAATACATATAAATAGTGAAAATATCTTTAATAAACACCCAAACCCAAAATTCAAACATTTGCTTATCACACAATTTTTTTCCCTGTGTTGGTCCCGGACTCCTTTGAAGAATAAGCCAACTGCCGTTCTGCCAGGCAGGTCGTAAAAGGCGACCGATTGGCTATACGAGTCACGGGTGTTCCGGTGCAGCCCGGCCACAGTCAATTTTGTAATTTATAGACATAAAATTTAAATGTTCTTTTAATGTTCTTGCAGTACCAATGAATAAATTAAATGTACCTCAAGTATATCTCTTTAAAAGAGCACTTTTTGGTGGCCGGGAAGTAACGTATACGCTGCAGCCCGGCCACGGTTATATTTTCCAGTAGGATGCTCAGAATGTTCTTAATTATAAGCCAAATAAATGTTCCATTTGCGTTCTTTGGATTTTTAAATGTAATATACGAACAAAAACGACTATATAAACAAAAAATGATTTCAAATTAAAATGTGCACTTAGCGCCTGTAGCATTAAAATAGCAAATCTGCTTATTTGTAAAAAGGTGCTATCGCAATTTTTTTAGGAGCAATTCTTTAGAAAACCAGACGTAAAGAAAAACAGTTTTGATTGTAAAACGATGGTGCATTTATGATATTATTATAAACAAAGTAATTATAAATATATTATATGTATCTAGATGTACGTAATTGCATAGAATATTAAAATAATTAAAAAAATGTTAAATGTAGGGAATTGGAATTGCATTATATTTACGATTTGTTTTCTACACTCACATAATAATTGTGTACTATCTCTATTGGTAGGATCTTCTAGCGTATGCCACCTACATCTTGAGCGCGGTCATCGAGAATCATGGTGAAGCACTAGCTATCTTGCTTGATATTTCGAAGGCTTTTGACAGGGTTTGGCATGATGTTTCCCCGTGTTTGACCCGGGCTTTTTTGAAGAATAAACAAACTGCTGTTTTGTCAGGCAGGTCGTAAAAGGCGACCGTTTGGTTACGTGAGTCACTACCTTCGTGGCTACTAGGTGGTAGAGTTCTGCATTGTCTCGCCCGGGTCTGGTACCACCGCCTTATCTATTCCTGCCGTAATAGCGTCAGTGCTTAAACCTTAAGCCGGTAAAATTATACATGTGGCATTAGACCTCACCCCAAAATAGCAACGCACCATTAACATCTTTGGTGACGTGATGGTTGACTCTTTCCATCAGGAGACCCATCTGCTTGTTTGCTATCTTATGATATATAAAAAAAGTGAGGGTAGAAGACAAATCATAGATATAATAACAATAAATATTCACGGGACAAATTACACTTACTGATCTAACCCCAAAGTAAGCAAACTATTTGCTTGTGTTATGGGTGTTAGTCAACGATACTAATACATAAAAATACATATATAAAAACTAGAACATATTTAATAAACACCCAAACCCGGAAATACAAACATTTATACTCATCACACAAATGCTTGTCCCCGTCGGAGATCGAACCTGAGCCCCGTCGATTGCGTAGTCAGGATCGCTAACCACTCGACCAACGGGGCGATTAATTTTATAAATATTTTAATAAGATATAACAGAATAAGTACCCATTCACTACAAAGTTATTAATGCAATTACGTACATCTAGATACATATAATATATTTATAATTACTTTGTTTATAATAATAATATATCATATAGGAAAATGCACCATCGTTTTACAATCAAAACTGTTTTACTGTTTTTCTTTACGTCTGGTTTTCTAGAGAATCGCTCCTAAAAAAATTGCGATAGCACCTTTTTACAAATAAGCAGATTTGCTATTTTAATTCTACAGGCGCTAAGTGCACATTTTAATTTGAAATCATTTTTTGTTTATATAGGCGTTTTTGTTCGTACATTACATTCAAAAATCCAAAGAACGCAAATGGAACATTTATTTGGCTTATATTTAAGAACATTCTGAGCATCCTACTGGAAAATATAACCGTGGCCGGGCTGCAGCGTATACGTTACTTCCCGGCCACCAAAAAGTGCTCTTTTAAGGAGATATACTTGAGGTACATTTAATTTATTCATTGGTACTGCAAGAACATTAAAAGAACATTTAAATTTTATGTCTATAAATTACAAAATTGACTGTGGCCGGGCTGCACCGGAACACCCACGAGTCACTACCATCGTGTCTAGTAGGTGGTAAGAGTTCTGCTTTGTCTCGCCTGGGTCTGGTACCACCACCTTACCAACTCCTGCCGGAATAGCGTCGGTGCTTGTCACTGTCGTGTTCCGGTTTGGAGAATAAGGTAGCCGGTAAACTTGTGCATGTGGCATTAGACCTCGCCACAAGATAGCAACGCATAATTAACACCTTTGGTATCTATAGGCGATGGTTGACTCTTTCCATCAGGAGACCCATCTGCTTGTTTGCTATCTTATAATATAAAAAAACGCTTGTACCTGCAGTTGTCGGTATCTGTTCTGTCCCTTAATCAAATAATCTTAATTCACTTGAATAAATTGGAAAAGTAACTATTTACTATTTAAGCCTATACTAAAAAAGCGCGTTGCATTACTCAACTGCCACAATATCGTAATTTTGAACTGTATCGTAACTTTTGATAAAAAACAGGTCGTGTACGATAATATGCAATGCTCATCTTTTCTTAAAAAAATTAACCCATTAGGATCTTAATATTATGAGAAGTCATTATTGAAAAGATAAAATATAAATTACTACAAAAGAAAACCAAACCGATTTCTTTTGTAGTAATTTATATTTTATCTTTTCTCGTTTCTTGGCTTTACTTCTATTACTGGAGTTCGTTACACATACTGGGTAATGTCCTATTTAACAAATATTATATGCTGGATTTTTATACAGGCTATTTATTTATCGGCTATTATATATATTACATATACAAGTAACTCTTATCCATAGATTATTATTGCCTAACTATAAAACTACAATAACAGTTACGTCATTAATAAGCTGTAAAGGAAACTAATTATTTTAAGTTTTGTTTGACATTAAACTTATAATTTTGTAGATTTACGAAATGTTATCAATATCCAGGATTAAAAAATAACGAATAAATAACCTGTATATCCTTTATTTCTATTTTTTTGTAATTGATTTCTAATTAAAGAGTCACATAGCATGAGTGATGACATAGTACTTGAACGATTATTGTTCAAACTAATATATTTCCAACTAATCGCCTACTTGTTTGTTCAGTGCATTTTACGTAATGCATAAACACAAATATATCCAGTAACCATGCCAGAATCATCTCAAACACTTTTTTATTTATTCTTCACGTACGCATTTTCTCTGCTATATACATATTTTACGAACTCTTCAAAATATGTTTACGACAGTTGTAATCTTGATACAATCAATTTCATTTCCTAGTGCCATTCGTTAATTGGCTCACACAAAACCATCAAAATCAATTTAGCAATAAATAGTATAATCGTCAGTCTTAATATATAAAATTGATAGTTACGGGAAATGTAAAAGTTTATTCAGAAAGTGACTTGTAAACAAGTAACTATCTCAATTTGTGACGTTATAATTCCAGTAATTTGTACTTAAATTTGAATTAAATATCCTATAATGCGTAATACGGAACATATACAACTAAAATCTAAGTCACGAGTATTTGTTGGTAAACTAACGACGGAATGATTTCTCCTGATGGAATGGATTTCTTTGGCTTATTTTTATTTGCGTTAGCATTAAATAAGATTACCAATAACTGAGTACATCTACAAATGTCAACAATGAACTTCGTTTCATGACAATCGGAATAAGTATATACAAGTTTAAAACACGATATTTCACAATGGGGGGTAAGACCGAAAAATATCATTATATTAGCTCATATCCTATTCATACCAGCATACACAAACAGAGTGAACGTCACGACTTTTGTGTAACAAAACATTTCACGTGAGTTAAAATTCATAACACACTGTTGAGCTTATTAAATACATCTTTGCTTAAATTTAAGATGTGTTTGGTTCATTTGTGAACATATAATATAGGGGTTAATAAAATCGTCGTATAAACTTTTGTAGAGCGCCGTTTTCGGTGAAGTCACCGAATGTAAGGTAGTGTCCAGAAATCATCCATTGCCATTTACCTGTAATAAAATTAAATAGAGAATTTAAAGAATTTTTCCCTCTTGCTGGTCCAACGCCTTTTGACGATCTACCATCCTGCCAGGCAGCTTGTAAAAGGTAAGCGATAGCTAAATGAGCTCATCCGGCCACTTGTCAGTCGCAATCATTGTGCCTACTAGATATCTAACTAGTAGGAAGTTCTCATATAAGTCAGAGATTTATCGCCCTAGTTTGACACATTAAATTTTCTAGATAGGCCGAGATAGCGCCTGTATTTGTTATGGTTACCTTACCTATTCCTACCGCAATAGCGTCAGTGCATGTCACTGTCGTGTTCCGGTTTGAAGTTTAGGTATCCGGTAAACTTCTGCATGTGCCATTAGACCTTGCCACCATTAACATCTTTAGTGTCTATAGGCGATGGTTGACGCTTTCCATCAGGAGACCGATCTGCTTGATTGATATTTTATGATAGAAAAAAAATCGTCTAGTCTGAAATGTAAGTCGTCCAGTAAACTAATTTATATGGCATTATATCTCTTCAATACAGATAGCACCGCACCATTAATATATTTGGACAATGTTTCTGTACTTCCGTCAGGTAGACAATGATATTAAAAGACAAATTACATCGCAGTGTTTGTATATTATATGTATACTCTTGCTAACATTCCACTGACACGAAAAATTGTAATATTACGATATTGTTGGTCTGAATGGTGATACACTACATTTGATTGAAATCTACAGTCTAGCAAAATACTTAATTATGATCATTTATTTACACTCACAACGAATTTAATATCATTAAAATGACACGTTATCCGCTTAAGCAGAGTAATCTCATTAATCATACCCTACAAATAGCATAAAAGCTAGCAACGTCGAAATTCCAACAAAGCTGGTTTTTTATATAGCCTCCTTACGCTCTACTGGTCAGCAAGGGTTTGGGATTTGCGCAGATAACTCAACGTCATTGTATTTCAATTGAAACTTTAAACTTCATTATATTTTTTATTTATCATCTACTCAAGTTTAATATTTTTCCATTTTTGCCTTTACATAATATATTATGTCATTTTATTATTAGCATAGTGACATTTGACTGTAAATATTAAAAAGAACAGCAATCTCCGACGTGTGACTTTAGATTGACGCCATCTTGAAAACTAGCCGGTCGCTGTGCGTCTATCTGAATTCTTCCAATTTTTTTGTCTTTAATTCAGTTTCTTCCTTGTGATTTAATAATCGAATTATTGTATGGTAATTTATTTTTCGATATTTATAACTAGCTGACACGGCGACATTCATTCCGCTAACAGGCATGAATGAGCAGATTTAGGATTTTAAAATTAATACGATATTATTATGTTCAACTTCTCATTAGTATAATAAATATAAATTAAAAATCAGGTGTTGTAATGACGTGCCAGCAAGATAATTTTTTATCGATAACCTTTTATATTGATGAATATCAATTTTCATACTTATTATCCTACTAGTTGTACCTGCGTCCTCGCCTGGGTGGAAAAAATTCTAAATAAGCTTAAATTACTTCTTATTAGCTTGGTTTGTAAGACAGACAGTCCGGGAGTTTTAGCCGCATAGCTCCCGTTCCCGTAGGATTTCCGAGATAAAAACTCTCATTGAAATCGATTCAGTGGTTTGGGCGTGAAGAAGAAACAGACATAAAGACAGTGTTACTTTCGCATTTATAATATTATAGTACGGATTCCGGACGAAAACAAATCCAAAAACACAAAAATCATTAAAATTGGTCCAGTCGTTCTCGAGTTATAAATGGTGCAACTAACATGGCTTTATTTTATATATACAGATTAAATTATAGTTTTTTTTCAACAACGAAGTTTTGTCTGGAGATAATAAAATTATGCTAATTATAATTAGCATCCAAAAAATTATTAAAAATATGATTTTTACCTACAGAAATACGACGCGCAGTAACAAACGCAGCCCCCACCGCCTATCAGACTGCCTATTTGCAGACCAGTAGAGCGAGGTAAAGCACATATTACAAACTTAGCCATTCTGAAATTCTTTCTCGAATGGGTTATTCTTACACGAAAAATGGTGTGAGAGTAACAGACTCCAATGTTACATTAGCAGTGTTTATCCGTAGTCTTTGTTAAAATTTATCAGTAATTGCTAAAACTTTCCAAATTTATATAAAAACATTGAAACACTTTCAACTAGGAACGTAATCGCAAGCTAATTTCGTATATTCTGAGCGTTATTGCTATGTTGTTTTTCATAACAATGAAAATGAACTCTCTTATCACACTTGCTAATTGCGTACATACCACGTTAAAGTGAAAGGTTTTACAGACAAGCTAGACGATTTTTGTTAGGGGAAAATATTATGGGTTCGTGTTTAATTTAATTTAATTTTTAATATTACAAATAGTTTCAAAATTCAAAATACAGTTTTAAGTTTTCACTTCTATCGGCATTATTCATGACTGCCTCCGAAATTTTTAACTAGTTGACAACCGAGAAAAATCACAATCAATAATTAAGAAATAATTACTAGGCAAGGCGCGTTCGCGCGTTTTCAACGATCATGATGTCAAGTTGGCGCGTTTGAATCAATATTTTATCATTCTGGAAACGAGCATTTACTTTGATATATCTATGATCTATTAGATCTATTAGTTATAATTTATTTGAAAAGAAAAACGGTGACATGATAACCGACGTTTACCGGTCCTTATTTCTTGTACTACTATTTCTTCTTTCTGTAACTAAATATCTAAATACAATCATTATAAGCTAAACCTTTATAACCTTTTATAACAAAAAAAGACAGTAATTGCACAAGACACTCGCGTCAATTGCTTTTAGCGCCAAAGTGAAATCATTTTACAGACTAAATATAAACTATTTGAATATTTTGAATGAATGATAAAAGAAATATACCAAAGAGCGTAAGTCACACAATTTCTTCGTACTAAAGTAGTCTGTATTATTAGTAATTGAAGATTCAAAACCAAATGGGAACGCGGCTCGATCGGGCCTCTTGGGTGTCAACCGAACTCCACAAGATATCGCGCGCGGCTCGATCGATCCTCCTGGTTCTACAAGGGTTAAATAGTAAGAAAATTCATTGTTGAAACTCACCTATGCACAATAGTGGCCAGCTCCCGTAACGCTTGCTCTACGCCATCTGCGAGGTGGTGTTGGTGCGGTGCTGGAGATGCGAGTGCTCTAGCCTCGGCTTCTAGTCTAGCAGCAGCGGCCCTTAGTTGAACGCGCAATTGCGGCGCACACCGACCAGCCACCGCGGCGTTAGCGCAAGCCGCTCCAAGCCTCGCCAAGCGTTCCGAGGTTTGCAATCGCCATAGCGATCCACGACCGCCGCCACCTCCACATCCACGACGAACCTGGGTTTTTAGAATTAAGACTGTATGTAACGTTATTACTATACCCCGTTACCTATGTAGCATATTGGTGGCAACTCATTTTAGGGATGGGGTAGTTATAATTAAAATAAATCTGTTTTCCTTTTTTTATTTACATAACAAAATAAATATTTACAATAATATATTATTGACATTGACATTTGTTTAGTAGTAAATGAGTAAATGACTTGGATACGTTTCATATTAACGGAAGTAAGGCTTTGTCTCCTACTCGAAAATATCCTAATTTGAGGCAAAAAAATGATCTTTCAACTTCTAACGACATCACTGACAAACAGTTCATAATTAAAATCCAATGTCAATTATCAGGGCGAGCGAAGCATGCCCTACACTAGGCCACTTTGTATGCACTTTTGTGGTATTTGTTACTGAAAAAATATCGCACTTCGAGGTTTGAACTTTGACGTGGTAGTTTTTAATTCATGTCTAGATATGTTATCTTCTATTAAAGTACCATTTTATAAACATTAAGAAAAAAATAAAAAATACATGTATTATAATTTTATTACTACTAACGCCATCTATTATGATATTAACGAGTTAAAACGCTAACGAATTAAAATGTTACTTTGGCGTGGTAGATTTAATTCATTTTCATTCACTCCATTTTAATACAATATTAATCTATTAATACACTTGTACTTTTTAACTTCCTACTACGTATGTGGATAAGGAAGTTACTGATTTTGCTCCGATTTTTAAAAATCGAATTTTCACCAGAGTGCTAAGTGTGAGTTTTTCTTTTCGCATTCGATCGTGAGCGCGTATCGAGTTTACTAGGAATTTGTATGTGATTTGTACAGCGCCACCTAGTGGTGAACTGGTTTCTCACGTTTACCACTAGGTGGCACTATACAAATCACATACAAATTCCTAGTAAACTCCAAACGCGCTCACGCTCGAATGCGAAAAGAAAAACTCACACTTAGCACTCAGATGTCCGCGTTTTGAGGTCCTAGGAACCTTTTTCGACTTTTTTCGCGATAACGTCAGTGTGTCTGTATGTATGTGTATGTATGTATGTGTGTGTGTGTGTGTGTTCGTGAGTGTATGTATGTCTGTATGTAAACATCTCATAACTTTTGAACGGCTGGACCGATCGAAATGCGGTTGATGGCATTCGATTGGATTCCACTCAACTTAGACTTCCTGAAAATTTGAACCAATTGGGCCCAAAGGATTTTGATAAAATTTAGAAAAAACCCAAAAAGAAAGTTTGGTGAAACAGATTTTTTTTTAATATAACTTCCAGATTAATGTACTGATTGAGTACAAAGACTAATCAGCTATATTCTCAAAAAAAAATTAAGTTTAATGCATAAATTGCTTCAAATCGGTTTATCTGTTTGGAAGTAATCGTTGACGAAAATTTTGAAAAAAGTCTCTTTCGACATAACTTCGAAATATTTCAACCAATCATTTTTTATTATTCTACAATATTTTAGTACTAAAAAAATAACGTCGAATGCCGTTTTAAAAATTAAAATCGAATCTTATTTTCTAAAGTTACAGCTTTTCAAATATTAAAATTACGTTGTGTTTAGCAAACTTAATGTTTTTGAAATAACTTTCATGCTAATGTACCGATTGACCTCAAAATCTTATCAGTTATTCTCCTTTAAAAACTGCGTCAAGTACCGTTAACTGGATAAAAATCAGTCACTTTGTTTGGTATCAATGACGAAAATTTTTGAATTTTTTTTTTAAATTGCTTCGAAATTTTTGAACCTACCGATTATTTTGCTAAAGCAATAGTTAAATTGAGTTGAATGCCATTTGAAATTTGATCAATTTGATCATCGTTTCCAAAATATACAGTTTTTCAAAAATCAATGTAGGTACTGAAATTTTTATCAAAATAAACTGCATGTATGATTGTTTCGTTGGTTCAGTCGTGTTTTCTTGCTATTTTTTGTGACTTAGCAATTGAGATATTTCAATATTTCTTAGAACTGAAAAAAAATCTATGCTTATAGTTTTTACTCTTTTGAGCTTAAAATACCTTAATTTAGCGGGAAGTTTCAGGGATGGCCTTCAAGGTCAACCGATTACAGTTTTTGACAATATGATTATTGTGAAACAGTACAAGTGTATTAATTGATTAATATTGTATTGAGAATAATTTTCAATCTTAGCCGGAGGGTAAAAAGCTACAAAAAGTATGGTCCTGACCGTATCCCCGAAGAGGTAGGCAGAGGTACAACGTGTGCATCCACGATTAGCCGAAGATACGTCTTAGTCCCACAACGTGATAGGTGACCAGCTTATCACCAACCGGGCATTTTTCCAATCCCGGGCATCGTTGTTTTTATTAGAAAATTGAAAAAAAAACACATTTTTGATTTGTCTGACTTGGGAATCGAACCCTGAGAGAAAAATTCGAAAATTTTATTCGCTGAGTTTCTACCGCTAATTCTTCGTGCCTGCGGTAAGTCCAATATTAATCCTAAAAATTTTGAATGTCAATTAAATAAAAAAAAAATATTTCGAAAATCTATCTTATCATAGCAAAATTTTAAAGAATTTTTCTTGTAAGTTCTAAAAAAAAATTGTTTTAGAAACATGTTTTTTGATTTTGGTCTTATTTTCCTATGCCTTCTAGATCAAAGCTTGACGACGCCTTTGATGGGAATATAATGTTTGGGTAAAAATACGCTGTTTTTTTTTAGGTTAGATAATTATAAATGAAGTCCATGCATTAGAAGATGTAATTCTCATAAAAAATACTTTCTTAGCAATATTACTAGGTAGTATAACTTTGCGAGCCCTTATAAAGCTCTGCTTTTTGCTAGTATTATTGTAATTATTTATTTTGGTATGTAATTAAAAAATCAGTTATTGCATAATCTAAACACAACTACAGTACATAAACAGAAAAAAGGCCACGCAAATAGGCAAAAACCATACAAAGAGCCATGCTATGCACGCAGGAGATTATGTCTAATATGTTAGGGAGCCGCAATTACATGTATTCGACATGTAGATAATACGAGCGCATGTGATCGAGATATATCTAAAGTATCTTCTCTGTTTTAATTTGTACCTATGTCATAATTTAAACGCAATAAAACTGCAACTACCGAGTTTTAAGCCTCTAAATCTCTGAAAACTGGAATCAGATCTTCACTAAATTTATATGGTGCCGTTTATTTATACGGTAAGTGTGTAATACTTAAAACTAAAAGAATTTTCCATATCGGTTAATAAACTACCCAGTTGTGAGGTAATAAAACACACGATTTGAGAACCTCCTTCTTTTTAAGATGGCAATTTAAAAGTAGCTTAAATGAGAGTTTGAGATATTTCTGAACAAATAAAAATTAGAAGCCTTTCAGTAAAGAGCTTACTTGTTTTCAAGCGACTGAAATCAAAACTGCAGTCTATGTTGGAAATGTTCATTGTTCTGAGGTGATCGTTAATATCCGTGGAGGAACTATTTAAATATTAAATTACTATTTAAATTAATTTAAAATTCCATTCAAGAAAAATTAATATCATTTGGTACACTCATAGACAGCATTAATTAAAGTACCAGTCCTTAATAATGTTTACATGTGATAGTGATTCAGAACAATCTACAATATTCAAAAAAATCTTACGGCATTTTATATTTATTCGTAAGGAATAACTGATTTGTAATTGGTGTAATCCCTCCTGGATTATATAAATTTCAAATTCAATGTCAAGAAAATTACGTTATCCTAGAAATTTTTAGATATTAGGATGCTAGCCTTGTGTCTGAACCGATATCCCCAGAATAATACGTTGATTACGCGTATATGACTAAAACTTGATGAAAGGTATTACTTACCTCATTTGTACACCACTCAAGGGATGCTCTTAAAGAAGATAGCGCGTCATCATCATCAGCATTAGCAGGTGGTGTAAGCGGTGTGGCATATATACCGCCCTTACCGATAGGTCGGGCTCTGACCGCCGGCTTACTGGCGACTGCTGGTTTATCTTCACATCTTCGAGTCTGAATACTACCACTTCGACCCAAAATACCAATACTTTTCTCTTCCGGTGAACCTTCTTCACTTTCCTCGCCTTTTGGCCGCAATTTTGGACTCAACCTCTCATCACTCTCCTTACTTTCCCATAACTTCTTCAGACTGCTAATACTGCCGGTACTTCGTCTTTTATCTTCTTCATCACCACCGCTTGTATCTAATGATCCACTTTCAGAACGCTTTTTATCAGAATCATCACTTTTGCTTGATACATCTTTCCGCGAATCTTCTGGTGAATTCTGCTCAACTTTTTTCATAGTTCCATTAGTAGCTGGCCCACCGCCATCTACTTTTCGCAGCCGTGATTTAAAATCTATAATAGAACGGCCTGACTCTTCTATTTCTTTGCTGGAAGAATTAAATTTATTTGTGTCAACTTTTTTAAGTTGTGATTTGAAATCCGTATTTGTCTTTGATTCTGACTCATTCTTTTTATCCACGTTATTACTATAGGATGTCTTCCGTAGACTTGCTTTCAAATCAATCGGTGAGATAGTTTCTTTGTTATTATCTATTGGTTTAGTTACTTCTATTTTTTTCTCTGATTTCCGAAGTGCTTCCATATTAAGACTTTCAGAAAGTTCCGACACTAATCGTGTAACAGGGTCCCCAAAGGATGTATTCTGTTTTTCAATCACCTCATTGGGTGGTGGGGATTCCTTTAGTTTATGCTTTTTCTTATCCGCACGCTCTTTTATTTCAGCGACTAGTTTTAATTCAAGCATTTCTTTCATTATTTGCTTGGATGGTTTTTCGTCAGTCTCAGGATATTCATGGAATATAATTGTGGTATCTTCGTGTCTTTCTGTAGTCTCTGTGCCGGCATCGCGGCAACAATCAGGAGGAGGAGGAGGAGGTGGAGGTTGCGAGTCCTCCGGTGGGGGTGGGAGGTCAGGAGGTGGGGGTGGGAATTCAAGTTCTGCTAGTCTTGGTCTTGGTTTTGCGGGACTGTTTGTAAAAGATCTTAGAGTTGGAGCAGCTCGAGTAGCTCGCGGGGATGCTGGGGTGGGAGCGGTTACACCGCCAGAGGAGTTGGAGCGGATCATGTGTGGTTGGGCCCTGGCAGTTCGGGGTGACAGTGATCGCGCTTCATCGTGTTGGTTTTCACGAGGGACGTTAGAACATGGGGTTCCACTACCAGCTCCGCCACTCTGGCGGAGGGATTCTAAGTAGGCACCAATACGGGCTCCCTTTGGTAATGTCCCGTATCTGTTTATGGCACGTTTTACATTCTGTACCTCAAGCGCTGCTACTTGAACCCCTTGCTGAAATAAGAGTTGAGCATTGTAAGAAAATGAATAGCACTAATATGACTTCAATACTATTCCTACGAGAGAAGAATAGGATGCGATTTTGTTGTGGAGACAGCATCAATATCAAACAATAAATAATTCATTCATGTGTGTGAGTGTTTGTGTGTATGTAAATATCTCATAATTTTTGAACTGCTTGACCGATCGAAACGTAGTTGATGGCATTCGATTGAATTCCACTCAACTTAGACTTCCTGACAATTCGGACCAATTCGTATTGAGAAATTTTGAAAAAACCTCAAAAAAAAATTGGCAAAACAGTATTTTTTAATATAACTTCCAAATTAATGTACTGATTGAATACAAAATCTAATTAGCTCTTAGTCTTAAGCCAGTACAATACATACATTGCATCAAAATCGGTGTTTCCGTTTGGGAAATAACTATGTTTAAGTTTTTCGACCTACCTTCGAAGTTTTTCAACCAATCATTTTTTGATCTTCTACAATATTTCTAATATACTGATTTATTTAAAAATCTAATCAGCTTTTTAACTTAAAAACCGCGTTAAATTTCGTAAATTGCATTAAAATCGGTTGATTCGTTCGGGATTAATCTATGATACAAATTTTAAAAAGTTTTTTTTTGACATTTCTTCAATTTTTTTTAAGTTATTGATTATATAGATAGCTATTTAGCTTTTATTTAAAACAACTTAAAGCCCAAAAATTGCTTTGAACGCCATTTAAAAGATCATAACCGATCATCATTTTGAAAATATACATCTTTTCGAATATTAAAATACTATTATTTTTACAAACTTTAGATTTTTGATCTCTGAGTTCAAAAATTCATGCTTATGTATAATTTGTGCTTCGTTGAGCTTAAAATACCTCAATTTAGCGGGAAGTTTCAGAGGTGGCCTGCAAGGTCATCCGGTTTATTCCCATATTTTCGTTTGTCATTCAATTATTCTCTATTAGAGAGGTATCCTCGGTAAAAATGACTATACTTGGTAACCGATTCATCATGGAAGGTAGGTCGTTAATGTAAATTAGAAATAATAAGGGGCCTAAAATGAAACCTTTTTGTTACTGGAGCGCCGGCACACGTGACATTACCTATGATGACTTTTTGTATTCAATTCATTAGATAACATATAACAAGTTCAGAGGCACAGTCAAGAATTCTATAAAATTTTATCTTAATAATTAGATCATGAAAAGTCAAAAATTAGTAATAAAGAGACGCCATTAAGACAAATCTCATATGATAATGCCATACCTTGGGCTGCATCTCATGTACTGGTGGATGTTGATGTGGCGGTTGAGCATGCGCGTGATGTCTTCGTTTGGATCTGTGTCGGTGTTCCGTAATCCCCATTCCGCCTGACTCATCTGTGTCCGGCGTAGCTTCAGCCAATGATCCCTCTGATGATGCTTCGCGACCGCCCCCACCTCGACCCCCGCCTAGTCCCAACATTATATATAAATTTTATACAAAAATAGACATTTGCAGAGATACTTTTATTTAAGTATACTGTTGCACATGTGCACAACCTGCCAATTTAAACAGACTATGCTCATGCTGTAGACTTTTGAAAGATGAAATGAAGTTGAAAATGATAATAGGAAAGATTGGGTTTCATGCTGTCCTACTCCTTAAATCAAATAGAAAATATCAACGACATTATATATTTATACATCTTGTTTTTTTATAAAACGGGACATATAAATATAGAATAGTTCTATTTGTGTTTTTATTACGCTATACGATGAAAGTAACTAAACTACAAAAAAAATCAAAGTTTTTGTGAAAATTTGAATTCCATAATTTAAAATTTGAAAGTCAAGCTACGATGATATTACATAAAGTCTATTTAAAATTAAGATTTCTAATTTGTATATATGAAATAAAACAAAGTAAACAAGTAACGTTGCGTTGTAAAACAACAATAACTGTTTTAGACACTTTAACTTTATTTTGCTCTTTATTATTGTGAATTTTAATATAATGAAATAATAAGCTACAAAATGTTGCTGTTCACTGTATTAGGGATATTAATCGAAATCGAATCGAACGACGATAATTACCACACAATTTAATCTGGGCTTTTGGAAAATGAGATATGACAAAAAATGCGGGCTATCACAATACTTTCTCTCACACGGAATCTGTTATAAGCAGCCTCGTCATTAACAATAGATAATTAACCATATATCAGACGTGCTGTATATCTAGCGGCAATGCAGACCATGTTTTTATCAATCCCTCATTTAAGTCATTTCTTTTCTCACTTACGTATAAATGTATACCATCTTGTCAAAAATTTAATAACCATATATCAAATATAGGCATGAAATTCAATACATTTTACATTAAAATATGCATTAAATGTCACCGAAATGACTATGGAATGCCTTTATTTTATACTTTAACTCCTTGATTATTAAGATTATGATATATTTTTATTTAAAATTTAAAAAATATATACATATAGAAATATTAATGCAATAGCGAATCACTCTAACAGCGAATTACGTCTAATTTTGAAAGTCATGTTAATACTATCGCATAGCAAAGTTATTTTGCTTTAAATTAACCTGTAAACCAAATTGGTGTATAAGAGGAACGACACATATTTGTATCGAGACTTAAAACAATAGTAATTATTATCTATCAGTCATTTATTTGGATGTTAGGAAACGCGTTCGTTTTCAATATCGTAATTACGCTCTTTTGGATTTTAATCAAACAAAGTTAACCTAAGTTGACAATTTAAAGCAAATAATGTTTGGTTGTTGAAAGGGATGAAAAAAAGTACTTTTTATCAAGAATTTCTCATTGCCTACTTTTTATTATAGTTTTTGTTACGGCTAAACATTCTAATGATTGGTAGGAAGATGAGTAGTATATTTTTATGAGTAGCTACCATTGTGATAATCTAAACAACTCTACTAAAAACTAAACGTGATTGTCACTACGACAGCTAATAATAATCAAAACCCTGATCTAAGACAAAAAAAAAACACTTCATGATTCTTAAAAATGTTTTTAAGCTAAGTTACTATTTTTACAAAAATTTAAACAACAAAAAGAAGAAAATTGTTGAACTTGCCCATTAGCAACGAAAAAATCTGTGTTTATTTCGAAACAGATTTACATAGAAAAAATTACAAGCCTTTATTCATCAATTTCGAACAAAAATTAATTATAATATAAAGTAAGTTGAAACAAATCACACACTAAGAAAAGATGAAAGAGGATGCACACACTAGAGACAAACAAGCGCCCGCTAAGGTGGCGAAATAAACCCGAAGGCAAGGAAACAAGGCCGCAGAAATTTTGTTCAAATAATTTAAAACGATCAGAAATTTCCGAAACCTTGCACATAAAGTAACTAAATACTGGTAGTTAAGACAAATCTATCAATACCAGAAGAGCTAGAACATTTTTCGTTCTTGAAGTCTAGCATTAACGATTTGTCAAAATATTAAAATCAATCTAATTTACGTTTTACATTATCCTTTATTATTCGTTGTAGAAATAATATTGTTAAATCAAATTGTCTAATGATCAGAGATACCATACATTAACATATAACCAAGGCAGAATTATTTCTACCCGAAGAGGCTCGTATACTTACAAAATGTTCGAACCTATTGCTATACACCTGAGCGAGCGGACAAACAGACAAAAAACGATTGTTTAAAACAATGCATTACAACAAAGTAAACTTAATATTAATTAATTTTTATTTTTCTTAAGTCTGTAGGTCGCTCAACATGATATTTTTTTGAAAGATTTTTCTATTACAAAAGTTACTGCGTTCGACTGTTGAAGTATTTCTAACAAGGCCACAAAATATATGAACGAAACATAAAAATCTGTTACAACAGAAGCAAAGCGATATTCCACCAGCTTATATTACAAATAATAAATTGACAATAAGTAGTGACGACTGAACTATGGGAAGCAGAAAAAAGCTTTTAACCTCTCCTAAAATGTTGCAGTCACACTTTGGCGCAAACAACAATTATAATTCAATAAGCATCGTTTCAGAAAATAAACGCCAATTCAAAATTAAATGTTCAGTCAATTTTTAAAATAAACATTTTAATATTAGCTGGCATGCATAAACAAAACCAACATTATAAACACAAATGAAATCGTACACTTTGTAAAGATGTTTTTTAAACTGACAAAAGACAAAACTGTTCATTTGGTAATTTTGATAAAATTATTTTAAAAAGCGACAAAATATAACTATTGTCAAAAAAATAAAATGGCTCAACTTTCGCTTAGGTTGGACGATAATATATCATCTATATATGTATATCATGTAATATTTTAATTTTTAGATCGTAACGACACCGAAAGATTTCTAAATTTGTAACAAAATAGTTTTTAATCACGCCACGCAAAGAAAGCGCAGCTTACGTTTGTAAAAATTTTTTACTCACACAACCCACCTGTTAGGTAGAATTTGAAAAATATGTGTAAATTAATTTGAATGTCAGATCTTTCCACGATATATGACGTCACATCCAACACTAATATGGCCGGCGATATGATCTAGTAAGATTACAAATAATATTATTTTCAACATCATTTTAATTAATTTATAATTATAAACCGAAAACACTTGTTTGATTTGATAATTTTACCAGATAGGTACCAAATATTTTTGCAATAATATCTACAATGCGAAATAATGTGACTGAAATCACGATGAAATTACTGTGTCGTATTCTTTAAGTGTCTGAATAATTCTGACTCTTGACACAAGTCTGTAAATTATTTGTATTTCTTAATCGACTGGTCTCGTCATTAAAAGATCTCAATCAATCAATACTTTAAATTATAAAATAACCAAAAGTATAAATAATAATTTATTTATTATAAGTATTTCGCTACGATTATTAATAAAGTACCTCATATGTATATGTTAACGGTAATTTTTTAAAAGCTTTTTCAATTAACAAAACAACTGACCTGTATGAAGAATTAAATTTTAATTTTGGTAACAATTATTATGTGCATCTAACACATGCTCCAATAATTATGATAAATATATTTTAAATACATGAATGTGATTTCATGCTCAATTTATGAATAGAGCAAAATTGTAAAGATATGAAATACGAATATACGCATGAGAATAACAACAATGTCGATGCCGAATGAAAACGACATACTTGCTAAATTTCTCATAAAATCGTGAAGAATACGGTAAAAAATCTTACTTCGATATGAATACTTACAAAATATAGTATCTATATTAATATTATAAATGCGAAAGTTTGGATGTTTGGATGAATGTTTGTTACTCAATCACGCAAAAACTACTGAACGCGTTTGGATGAAATTTGGAATATAGGTAGATGATGACCTGGAATAAGTGATCCCGTGGGATTTGCCAAACATCTTTAAATCTTTTAGAGCTTTTAATATTTTTTTTCATAAACACCCACGCGAAAGCTTTCTTTTTTCAAGACAATGTTTTTCTTATCATTATGCAAACTTACAAGTTGAATCGACATTCGATATTAAATTTTCTTAATATTCAATTAATATCATAAATAAAATACATTTATCTGGATCTGGAGTAAAGTTATGTATACGTATGTAATAACATAAAATTCACTATACAATTAACTTTGAGACTGAGAACATATACGACTTTATTATACCTTACACTAGCTGTTTCCCGCGACTTCGTCCGCGCGGACTTTGTTTACTCCGCTCCTGCTGGTCGTAGCAAGATATTATATAGCCTATAACCTTCGATAAACAGGCTATCCAACTCAAAAAGAATTATTCAATCGGTTCAGCAGTTTTAGAGATTACCGCGTACAACCAAACAAATAAACAAACTCTACAGTTTTATAATATTAGTATAGATAAGTAAAAATATTTTTTAAATTGAGTTTTTTACAGTATATAATAATTATATGAATAATAATAATATTTAATAATAATATCTAATAATTATACTAATAATTATTTTCACATTTGTATTCACAAACAGCAGCTCAAACATCACAATATAACACAAAAGCATTTTTATTCGCAATTTGATAAGATTGTAAATAATTTTAAAACGCATGGCGGGTAATTTAGTGTATGTATATTGTATATATAAATAAAAATATATGTTTGTATATTTATATATGTTTCATCATGTCAATTTTCAAGTATAGTATAGTTTGTAAACAGAAATATGATAATCGCTAATAAATTCATAGGTGTTGTAAATATTCGAATATGGCTTACCGTTAAGCGACGCAAGCCCATCGTCGTGGCCACCGTGCTCCTCAGTGGCGTACTGAGACTCACGGAAAGAGCTGCACGACGACAACAGGCTGAGGAAATATTTGTAGCAATCAAGGAATGCCGGATAGAATATCTCATGAACTTGCATATAAGATTGTTTTTATTTTGAAGAGAGATAACCACTTATAGACATCGCCGATGCGTATTAATGAACTCATAGCATACGAAATTCTAAGACATCTAAACAGGTTTAAAGAAACATTTAAAGTAATTTAATTTACAGATTTCTGCAGACATTTTGTGTAAGTTTTTAACAATCATTAGATAGCAAGCAAGCAGATATATCTCTGATGGAAATGGAAAACCATCGCCTGTAGACAACTAAAGACGTTACTGATGCAAGTAATATAATTTTCAGATTTCTGCAGACATTTTGTGTAACTTTTCTAAAACCATTAGATAACAAACAAGCAGATATAACTCATGATGGAAAGGAAAAAACAATCGCCTGTAGACACCAAACTGGTGCATTGCTATCAGTGCGACAGGATGCCACATGCATAAATCTGCCGGGAAGTTAACCTCGCTATATTGACGGTATTGCGGCAGGAATAGATAAGGCAGTGGTATTATATACACGGGCAAGACTTTGCGGAACTCACGATGGTAATGACACGTACTTATCGTTCGCCTTTTTCGAACTGCCTGGGAAAATTGCCGATGGTCGATTTTTCAAACGAGGCCCGAACCACGCCTAACTTTTGGAAACTGTAAACACCTCGGTGGCATAGTTTCCTTCCTCGTAAAAAGGGGGTTGTTATCGATAGAGGCGACAAATGATTATTTTTTTATTAATTTTATAATTTAAACGCAGTAAAACTGCAAAAGACGACCTCCAAAACCTCCTATACCTCTAAAACACCAAATATATGGGACCAAAGCAGACATATTATTTTTTTATATATAAGATAGCAAACAAGCAGATGGGTCTCCTGATGGAAAGAGCCAACAATCGCCTATAAACACCAAAGATGTTAATGGTGCGTTGCTATCTTGTGGCGAGGTCTAATGCCACATGCATAAGCTTACCGGCTACCTTACCCTCTAAACAGTACGGCAGGCAGGAACAGGTAAGGCCGATGCAGAACTCTACCACCTAGTAGTCACGATAGTAGTAATGACGTGGATATCCACTCGGTCGCCTTTTACGACCTGCCTGGCAGAACATCAGTTGGCCTATTCTTCAAAGGAGCCCGGGACCAACACGGGGAAAAAATTATATTCTCTTAAACAAAAAAATAGTTTTGCAAATCAGTCTATATATGACGGAGTTTTATCCGAACATACATAAAAAAAAAAACACATAAACATCTGAATTGAGAGTTTCTTTCTTTTTAGTAAGGTTGATGAATAAGATGCCGGCAACCACCCGTGGTAATCATAATACAATATTATTTTAACGCAGTAAAACTACAACCCTCGAACTTCCCATTTCCTATATCTCCGGAAATCTGCATTAGATCTTCACCAAATTAAAATGGTACCACATAGAATACGGAGTTCTGTGGTAACAAACCTAAATAAACATACAACTGAATTAATAACCTTCACTTGGGAATTTGTGTGAATGAACTTAGTTAATTGTTTACAAACATCGATTCGTGGAACTCATAAGTCGTTAGTGGACCCGTGTCACCTACGCGGTAACAATATTTTTTAAATATACCTTACCCAAGGAACTTATATACGATAACTGGAATTATTACGAAGCAATATTTGAAAAATAAAAATGTACTTTATTTCGTTACTCATAAAGTTGACATTTGTTTCTTACTTAAAAGAGGGGAAAAACGTTCTGAGCAAGATAACGACAAGAGTGGATGTTGTCCTTTTCTTGGAATTACCAGTATAAATAAAACTATCTGATGGTAGATTTTTATATATTCAGTAATCGTTAAATCCCTTTTATTCATACACGTCGATAAATACATTAACCTAAAATGTATTCTAATTAACACAGTGAGTTCTAAAATGTGCTTATTTTAATTATTACGTAATTACTTATGCAATGCAAAAACTGTTTCTCAAATTAGTAGAATTACTTAGTAGTAAGTTGCAAACTACGCATGGCCGCATTTATATATGGCGATCGGCGCTTTATTTATTAGAAAGAGACACACCCCACCCATGTTATGGTACCCTTCGGAACGATTTTGAAGCGCCTGTAAACATTCCGGGTAGAATGTAACTTCCTTGACCTTACCACACTTATATCTTTCGAGGTTTACTTTTATTATGTATTTAATCAATATTCAATTTTCTAAAGTCCATATTATGATCATGAACTATGATGTCTTTCAATATATACAGTCTTTTATCAGTCAATCGGTATAAAAGCAATTTCACTATTATATTATGTTTCATCAAGAAATCGAATGTTACAGTTTCGAACAAGAAGTAGCATGATCCTGTCAGGTTGACACATGAACACTGCCAAAAAACGCCCCATTACTAGGCATGGCACATTCCACAAGTAGCATGTGAACTATATTTCCATAGATCTCATTTGCTATCTCTTTTCTGTGTCTGTGAAATTTCATATTCAATGAAATTACTTATAGACGATCAATGGTTATAATTTATACTTCATTTTTAACAGGTTACAGTAATTTGACGTCCGGTTTGAAAATAATTGCAAGTGAAATTTCACATGTGAAATCATTGTCATTTTCTTTTCATTTCATCAAATTAAAATGAATGGAAAGTAGCTACGATTTCTTGCGTCATAACATTTTTTGAGGAAATTAAAAAACTTCCTTACCTTGTACGCTTCGGTGGTGTGGGTGCTTGCTTTCCACGGCGGTTAGTTGGGCGACGCATCTGCACACCACGGTCAGTATTAGATCCCGCATTACCGCCTTTCTTCATGGACATCTGGGGTGTGCCCGAACATATCCCCTCTTGAAGTTGCTTTTCAACTTCTAGAACAAAATTCAGACGATATTTTTAAACGTATTTAAACGTTAGTTAATAATAAGTTAAAGTTATATAAGCGGTATTTTAATAGTTTATTGCAAGCCCACCTAAGAATGCATAAAATATATTAATATTATAAATGCGAAAGTTTGAATGTTTGGACGGATGGATGTTTGTTACTCAATCACGCAAAAACTACTGAACGGATTTGAGTGAAATTTGGCACACAGGTAGATGATGACCAGGAATAGCATATAGGCTAAAAAAAATAACTGATCGCTAAAAACTCTTATAATGCAGCGGGATGCACGCTGCAGCTAGTATTCATATAAATACATTTATTTACATTAGCATCACAAATTCGAAAGTCTGTGTCTCTCTGTTACGTTTTCACAGCTTAACCACTCAACTAAATCAGATGTAATTTGACAAAGAAATAGTTGAA